>JAHLJT010000631.1:39812967-39943506 GCA_031308135.1 Acheta domesticus | reverse complement strand
GACGGCGACACAGACGGAGACGCCAAAGGGAGCGGTGGAGCTGGGCGGGACGGGCGGGTGGGGCGGGGCGGAGCGGGCGGGACGGGCGAGGTGGAGCGGAGACGGCGACACAGACGGAGACGCCAAAGGGAGCGGTGGAACTAGACGGGACGGGGCGGGTGGGACGAGTGGGCGGGCGGAGCGGTCGGGGCGGCCGGGGCGAAAGCGGAGCGGGCGGGGCGGGGCGGGCGGGGCGGGCGAGGTGGAGTGGAGACGGTGACGGAGACGCCAAAGGGAGCGGTAGAGCTGGGCGGGACGGGGCGGGTGGGCCGGGGCGGGACGGGTGGGGTCGGCCGGGGGGGTGGGCACGGGGCGGCGGCGGGGCGGCGGCGGGGTCGCGGCGGGGCGCGGCGGGGCGCGGCGGGGCGCGCGCGGGCGCGGCGGAGCGAGGCTGGGCTAGGCGGCGGTGCGGGGCTGTGCTGGCGGGCGGGCGGGGCTTGGGGCGTGGGGGGGGGGGCGGCATAATGGCAGTTTTGCGCGCCGGGGCTGCTTCTTGCGTGGCGCGCGCGACGGTGGTGACGAATGCCAATTAATTGTGTTGGGGCAGCCTGGGCCTCTCGCTGCGCGCGGCAGGCGGCAGGCGACGACGCCTCGCGGTCGCCTCACGCCATCAACCTTAGCAGGCCCAAGCCGTAAAGGAGCCCCTTGCTTTACCAGCGGGAAGGGGCTCAGGGTTCACTGCTTACATTTTGATTTTATTGTCAGTTTTGAACAATTTTGATAAAATAAAAAATTGATAAACTATTAATGTACACGTGCATTCATTTAACCAAAAGGCATTATTCTATGTAAATAGAAAACATATCTATTTTCTTCTAATAATATTTGCATTAAGAAAATATACTATTTGTATGTTGAATAAAGGCTGATGTAATGTATTAAACGAGATAATGTATTAACTAAGTTGCACCAAGATTTAAAATACTTCAATATTTCCGAAGATTATTCTGAATGTTTCATTTTCGGTGAACAGTTCGATTTTTTATCTGCGGGCAGAGACGGTGTACTATCTCAAAGGATAACAAATATTTTTGGGACATATTACATTATAATTTAATCAAAAAGCACATAAAAACTTTCAACGATATCCAGCCTCCTAAAAATATTGAAATTTCTAAAAACATTAATTGTCTCCCCTGGCGGTAATGCTGTATTGCTATCAAGGCGGGTTGAATGTTAACAGGCCGTCAGGCTACAGCGGAATGCAGTGAGTGATGATTCAACCAGCAACAAATATTTTCAATATCGCAGGTTTTTTTGTTTGTATTGATTTCTTTATACCGTATTGCTTAAGATGTGAGGTTTGGTATTCAGCGAAACGAAGTGCAACATTTTACATGTTCATACAATTCCTTGAAACTGAGCTTTTCTGTATGTACGAACGGATGGGTTTAAAGTTACTGAAACGTTTTGTTCACGCCCTTTAACAAATTATTTAATGACAATTATTTATTAGTTATTCAATTAACCATGTACTGGCTTATTTCATCCATCTAGCCTTAAACACATTACTTAATACATTCTCTTGTTCTATTAACTGGGAATTTCTTTTATTAAAGAAATCGTCTTGACATTAATGTCCTAGAAGAAATGATTCCTTTAATGCTATCTTTTCGTTTCAAATGACTGCACTTTTGCTTTACCTCTATCTCTACTTTTTCTCTTGGTGAAGTGTCAGACAAATGCACTGAGACGATTTTCCCCTCCTCAAGAGAAACTTTACCTAAATCTGATAAAATTAAATATTTAAAAAGAATTCCTTCGCAAATAAATGAATACACTAATATCGTTATACTTCTAAATTTATGTGCCAAATGATGTTATGTTTCTCATTTTGAAATTCGCTCTTCATGTCATCTCCATTAACTCCTTAATTATAATAAATCTATATACTCTGGATGTAGTTTTCATTCAAGAAGGGAAATATTGTACACTTCGTAATTAATAACCACGCTTCGCGACTGTTTGCGCACAAACGGAGTTTTCTCTGCTTAAGACAAGAAAAAAATGAACATATTTTTATACCGTGTCTGTCCTTTACTTCAAAACAAAATGGAAATTAATTACAGATCCTTTAATTCTTTAATTCTTCTGAAAAAAATTACAAAAAAATTAGGGCAATCTGAGATTGCTTTCGTAACACCCCTCAGCCGTATGCAATGAAACTTGCGTTTTCTTTAAGATGTGGAGCAGACTCTGTATCTATTCTATGTCTCTTTTCACGACAAAAAGGAATAAAGTGGCTCCTACTAATCTTCCCAATCATCCAACCCGTAACCGGTTATGTGCTGGCTGTTAGTACACCAACGTTTGAAAGACACCGAATCTTAGCAAAGAGGATGCGCGAAGAAACCTATGCTTCCGGCTACCTTTTAGGAAGTTGGTTGTGTTTGCGAACCGGGCGGTGGTCACATTGTAGAAGGTGAGCAGACACTGTTATTTTATTTTTTCTGTCATCTGGGGTTTAATCAATCCCCACATCATCGATTATTTATCCAGTGCTGATTCTTTTTCTATTTCACAAACCTATCGGATTCTTCGACGGATATTATTAGGGGAGAAGCCCCAGGATTGGGGAAGGAGAAAGGTCAATTTAGAAGCGGAGAGAGCGGGAAATTCAGTGGTGAAGAGGGATGGAGAGCGTATATGTGGAAATTGCAGTGAATGAGGGACTGTGGAAAGGGACTTAAAATTGAGATTGTGTTATAACAGTCATAAGATGTGATTAATTGGTCCTCTTTAATCAGATTCTGATTCTCAAAATACAATTCTACAGTTAGTGTGTATTGGTACAAATATAGGTGGAAGAGTGCTTTTTTAGTGATTCATGTTGACATTAAACTATTTTTTAATTTGATAAGTAACTGTACTTTTTGCTTCATTATTTTCGTAGTAATTCTAATGATAATGTACAAAGTTCTTGTTCATATCAGCAAAATAGACATTTTTGTTGTTTCAACACTCTTAATGAAGTTTTTGGTTTAGGGTATGCGTAGTCCCCACATCACCACCTTATGTGACAAAAAATGCCCTCACCAATTACAGGTTAAATATTCTAAGATATTGACGATCAAAACTGTGCAGACATTCAATAAAATAAACTCTAGAAACAACACTTACATATTTACAACTGTAGATCATAATAGGCAGTGGCGGCTCCTAAACTTCAGGCCAGGTAGGGCACAAAACAAAAAGCTAGAAAATAACTAATAAAAATTTTATTTTGAAGTGTAAGCGCTGTAAACTGAAAAAACACTTGAAATTCCTCATTGGTTTCTCACATATTAACTAAGCAGAGTGAGAAGAGACAACAATTCAATTGAAACAACAAACGCTCACGATCAAGAAAAAAAATCTCACAGAATCACAGCTGCTGATATTATGAAGATTACGCGGGCCCTGAGCTAATCAGCATTTCATTTCTCAGACACTATGAGCGTTGTTTGTACATCTGTAAAGTGGCGCTTGCAGTGGCAGTCACAAAAAACTTGTGACCGTTGAAGGGCCTTAAGGGAGCATTACCCCCTCCCTTTTTTCCTCGCACTATGAGGAAAAGCTTGCTGAACGGGAGGGAGCTGGTCACACGAAGCTTGCGGACTTCGCCCTGTTGCCACAACTACCTCGTTATGTGCGCTCGTGAAATAGTATCGATATCGCCAGTGAAAACCTTAACGTAAATTCTCTAGAATTATTACTCGATAATATGACACGCATTTCAGTCCACTATTAATATTTTCCTTTACAAGTGGGAGGGCACGTGACCATGTGACCTTATGGTAGAGCCGCCACTGATAATAGGTAAATATGGTATATTTTATGTTTTTATTGAAAATCTGCCTAACTTTAATCGTTACTTACTTTTCTTATTATTTCTTCACAAATGTACATTTGGAGTAGTATACTATGTCGTAAATAAATATAATTAAACTGCAATCGATTAGTTTGCATCATAGACATGTTGTAGTAGTTTGCCTCGGCTCTAAACGTAGAACAAAGGCAGTTTTATATTTTATTTTATTTAATTAACATCAAAAAACAGTTAAAAATTATGTTTAAACTACTATGGGAAGAAGCGCAAGTTCTTTGGTGTATTTTAGTTAATGTTTAGTTTGGTGTAGTTTAGTTAACAATGAGAAATTTCATTTAGAACATACACTGATCCCATCATATTTGAAATAATCGTGTTCGCAAACTACTCAGTTAATGCATCATCGATTAGTATGTTTTACAGCCGACGCGCAGAAACCCGAACTTGTTTGCTCTAGGACTCCGAGCGATTTCACCTTCCTGGCGGCGTCTGCGCACGCAGTGGTTTTTCCACGAGCGCCCGTGGGCCGATTCGCCTCACCCGCGCAGTGCAAGATGAGGGTGCGCAGCGGAGGGCGACGCGAATGGGATCCCGCCATGGTGCCAGATGGCCTGCGCCCCGCGCACGGGGTGAGCCGGCGCGTCCCAACGTCCCAATCTATCCGTCTGCGTCTGCTTCATGTAGTGTAGGGGATGGCAACTTGAATCCAGCCCACCGGTTAAATGGCTCAGGGCATCAATGATGTTAATCGTAAGTGGTACGCCCCATGTCCATCCGTTTTCGTCTGCTTCGTGCCCTTCTTGAGATCTAGGGGTTGGCAAACTTGAATCGAGTCCACCGGTTTAGGTGGCTCAGGGCATCAATGGATGTTGATCGAAAGTGGCACTTCCCAATCTATCCGTCTTCGTCTGCCTCATGTGGTGTAGGGGATGGCAAACTTGAATCCAGCCCACCGGTTAAATAGCTCAGGGCATCAATTGATGTTAATCGTAAGTGGTACGCCCCATGTCCATTCCGTTTTCGTCTGCTTCGTGCCCTTCGTAAGGTCTAGGGATTGGCAAACTTGAATCGAGTCCACCAGTTTAGGCGGCTCAGGGCATCAATTGATGTTCACGTGAGCTTCCGCGCCTCGAGTCCATGACTTCTTGGCTGTCTCGGTGACGCCGCGCCCGAGCGAGACCGGAAAGTGTACATTACCGGACGCGCAGCACTGCAGTGCTGCCCTGAGGAAGCCTGCGACATGACAGGCGAAATGTCGGCCTCTCACCCAACGATGAATGTCACCCGGACAGCCAAAAAGTCATTCATTGATGTTACTGCAGTGCCTGTGACCGGGAGGTCTTATGGTTCAAGTCTCGACGGTGGCAGGAATAGCCGACACTAGCTAGACAGCTAGATCGAATTCTGCCATTGTCTGGAGGATAACTTTCGTGGCCGGTTGCTATAATCGGTCTTCCGTGGTTTCTCCGATCAGCATCAGGCGAATCCCGGATCAGGACCCTTAAACGGGCCACCGACCGCGCGCGATCATTCCTTCCTCTTCCTTGTCCTACTCACTCCTTATATACCCGCACACGTACATGCACTACATTTCCACACATGTCGGGAGACCATGTGGGGGCTTTAATGGAGGTTTTCTCGGGTGGGGTGGTGTCACACTGGTGCCGAATCCCACCAACCATCGAAGGAAGTTCCCCGCAACCTCCCCCATGATAAAACATGTACTATAGTTACGGGAACAATATTAAAAGCCGTTGACGCACCTGGAAACACTAATAATCAATCACTGCAACCACTCCCTTTCGGTGGTTTAAATATTCTCTTCCACTGCGGCCCCCACAAGTCCACGCTTTTTTTATGCTATAAGCCTACTCACTCATCCGCCTACGCAGTAGGCCAGAAACATTATAGTTTGTGTGACTTGTCAGCTGTCATGTCCATCTGATCACACACTCGTCCGCTTGCCCACTCATACACCCATACACCACGCTCAAGCACCCATACACACGCGCAGCCACTTGGACGGGACCCAGGGGGCAACATCTAGTGGCTCAATGTATAATAACTATTCTGGCCGTCATACGCCCGAGAGCTTGAACTTCGCGCCTTCGTGATAGCATTGCCCCTGCTCCTCTCCAACCATCCTTCTGGACGAGAGATTGCATGAAGAATGTATTGGGTCTCCTTTCGGCGACGTATGCACAATCTTCATCTCTGCACGTATTTCGTCTTATATTCATTTACATTCCTAATTATCTTTCCCAGTTTCTTTTATTCGTCCCAGCGCTATCACATCTCCTTTATCCTTCTAGTGATAATTATCCCCACTTCACTTTGGTGAACTTTCTTGTGTAGTTTCTCATGGTACTTCTTGCACACATGTTAGTACAACCAGCCATCCAGACACCCACTAGACTATTCACTTGATAGTGAACTTGCCACTCACCTATTCATCCAGGTACTCACTCACATGACCGTTCATCCACATGTGTCTACATTCCTCTCCTGTTCATTGTCTATACAGCCGCGTAGTCATGCACCACTCCTACACATAATCATTTACTAATTCATCATTTGCAATTACCCTACATCATGCCACTCGGAAAATAATGTTATGATCTCCGAAGTTTCCTCATCGAAGTCTTTTGAGTCTACCAGAGGGAAGATTTATCAACCATAAAATTATCACCGATTTGCCTTAATCCACAGGTGGTGTGTACTTCTTCCTGTCTTAGTCTTGTTTGATAATAACTTAAATCGTGAATTTAAAAAACATAACACAACAAATATATTCTTAAAGTTGATCAAATATATTTTATGGTTCCAGTTTTATGTTCATTCACAAACTTCAGTAGTGTCAACAAAAACTGCAGTAGTGTCAGGCAATACAAAAATGAGAGTCGATCCATTCAAACTTCAACAAACAACTATTAATTATTCTTTAGCTGAAACTATAAAAGTTCACAGTATGTAAAATTACGTTGCTTCTCTTGCAATGAAAATCTAGACCACACAAATCAACAATATTCCACTATAATCTGTCTCATTAGTAATATACAATTTGTCATAATGCTAATATCATAAAACGTACTGGAACATGAATCAGAATATACAACACAATTATTACAATTATTTAAAAATGTACAGGGTCGTTGAATTACGTAGGTACGAACGTTTCCCGCCGGCCGCCTGGCCTAACGGATAAGGCGTCGGACTTCGGATCCGAAGATTGCAGGTTTCGAGTCCTGTCGCGGTCGTATCTTTATTGTGTTTTGGTTATTACTTACGATAGGTAGCATGCTTGCAGTTATTACTGCACTCTTTGCCTACTTTTCCTGCTAGTTCTGCGCAATTTTTTCTCATCGCTTTCTTCACTTAGTCGAATTATTTATATCCCATTTCGCTTGACTATCCACTTGAATTGATACAGAACTATTTTTGATGTTCCATATTCCATTTTGAAAGCAACGACAACAGCCCGTAACACATTGTTTTTTCTCGATTGATTAACATCCTGAAATACGCCGCCCAGAAATTTTCAAGAGATTTTCAATCGACTCATGTATTGCTCTCCACCACAGTCTGAGATATCAAGATTGTCTTAGCTCGTTTCCTCAATTTCTCTATTCATTTTCACTCTCCAAAGTGAAAGATGAAATTATCAATTACAATTGTATAATATTCGGAATATTGTGTAATACAAAATTGTAATTGATATTATCATTTTCATCTCTTCTAATTATCACAACTCGACTTAAACTACCAAGCTATTTTCAGTCGTCTAGTAATTTCCGCAACAAATTCTTTCTTTGCTTGCAAGATCACTACTTGGACGCTCCCCCGGTAGATCAAATACTCGCATGAGTGTTCGTCTACTCTTCCACAATTTCCAAGACAGTTCATCTACTTATCCACTCTTTCCCTGGCGAAAATCGGTGTGTACGCTAAACGTACGCCAATGTAGGGCAAACGTACATGGAATGCGCATCTGCAATATACGGATGTGAACAAGAACTTGTCACGATATGCGTTTTTGTGTACCAAACGTGTAGTTTGGCCCAAATGAATGTACGCTTGAGCTGAATTGGAACGTACACGACGTCACGTGTACACGATGTACAGACGATGTACGTGTACCATTACCAATCGATGCGTGCACCTAGGTTACGAAAACTAACCTAACCTAACATATTTACAGTGGAATGCGTTCCAGTATAAAATCTTTCACGATTCTGCCTAGATTTTCTTCCGGAAAAATTCTCATGAGAACCGAATGTTTCTCAGAGATACATTTTATACTGAAGGTTCCACAAAAAAAATATATCCAAACAGAATTGTGCAAAAGATTCACTACTGAAACTGTCCGCGTAAAGGACTCACTAGTTTGATGTTGCATCAAGTACATTCAAATGTGATATATCATGGAAGATGTTTCAGAACACGTTTGATACTTACGAAAATAGCAGTCACACAATAGAAATAAACACATTTCTATGAATGAATTTTAATATCTCGTAACCTCATTCTTACAAATTGATTGTATTACTGGTGGTAGCTGGGAACAGAAGACTGTTTGCTCGTAAATGGATTACCTTGAATTAACTACAGCGCTCCTATCAAACATTGCTTCTCGCAGGTGGGGTGCATTGAAAGAATCAAACAAAACCAAAATTAAATTTAAACAAAAACTTCCTTTATTAACTCTTATCGCTATTCACAACCTCGTCTGCTGCTCTTGGGCTAGGAAAAGTTTACCTATAACAGAGGGATGAATGAATTACAGTATCTGGCCTTAATCTCAGTAATAGTTCTCTTAAAATTTGCTTGTTTTAAAGGTAGTTGGGAATAGGAAGAGATGAATAATATACTCACTCTGGTGATATTATATTCTTTTTACCTGAGAAGGCAGGAAAAAAATAAAGAGAATTTTGGAACATTTAACATCATAATCAACTTAAACCTTGAGTTCCAATTCATGAAATAATTCTTGTGGTAAGAAGTATTCTAATGAACATAGAATTTTCATTTAACCCTCGAGCGGGCGCGCCTAATTTAGTCACACCAGCGGGCGCGCGTTGCACTGCGTGCAACACCATGATTTTTCTATTTTACATGCATGGCGAGTAAATATCTGATTATATAACTATAGTATAATAATATTTAACACATTTAGAATGAGTGTGTGTTGTAACATTAATAATTTTTTTTATTTCTACGAGTAATACAATTTTTAAAAAATCCTTTGCGTAATTACAAATGGTAAACTTACATAACTTCAAAATATGATTTATTCAGTATTAGAACATGTGATGCAGTGATAAATACACTTTGCATGCTGTTTGCAAGTGAATTGTCCACACATTTGACATCTGAGTGTTGTTGTCGTGTTCTTCACCCGGCCGCACTTCACGCATTTGCCGCGTTTTCTGTTTGGTTCTTGCTCTTCTGTGGACTCTTCCTTGCTATACCGGCTCAGAAATGCACGGATGTCCAAAGGAAGTGAAGAAATGTTTGCTCTTCTAACCATATGGTCTTGAAACAGCGAAAATGCCAAATTGTATAAAAATTTTCTGCGGCTTCTTACGCAGTCTTGCATGTTGCTTTTCAAAAGAACGTGTGCATTCACACCTGCAATATCCAAAACTCTGAAGAAAAAGAGACATTGGCCACCGTCTAGTAATTCTTGACACGGAATACCAACTGCACATCTGATCCACAGTATCCACTCCTCCTTTTGTAACATTATAATCCATGATGATGCATGGCTTTCTCGTATCACAGTCAATGTCAGGTTTGTCATGCATTGTTGAAAGAAGCACGACCGCTCTACTTTTCTTGGGCACATAAGAAACTAGAGTAAAATCTTTCTGGAATCCAAAAGTAGAGGATTCTACTTCACGTGTTTTGTTTGGTAGAAATTCTGGAGGTATTTCTTTTTTGTTTTTTTTCAAAGTCCCTAATGTTGTCAAACCAATATCTAACAGCCGTTTTGACAAACAATAGCTTGTGTAGTAATTGTCTGTTGTCACGTTTCTGTTGGTCTTATGTAAATGTGAAACTAGTCTCACAACAATATCATCCGGAGAATTTGACATTTGGTAAGGGCTCCCTTCCTTCTGCTTTCCGCAGTACACTTCTAGGTTCCCAGTATAAAACGTTTTGGCACAACATAAGGCATAAATCTTTAGACCGTAGCGTGCAGGTTTGTTTGGAATGTACTGAACAAAACCACACCTTCCTCTGAATGGGTGAAGCATTTCATCCACTGTAACAAATTCACTTAAGCTGTAATTTTTTTTACAGTTTTCTGTGAACTCCTCCAATATTTCTCGAATAGCAGAAAGCTTATCATTTTTCTTGCCGAGCATGCCGCGTTTCCTTGTTATCAAATCTGATAGACCGTAAAAGAAACAAAAATCTTTTGTAACTAAAAGCAGCCCTCACAATTTGCATTCCGCTTCCATCTGTTTGCCACAGCTCCTGGACATTAGCATGCTGCCCTTTCTTCGTCCCAATCAAGTAAAGCATGCCAATCACCGCTAATATTTCCGTTCTGTCTGTTTCTTGAGAATCTCTTTCACGAGAATACTGGACTTCAAGTTTCTTGTTTGCAATGTACATGTTTGTATACAATACAATCTTGTCTATTATTCCAAGGTCTATGAACTTGTGAAATGCCGATATTTCATTTAGAGCATCCTTTGCGCACAATTTTGGCCCTGGTAACACTTTCACTATATTTTTAGATCTAACTTTTGAAGTTTTGGTCAGAGGACTCTTATTCCACACGTAACTTTTATCCTTGCCGGTGAAGAAGTCATTTCCGATATGGTAGTTAATAATTTCACTTTCACTGTCGTCAGATAATTCCGAATTACTCAAATGATCATCTTCTTCAATTACTTCTTCATCACCGCTGCCAGAACTCTCATCAAAACATATTTCAACTTCATCATCCGAGAGCTCTTCGAGAATTCGTTGAATATCTTCATCCTTCACATTGCGAGACCTATATAAACGAGGAATATTTGAAATTAAAAAAAATGCAAATCTCATAATATTATGGTTTCGTGTTATTGGAGTTAGTGCGTGATGTAGGTCTTTATCTATCAGACACGAGTAAAGAATTTGGCAAGTGTACTTACATCATTCACAAAGAGATCTAAACGCTTTTCTCACTTGAATAGGCGAAGAACTTACTATGTCAGCGTCTTTTTGGGAACTGACAACGATGCCACTCATTGCAATATCGCTTGAATGGACGCAATACGATCTGTTGCGAGAAACGTCTGATAGCAGGAAGACGTGCCATGCGAGGGGTTTCAGTATCGCGTTGACTCACTGGACCGGGCGCGCGTGGCACGGAGTGCAACGGAAAGCGTAGGCTGCGACAAAAGGCGCCAGGAAACTGCTATCGTTCGGTTGACAGACATATTACCAACACAGTTCGATGACTAATAATCTGCTGTTGGAATACTTTCCGTCCTCAGCAACGAAATTTTCCGTTAATATTAATGAGAAGCAAAAATGTATGCGTGTTGCACTCCGTGCAACAGCGCGCCCGCTCGAGGGTTAATGAGGTAATTTATCAATGATTGACTGGAACTCGAATTGGTGGTTAACTTAGTACAGTGTTTCCAGAAATTGTTAAGCATAGACTTGAAGAATCAATCCTACCTGGCCTGTTAAATTGTTTTTTACAAAAGATATGTGGATGACCTATTAATTATAGCTGATGAAAATGACATTAAATTTGCTCAATATGTTTAATTCTTGTGATGAATCCAGTTCACTTTAGAAAAAAAATAATCAATCTATAAACTTCCTAGATATCTATATCAAACATGACAACGGAAAAATATCAACAAATTGGTACAGAAAAGGTAATGCTGCTAATCGTATCCTTAATTATTTACCTAAACATCCCATACAGCTAAGAGAGGCATTTTTTATGGCCTCGTAGATAGAGCAATAAAATGATCCCATCCCATACACCAGGAATGTCATATAAAAATAGTACATGATATATTTATTTTTAAAAAATCCTGTTGAGTATATAAAAAAGCACATAAAGAATAAGAGAGCAATGCTATGTGGAATGTTTAATATCATACCTGATCAACCCTATTCTGAAACATTAGCTGTTAACAAAACCATAGTTTTGCCATATATACCTAAAATTACTAACAAAATAATAAAAAATACAAAATATAATATCTAGACATATATTAACAAACAAACAATCTTATTAGAAATGTTAAAAATGTAATTCCAGCTTCTGAAGTGAAAAAACGAAACTGTATCCGTTGCCAAGATTGCAACAAATCATGTATTGGCCAAACAAAACGAAGAATAAAACAAAGAATACATGAGCATAAAATAACTTAGAGAAATTCATTAAAAACAATTTCAAAGCACAGAATTCAGCATTCACTTAAATTTGATTTAGAAAATCTATCAATTTTAGACAAAATCCAAGAATATATGCCAGGTTAATTTCCCAAACGTTATTTATCAAAATTAATAAAATAATAAATTCAAATCAAGAGAGTAATCTTCTTACCACTTCCTATTCCACTTACTACTTTAAATAAAATAAATCACTTTTTTTTTTGAAAACATCTTAAGATGAGTCTCTCTCCATAATTGTATTTTGTAGTTGCATGTGTTGCTGGTAGTTTTATCATTAATAAATATAATTGTTATTATTAAAATGATTTTGCAGTATTTACAAAACTTATGCCTGAAGATAATTTATTTTTATAGTTTTCAGAATTTTATGTTTTAATACAATCAGTAGTACTGTTTAATACGCAATCAGTGAATTGTATTTGATGTAATTCCAATTATAGAAATATCTTGTTTTGATTGGAAGCACAACGTTTCACAAACTAATTGCTTGAAACTTCAGGTACGTACATGTATTACATCAAAAACAATTCACTGATTGCATGTTAAACAGTACTACTGATTGTATTAAAACATAAGATATTGAAAACTATAAAGAGGCTTACTGCTTAATAGGTTAAAAAGAAAGTACTGTTTAATACGCAATCAGTAAATTGTATTTGATGCAATTCCAATGATTGAAATATATTTGTTTTTATTGGAAGCACATTTCACAAACTAATTGTTCACTACTTCAGGTACATACATGTATGTACCTGAAGAAAATCTTGTTTTTAGAAAATAGTTAGAAATATCTTATTTTTATTGGGCTTCCAATGAAAACAAGATATTTCTATAATTGGAATAACATCAAATACTGATTGCATATAAAGCAGTACTACTGACTGTCTTCAAACATAAGATATTGAAAACTATCGAATAATATTATATTCATTCAATTATACACAATAGACAACATTAACCAAATTGGTGTAAAAATTAGCACATGATAGCACATTGCATGCACATTTGCATATTGCAAGGATGTTAACTAGTAGTGTAGTATTTTTGGGCATTCATTATGAAAACTTGAAAAATTAGCTAATGTGAAGTAAAATACTTCAGTTAAAAAAATATCAAAAACATCCAATTGGAAACCTGTCGTAACGTATTGCATGTAGCACAATTCAATTAACATGTAGGCTTACACTAGTCATAATAACTCAAATATGTCTTGGTTTCTTGATAGAGTCAAGGGAAATTATTCTAGTTTAATTTTTAAGAAAATCATTAGTTTAAAAAAATAAATGCTATGGAGCAACACAATATATTATACTTTATAGCACTAATTTGCACACTTTGCTACATCACTTGAAAATCAAACAAGTTATTTCACTTTCTAACAAAATTATTTTATCTGCTATAAGTTAAAAAAAAACAACTTATCACACGAATGAAACCATATTTTCTCTGTGTCAATATATGTGTTGTTGTTTCATTGAAATACACACGCAATTTTCGAAATTGACCAAATCAATGCCTATGAGCTGGTGGAACTTAATCTTCATAGTGTGGTAAATTTATAAACAGCCAGCATTTGAATATCCTAGATCATACATTGTATTTAGTTTTCTTTTCTACCTCATCAATAATCAGATTATGACCACTCGACACGTTGGTGAAGATAACCCTAATTTTTTTAGGGTTATTTCTGAAACAATAAATATACTATTATTATGTGTGTATTAAATTTAGTCACAATTAAAGAAACGTATTTGCTTACCATTAAACATGATTGTGTTGGGATTATTTCATGCGTTAACTCTTTACGGGCCATCGATGACGATACGAAGAGAGTTTGTTTACCATAAGTAAACATACTGGTGTTTGGTAATTTCAAGAGCAGACATTCGATGGGACACACATCCACAAATAAATTAGAAATGAAATTATGCGATTTCCACAGAAAATTGCCGCTTACTTCACGAAATCCGCACACTGACCACTGATTAATATATATCTAAACTGCAATCTTCTAAAAGGGCGCGAACTCACCAAATACTAACCAAACCTATAACCAATACTAACCAACTTTGTTTGTGCACACCTTATTTTGTATACAAACGGTACGCCTTATACGGTTTGTGTACACATTATACAAACGGTTTCAAACTAAGCGTACAAGAGATATGGACTACTGCAGAGCAGGGACGGTGCACAGTAGGCACACAGTAAGCTACACTACAGGAACAAGGCACGAAATGAAAAACACGTACAACACAGCTGCTATACAGACCCTCACAACACGGATTTTCGCCAGGGTTTCCCTTCAGAAGTCTCTCTCAATGTGCAGTTCTTTTGAGCCTCCTTAGTTATAGAATCCACCCTTGCCAACCTTCTGCTACTCTCTCCTCCACTTGCTGTACGAAAGCAACCAACAATCTACCACCACCACCACCACCACCACCACCGCCTCCGCCGCATCTGACGCCCACTGCATCCACCACTGCCACCGCCCCCGCCGCCGCCGCCCCCGCCGCCGCCCCCGCCGCCGCCCCCGCCGCCGCCCCCGCCGCCGCCCCCGCCGCCGCCCCCGCCACCGCCCCCGCCGCCGCCCCCGCCGCCGCCCCCGCCCCCGCCCCCGCCGCCGCCCCCGCCGCCGCCCCCGCCGCCGCCCCCGCCGCCGCCCCCGCCGCCGCCCCCGCCGCCGCCCCCGCCGCCGCCCCCGCCGCCGCCCCCGCCGCCGCCCCCGCCGCCGCCCCCGCCGCCGCCCCCGCCGCCGCCCCCGCCGCCGCCACCGCCGATTTTGCCACCTCCACCTCGCTCCCACCGCCCTTCTCTGCTCAAACCACCATCATCGCTCGCACCGTCTCCGCCGTCCCCCCGTCCCCACCGACCCCCATCGTCGCCACTGCCGTCGCAACAGCCACCGGCCCCATCATTCCAGCTACTACCGCTTCCACCGCCGTCGCCACCACCTCCGCCGCGGCCTGACCCTGTGCCGCCGGCCGGCGAATTCGCCCGCGGATGATCCATTCGTCCCGGTCGGCGGTTTCGGGAACAAAGGGCGGACATATGGTTGACGCGGCGACGGCCGGCGGCGGCCCCAGGGAGGATGCCCAAAGAGCTTGCACTTGTCTCAGCCTGCGTGGGGCGACCGGCGGTGTGGTGGTGAGAAAGCCTGCCTCCCACTTTCTAGGTTCAGAATAATTGTATTATATTTTGTAAATATTTAGCTTTTAATTTTCGTAATTTAATATACTAGAATTTATAAGGTAGTGTACTTGGAGTTCCCCAACACAAAGTATACTTAGTATTAACCTCTGTAAATAACTTACTTAGCTAATTTTGATCCCGAAGTTTAAACCGATGAGGGGATTTACTTTATTTCAAAATAAAATAGATACTGTTGTTCTTGATTTACTAAGTTGCCGTTTGCAGCAGCCGCTGCCGCTTGTAACAGTTGTTTTTTAATTACTGTTTGTACTTTCACCTTATCCCATTTATAGTATTTTGCAGTCATTGCAGTAAAATTACTTAATTTTTGGGGGGATTTGTCTTCATACCCCTCGTTCTAAAGTTCGCTGCTTGTCACACAATAGCGCAGGATATCATACGCACATACACGAAGACGAAAACAAAAATTTCTAAAAAAACATTATATATTTTCTATATTCCATTGTCACAACACAGTTTTATGTTTTTTAAATGATCATCGGTAAATCACTCTCTAGAGATTTGTAATTGGTAAGGTGTTATATTTGGAAATACTAATAAGAGGTATACATATATTCTACGTTTACTCTTTGTGTGCACTTATGAGATACTTCATGTTTGTTCATTGAAACTGTCCCCCATCATGGGAAAGTTTTAGCTTGCTTGAAAGGTTAAGCTAATATCTCTTTAAAATTAATGCTAGCTCGTGTAAACCGTGCAGTTGATACATGAATCACAGTGCAAGATGGTTTTAAGAATGTGCACTGTGCAGGTATAAATAAAAGGATCTGAATAGATTTTATTTTTATTCTTAAATAAGTTTTTAGTAGTTATTGATGATATCATGTAGTTATTGAAAGATATCTAAGAAAAAATGCTGTTGGTTGTATGAATATACAATTTAACTAAATATGAAGTGCATAACCATTTTCAATTTTCATTCACCAAAATCATATACAATAGCGCTTGATTTGAAAGGATATCTGAAAACTAAGGTTTAACATCAAATGAATATGCAAATCACATATTTTGATCACTACCATGTCGCATCACTTTTTGTATTTCAAGTAAATTAGATATTGAGGAACGCATTAAATTGTAAAACAATGTTAATTGTTCAGTTTTTTGACGTGCATAAACTCTGAATTTCTAACTCTTTCAGAAATTCACTATTACATAACAATGAGGCAAATCTTGCAAAGAAATCTGCAATGAAACTTTCTTCGCAAAATCTACAATATTCTTCGCGTTGTAAAAAATATATTTATGATTATAATTCCACCTATTGTTGGAGCTAGAAAATTAAAATGCCTTTCGTTCATTTTAGGACAAACTGGAATGAGGAAGAAGAATTTTGAACGACACGACAGGCCCAACGAATGGCTCTGGAAATTGATCCGACTCAAACAGAGTTTATGCGAGTAGATATTTAAAAAAAATTATAGACAATCAACAAACATTTAAAAATTTCCCAGTTCAGGAGACATTTATTTTCCAGTAATAAAGACAGCATGACGAATCGTGTCTTTAATATAACCGCATATTCAGATAGAGATTCTAATGGAGCAAATAATGGATGGAGCAAATAAAACTTTTTTGAAAATTAAACTCAATTGACAATTGTTTTGGAAACTTCTATTCTTTTAATTGTAACACCACAAACAATCATATTGGTTTCTTAATTAGACCGAACGACTACAATCCAGCAAAAGTTCTTCACTCTCCCCAGAGACCCACCAACTCTTCCTAATTCTTGAAGAAACACGAATCGCCGTATCTCGGAACAACTTTATATCTCCAATATCTGAGCGATTTACGACTATTTAAGCGGTATATTGCTGTCGTAGATTAAGGGGAGCGAACGCGGGCGGGGAGGTCCCACATCAGACGAAATGCGCCGCCGCGCCTACGGACAGCTGCTCCTAATTAAACGCATCCATGCATAATGAGGGTAATTAAACATGGCTCCCGACCCGCCCTCCGAGTTTGGTCTCGAGCCACAGTCCTTTCCAGAAACCGAGCAAAACCTATTTGTCAAATGAGACATGTTAATTTGGAATATGTCAATCACCATCAAATATTTTTCTGTTTTATTTTTGTTTTCTGGTGTGTTTGTTTTTTTCTTAAAATAGATTCCGTGTAGATTTGTACTGATGTTCATTCACTCACACATACTCAGTTTATGGGATTGGGAATTTGTGAATGTAATCTGACTAGAGGCGGTATTGATGTATACAATTGGTTATATTACATACAACGTGATTACAAATTGCCTTCAGTTTGCTTCTGTGTTCTGGAACCACTGTCTCTTTCACAAAGAGAGCAAAAGGTGTTGGATCAACTTGAATATTTTAATCTGGAAAATGTCAATTCACATTAAATAGTTTTTGTTATTTTCTGATTTCATTGTTTGTTTTGAAAATAATGTTGTTTCTGGCTAAGAGTTTACATTTCATTCAGTTATGCTTCTTGAATACTGTGAATATGGTTATATTTATTACTCAAGTAATCTTGGTTGACTATTCTCTTCACATTTCTTGTCATTAGAAACATTGATTACTTCATTAGTGTTTCCGAACTCGTCATTTCTAAGGTCATTTGTTCCTTAAGTATAGTGCATGTTTTATCGCTGGAAGTAGCTGTGATGTTCCCCCGTTGGATGGTGAGAATTCGGCGCCAACCTACATCTTAGCTTGCGGGGTTTTCCCCAACCAGGTATATCCCACCGGCGGAGCACCTTCCCAGCCGGGGCAAGCTCTAAGCTCTTGACTAGTCTTCCGGAATGTGTGGTAGTTTAGTGCATGTGAGTGTAAGTGTGTGTATGTCAAGGGTGAAAAATAGGACAAGGAAGAGGAAGGAAATATCGCGTGCGGTCCGTGGCCTGTTTATTAGGGTGCTGCTCTGGCATTCGCCTGGTGTTGACCGAAGAAACCACGGAAAATTACCGATTAGTGCCTATAGAATTAGTGCCCATAGAACAAAGAGCTCATCTGGAATTCATCAATCACTGAGAACCGTTGTAATATTACGAAAACCTTACAAATCATGCGAGAAAGTGCATGTTGTGGAAGCACTAGTTTTAATTTGAGGGTATTTTAGTCTGTACTGTTAGTCGAACTATTCATGCGTTTACATTTTGCAATCATTGACGTTTAATTTACTTATTAATTTTAATGAGTATCTTAAAAATTAGAAGTTTTTTTGAATGCATAATGGGAATAGTTAAATATTACTTCCTGTCCGACTGCGATTTTCTTTTTGTATGTGAACTGCATTTCATACAGCACAAACATTTATAACTATAGCAGCACTTCACATAATTAGTGCAAAACCAACAGCTCAGATTGACCGTATCAAGCGTTGTATGTGAAGTGCGAGATATTCTTCATAAAATCACCTCAATTTGTTTACAGTTTCTGATATCGGAAGTATATAACAAACTTTTCACTGAAGCTTTTTAATCGTAAGAAATATCAGTTTATTACTAACTCGAGAGTATTTTTTAAATTTCTGAAATCTCTCTTATAATCGATTTTCAACGATGTAAACGATTTTCAATTGTTTTCAAATACTTTATTATCTTTGTATACTACTAGTGGCCGCAGCGGCAAAAATGCTGCTGAACAAAACCATACAAAATGGTTTTCCGAAAAAAAGCACAAACTGCTCAAGAACTAAACTGCAAATGAAATACACCTCGTATAATTTTCCAATAAATTAAATATTGTTACAAAATAATCTTCGTGAATACTCCAATAACGTGGTATAGTACAGTAGGTATATACAATATACAACAGATTTTTAAAAATGAAGCAACACGTAAAGTAGAAAGTAGGTCTTTGATGGCCTATTTCTTGGAACCTTGCTTTTACATATCTGCAGGGACGCTAAGAGTATGATAATTTCGTCGGCACGCTCAGTATGATAACAGGCGGTATTAAACAAAGAAATATTTGCATTTTTCATTCAAAATCAATTTTTTTTTTTAACTTTCCTTGACTTCTTGGGTATCGAACAAAACTATAGAACGTGTCGCATGACTGGAAGTCGCATATTTTCTTTCAATATCTGCGCGCACTGGAATTTTGTGATATATTTATTATTTATATTCATTATGAATAGTCTCCTGTTTTACATTCATCGTAGTATGGTGAAGTCATAAAAGTTTTATCATGCGTTCAATAGCAGTCTCAAACAATAAAATGTGTTAATCTTAAGTTGATAAAATACTAATAATTCTATAAAGCATAAAGTTTTTAAAAATAATTTCATTAGTAAGCTTAAGTAATACTTATTATAAATGTGTTGATATGTGTACCATTTTATATGATAGAATGTGATTGTTACCTTAATTTGCCCATCACCGAAATATGGAAGCGTCATTGCCAACCAAGCTTTAGGCACTTAGCTTTTTAGAAGAAAATTATACTCTGAGACCGTCTCTTTTGATTATCTGTCCACAAAATCACATAGAAAGACGTTCATCAGATCGTTTACCCATTTACGTTCTCATCTATTTCACAACAGATTTTCATTTTCTTTAGCACACTTTAACAGAGAAACCACTGCCTACCTATGCATAAAATAACCATACTTTTAATCCATATATCATCACGCACCTTTTTGCTGCCAACTAAACTACATGCAGTCGTTAGGGAAACACTTAAAATCACTGCCAAGGCAAATAGGTGCAATTATCAAACGATATGTGAGAAAACTGTCTCTTACCTAACGTATGTCCCACTTTCTATCGCCTTGGCCATCAGAGCTATTTCCTATAAAACCAACGAGAGGATATTTATCGGTTCTAAGAAACCGGTTTTCCAAATGCGATCAAAAATATTACTGAGAAGAGATATCGATAAGGTGGTGGGGTTCATCTCGACGGCAACTTTTCTCGAAGGATGCCGGATACACGGTTGGCTTCTGTGAGATAATTACAGGACATAACGATTCGGTGTGGGCGGAGGGGCGGGGGATCGGCGACTGGCGTGCCCCCCATAAATAAGCCCCCCACACCCCACCCCCCTCGAGACACACACGGCTCATGTTACCGGTAGCTCCATTATCTGCCAAAACGACGCAATAATAGAGGAGGTACTGTCGGGTACCTCGATACCAAACTGTTGCCTTCCCATCCTCCCATGTGAAGTATTTAAGATGCTAACGTGGATAGCGGTATAATGATGTAAATACTTCATATTTAATGGCATCTACTTAATGGAGGACTAATTTGTATGTTTACTAAGGCTCGTGATTTTTGTTTTGTTTAAATATGAAACGAAGTTCCCTGGGGGTTCTGTTTTTTTCCGCCTGGAGAACAGGTAGAGCTGATCACGATGAAATTAAGATCCATTGACTTACAAAGTACACCAAAAAAGATGTATGGAAGAATTTGGCAAATTACCTTTCTTCACAAGGGCTCAAGGCAACTCGAGGAGCCATTTAAGTGGTCTTTGTTCTATTTGTGATGCCAGTACGCAAGAAGCAAGCGAAGCATAGTGGAGGTTTTTCAACTTCATGATAATTGTATACTCTGCAGTTACATGAAGAGAAAAGTTGAAGGATTTCGAGCACATCTCGAGGCAGAAAATTATCTGATGGTAAGGTTTATGAAAATTGAATGCAAATTTCGCGATTGCAGATGAAGAGTTAAATTAAAATTAATGAAGAATTTAAGAGAAAAAAATAATATGCTTGAGAGGGATACAGTATTCTCTACTTATAAAGAGTGGTAACTTACGAAAGAAAAGAAACGAAGCAGTTGAGGTGAAGGCAGCTTCTGAAGGGTCGAAGAGATATAAGCTTGCATATATATTTCGTTATAACTTATCGAGTTCTGAACACATTGACATATTTGAAAAATATATTAAATTCATTGTCAGTATAATTCCAAGTATAATGTTAAATCACTGATTATCAACAAAAAATTAAATTAATAAACGTTCTTGGTAAGAGATTTCTGAACCTGCCCCTCTGTACAGCGATGTAGGACACAACTAAGTCACGTATTAATTACTAAAATTGTTTGTATGTTCATTGATGTATTACACTTCATTTTAGTTATGGATTGATATATACACTTCATTGATATATACACTTCAATTGATATATCCACTGATATACACACTTCATTTTAGTTATCGATTGTGACGAAAATGTTCTTTTTTTAACTATAGTTTCTACAGTTCTCTGGCTTGACTGATAGCTGAAGGAAAAAAGTCATTTAATGATTGTGAAACATAGAGTATTTATTTTGCCATTTCCTGAATTTTAGGATATTTCACTAAAATGTACAAATATTTTGGTTATGTGCAGCGAAGACCGCGTGGGCCTAATGGATAAGGCGTCGGACTTCGGATCCGAAGATTGCAGGTTCGAGTCCTGTCGCGGTCGTATCTTTATCTTGATTTCCAGGTAAGTAGCATTTACACATAATTGAGCAGGTTATACTCATAACTTGCATACTGCAAAAGGAGATGTTTTCACTCATAAAGAAAAACCTGTTTTATTTGTATTATTCATTTTCATCTTCTGGAATTTAATATAAGTGTGATCAATGGCGAAAAACAATGATTTACCTTTTCCATGTTTTTATGGAGTAAAGATAATTATTTAAAAGAACCGAATGTATCACGAGACTTTTGATAATAGTATTGACCCTATAACTTTGAGTCTTCTTAATTTGGATTTAATGAATTTTGATATTGAGTTGAAGGGATCATTTAGATTGTAAAAAGGAATATTTTAAAATATAAAAAATCGAGTTCTCCCTGAATCCTCCTTCAAGCTGAGTACTGGACCTGAAAATTGCTGATTTGCTCATTCGCCAAGTCTACACTACTTCTGATTGGTCGAAATGACGTATGCAACAAAATCCACAAGGTCACGTGGATCATGAGAATTTTAATACTAACCATTAAGTTTTTTGCTTATTTCCTTGAAAACTATGAAACTTCTATGAAAAATGTAAATAACTGATTTGTGAATCGCGTTCTATGCGTAAATATCCATAAGGGAATCCTTACATCAGTTTTCAGTTAATGGAGACAGTGAGTTATGACCTCAACCTACTCAATTGATTATCAATTACTTGGACAGTTACGAGCCAAGGGATTTCAAGGTTTCTTCTCTAAAAAATTCTTAACGACAAACTTTCTATGCAAAAGTACTAGTAACTGTTATAACATTCCGTATTATTTTTATTTCAACTCATAATGTGAGAGATTGCCAGAATATAAAATGTATAAAATATTTTCTCCTCTTAGTTCCAAAGTTTTATATTTGCAAATTCTGAAGGTAGAATGTTTACACTCTGGAAATGCGAAGAATTTTGTTGTGTTTCGAGATACTACCTCCATGTCATAAACATAAAAACCAATACAAAAGTAATTAATGTTAAGAAACTATAAAAAAAATAATAAATGGCAACAAAAACTTACAGAACAAAATAGTGCGTGGTGAAAGAGTTACGAAAACGACTAATTATGAAATAATCAAAAATTTTGGAAGACGCAATATGATCGTGAAATGAGGCGGGTCCAGAGCTGTGTAATTCGTAAATAGCAAAGAAGGATAAAAACAAGCAGATTGTTTAATATTTAGCACATATGAAGATGTTTTAATATAAGATTACCAACAATTATGGAAGTTGTTGTTTGTAAATTGTGAAGTTTTTGTTCATTCGATATTCATCATTCACTTTACATTAGAATATTGTTACCACAAAGGCAAAGCCTTTATTAATCTTTTACTTGAATTCGTCTTGCAGAAGAGAACTGAACTGCATTAAAACGAAAGTAGACAGGTAGCTGATTTCTTGCACATCTGAGGAGAAGACTTAAATTTCAAGTTAATGAGTCGAAACAGAAGGACGTAAAGATAACAAAAGCAAAATATTGGAAAAAATGTTTGCTTGCGCCACGTTTGTTCTAAAATAAATTTTTCACTTACTGTGTCGGTTCCGAAAAGCACCGGGAATTTCGTCCTTGACTACAACCTAGGATGAGTTCTGAGCCACCAAAAATCTGAAATGTGACAGTAAAATGAAAGCAAGGTACAGTCGACTGCGGTTATAGTGAATTTCTGGGGACTAACATTTTTGGTTCACTATATCCGATGATGTGAACATTAATAGAATTTCTCCAAAATTATTGATTTTATTAATACAAAATACATTAACAGTCACACGAACTGAAAACTTTCAATATCTTAATTTGTCCTTAAACAAATCAATTATTTTCAATTGTTTCCTTCTTAGATCCTTCTCCAGAGTTCATACTCTCTCCATACTTGAATCTGCATTGTGTTCTGTCTTAAATATCCAAATGCAGTCTTGACAATGCCTCTTGCGCTGTTAGAATACCGTCCCACTCTCCGAAAGCCCTTTTACTCCCCTAACGAGATCCTTTCGGTAGCGGGATGGCGCAAGCGGCTAATGAAACTGACCTCTTTTCCTCGCGACACGGCGGATATCGCACGGCTGTCTGCTTCGTGCTTCTTGTCGCCTACGTAGAAATCAGGGCGCTTTATTCTGTGGAATATCAAGTGACACTACGATTGAAACTGAAGCATGCAATCGCGCGTCGCCGCCGCCAGATGTAGTCCGTGCAGGACACGACCTTTGCTTCCGCAGTGAAACTGAGTGGCATGCCATCAGTAAGATGTCCATTCCGGGTCCTCTTCTTTCACCTCAGGGGAGATTCGTTCGATTATGATCTTTGGCAAACGATATTCTCTTCAAGCTACCTAGTGTTGGAATTTCTGCCACTACGGCTATTCTTTTCCAGGAGGGAATTAATTTGCAGGGTGTTATATTTCCAAAGTTCACTGTAGCCGAGGTTCAGTTTCACGATAACCGAATCTTGCTTATTTGCTTATTGCTTATTTGTAATGTAAGTAAAACGAGACCAGTGAGTTAGTTCACTTTAATCGAGGGTTCTCTCTATCTGAGTTCACTATAACCGGAGTCAACTGTATTTGAAGAAAACTGTAGAGTTTTGCAATCTAATTCACGTGATCCCTCTAAGCTACCCTGACTACGCCACATGATGGTAGTTTTCTCAAAGTTTCGGCCTTCAAGCCGTGCGTAGGTAGAAACGCATCCAAAGCCTTCTCAGACATGAAATACATGCACATCGTGATGGCCGAATTACTAGTTGAACTGCCTACGAAGCCGTGCCGCACGAAAGGCTGAAAGCACCGAAAGACATTTCCAACGTACGTCTTTCTGATTCGATATCTGTTTGCCTCATGAGCTGGGGAAGTGATGTGCTATCCAAGGCCTCCCGTAAGGCTAGTTTGCAAAAGGAAATATTTGCTGACTAGTATGATATATGCGTTTGAAAACAATAATGTGTAGTGGGTACATAATGACAGGCGTAAGTGGTTTCGTGTTAGGAAAATAACATCCTATTTTATGATTCGCTGCCTGCAAATAGGTTGTTGTCGCAGTGCATGCCCAAAATTCCTTACGCGCTTGTAGAAATGTTTTAATATTGCAAAATGGCAAATATTGCAATGTTTAAATATAAAATAGAAATTAATTATAATTATTTTACTATCATTATTAAATGTGAGGACAAGCACCGCAATTCTCCGTCACACAATCCTTATTGCTTGTTGTTGGGTAGGCGACCGACTGAGTTTACACGTGGCCAAAACTCTTACCATTGTAGTGGCTGCTCTGACCGGGAAGTTCCAGTGTTCGAGTCCCGTGGATTTTCGTCTCTAGCTAAATGATTGGGTCAGTCGCTTTCAGGTGAAGAATGTAGCTTCACTGTGCGCACGTTTTGTTGAGCACTCCTTTTGCTTGTAGTTCATTTACCGTTGAAATTGATTTTCTATAACTCTGGAACAAACATTTTTCAAATATTTTTATTTTTCTAAAATAATAATTATTTATAAATTCTTGTTTCTAGTTTTTCAATTTTTTTAAAATTCTGGGCCTCAAGAAAATGTGCGCAAATAAATATCTTTCCCCACACGTCATATACAGTTTTTACTGTTTTTGGACAAATAAATAAATAAATAATTCTACTGGAAGATCTCCGACTGGAAGATCTCTTTGCTTTTTTCGATCAGAACCAGGCGCGCGAGTTTTCCTTTCTCATCCTTGACCCAACCTTTCCCCGAACAAACAGTTACACTCTCTACACACCCGCCAGAATATTAGTGCGGCAGCTTGTCCCGACTGGGCGGTGCCCCACTGGAAGGACTTACATGAAGGGGAAAACCCCACAAGGTGATGTGAAGGTCGGCGCTGAATCTCACGGTCCAGTTGGGGGAGTCATACTGCCTCCTCCCGGGATACAACATGCTTATAACAAACTGGTCTATTGACCATTGCGATTGGAAACAATTCAATCAATTAATGAATCAACCCACGAGCTAGGAAGCTCCTAACACTGTGTGGATGCAATCTGTCCGTCCCCATCTCTTGAGGCCGCTGGCTGCAGCAACAGGTCGGCACGCGACGGCGACAGGAGACGACGCCCTGCGTCGCGACGCTTCTCCTGGGCGTCGCCTGCCCGGCCCCGCCCCCTTCCGACGCAACGGGGGCAAATTTATCGTGAGCGGTATTTCAGCGTCGCACCGGATAAACTTCTTGGGGCGACAGGTTTAGGTTGCATCCAGCCAGAAAAGAGGCTTAGGCGGCGCTGTACATCACACGCACGGGGACAGCGACGGCTCCCATTGTGAGCTCCGGGGGTGGAGGGGGCGGTCGCGGTGGCGCTGACGGTGGAGGTCCCTGCGGTGGTAGCGGTGGCCACAGGGCGTCGTGGGGGCGGAAGGAACCGCAACGAAGGTGGCGATGTCAGTGTTGTGATGACGTCTGACGCGAATCAAGGGCGTTCACGAGTAAGGGACTGTAGAGGTTACAACGCCGCGAGTGGGAAGTTGTTGGTGGTTGGAGTGGCAAAGACAAAGGTGGAGGCGGAGGTGGTGGTGGTTGGAGTGCAAAGGCAATTCTGGAGGCGGTTATGGTGTGGGTTGGACTGGCAAAGGCAATGCCTGGAGGCGGAGGTGGTGGTGGAGTTTGTAGCAGTGGCAAAGACAAAAGTGTAGGCGGTGATGGTATTGGTTGGAGTGGCAAATTCAATGCTGGAGGCGGAGGTGGTGGTTGGAGTGGGAAAGACAAAGTGGAGGCGGTGATGGTATTGGTTGGAGTGGCAAACTCAATGCTGGAGGCGGAAGTGGTGGTTGGAGTGGCAAAGACAAAAGTGTAGGCGGTGATGGTATTGATTGGAGTGGCAAACTCAATGCTGGAGGCGGAGGTGGTGGTTGGAGTGGCAAAGACAAAAGTGTAGGCGGTGATGGTGTTGGTTGGAGTGGCAAACTCAATGCTGGAGGCGGAGATGGTGGTTGGAGTGGCAAAGACAAAAGTTTAGGCGGTGATGGTGTTGGTTGGAGTGGCAAACTCAATGCTGGAGGCGGAGGTGGTGGTTGGAGTGGCAAACACAAAAGTGGAGGCGGTGATGGTGTTGGTTTGAGTGGCAAACTCAATGATGGAGGCGTTGGAGTGGCAAAGACAAAGGTGGAGGCGGGAAGGACGGTTTGAGGGCGAGGCGATGGTCTGGGGATGACTGTCGTAAGGAAGTGCTGGATGAAGTGGCTTTGGCTGGAGGAGAGAGGCGAGGTTGGTAGTGCCAACGATTGCAGTGGAGGTGCAAAGAATGGTGACGAGCATGGATCGAGGGTGGCGGACGTTGGCTGCGGCGATAGCTGTGACTGGGTGTCGGTGTCGACTGAGACGATACCACAAGTGTTAACTGTGGTGACGATGGTCATCTGTGGCAGTGGAGGTTACGGCGTTCTCTGGCAGCTTAGCGAGTATTATCGTTCTAAAAGGCACTCCCTTCCAAGAATTTCTATCAGACTCCCAAGAAAAAACGTCAAAGCTTGTAACCTACTTCATCATAAAACAGGTATTACTCACGAGATAAAATCCTCAAATCTGCAGGCGATTCTAATATAACACAAAATATTAATGCCTCGGTGATCTCTCGCTTTCAAATAAAATAATGAATACAAATCGCGTGAAAATGATAATATAATAATTTCTGAATTGGAATAATCTATCCAATAAATTCACCAAAGGAAGATAATATGGCACAGAAAGAAGCTTTTAGGTGAGGTGAACAGGTCACAAGAATACATCAAACTTTAGTAGCAATGATACTACAGGTTATTTTCTACGGCTTGATTTATAAACCTTAAACTTAAAATGAATTCGCGCGATACATGTGAAACCTAATTAGTATTCACGTACGCAATCCTTTCTAAAAATAAAATGTAAATTTTAGTAAGTCAATTTTCTTGAAAGGAAAAATGATATTAAATTAAAAGTGTAACGTAGTTGGTTCTTACTGTCGTTTGGTTTCCACCTAGCTACATCATATTAGAAGACCCTGGATAAACAAAGAGAATGCTTCGTCAGTTCGTGAGGACTAAATCGAGGGCGGCTCGGTTCCACAGATTGTGGGTTTCATACATGATTTACAAAAGATAAGCATGCTTTGTTTAAATATGAGCAGCGATAGCCTCACAACATTTGAAGAAGTTAATGAGACGGATGTAGCTAGTCATTCTTTTGTAAGACGGAAGTCTTGTAATTAAATTCTTATTTTTGTTGTTGAGAAAGAGTATTCCTCATAAGAAGCGATCGATTGGAAGGTGATGACGTATCTGACACGCTCTGGCGATTGAGACATTACAAAAGCAATGTTGTGTTGAGAATCTATGAAATCATCTTTCAGGATTTGTATGTTGTTTTGTAGGATTGCTTATTTGTCTTCAAAATGATAAAAAATAAACGTTCAATTCGGTACGTTTCAAAATGAAGGCAGTTCTAACAAGAGTAGTCATTTAGAGCAACAACACGAATTATAAAAATGAAATTCTTGAAATGAATACTTTAAATGAGACTGTCCCTAATGGAAATAGTGGTAGTAATGAAACGTACCGTTTTCGTGGTCGTAGTGGGTGTGAGTGTGTGCGGTCGTACAGACTGCAGCGTCCGCTAGCAGATGGCAGCAGAGAAGGCGGCGGCGGCGGCGGCGGCGGCGGCGGCGGCGGCTGCGGGGAGACGAAGATGGGGACCGAGGCGGCGCGCGAGGCGCTCAGTTCGGAAGCGCCGTCGATGTATCAGCTACGGATGCGACATCCATGTCGATGTTTTGAAAACATCAATGTTTTAAACATCAATGTTCTATGAAAACATCGATGTATTGAATCCGATGTTTTTGAACATTGATGTTGTCACCATCTTTCCTTTTTGTCTCCCTCCCAATGTCGGGCGATGGCACGATGGGTGAGGCAGTAACCAACCACCTAACGCCTGGTCCAACAATTGGGGTAAAATTACCTCGCGTATGGGAGGAGACGGGTGACTCGAGTAATTCTCCCTTGTTACTCGTTGTTGTGGCTTTAATAAAGTTAAGCCACAAGGCACTTATATAAGAAGGTCCTAGCAGACATTCTTTCCAAGGGAAAGGGTTCAAGATTTAGTACACTGGGATAGATTAAGAACACTTTTGTCGTATGTTTTACGAAAATAACAACAAACAATATATTCTGTACTGAAAAATTAGTACATCAACATAACATGAATTGACTATTAATGTCCTGTTTGAATCTGATATGCAAAAAAAAAAAAACCAAAAATTGTTACGACATGTAAGAAAAATCTAATTGCAAATAAACCCTTGAAATCTTCCAATTAAATTCAAAAGAATGGATTCAAGAATCGGAATTCCAATAATACATAACTAATACACGATTATCTCTACACACATTTCCTGAAATACACACAGAATAATACACACTCAAAATGTTGTACCTGAAATTACCATTCGTGTATAACATAAATCGATAATATCCATACCATGTTCTATTAAAAAAAAATATTAATCTTCTACTTGTTCTAACAAATTCACTTGATTCAATTAGAATGCACAACTGTTATCGTTATTACAATGTCCAATCTTACCAACACTAAGCAAAGTTAAATTAATTTACTCTTATGAGATTTCAGACTTAAAAAAAACAAAATGTTAAGTTAAATGCTACACAGTTGAACTTTGCATCCGACACAATATGTCAATCAATTGAATAATTGTCTATCTTTACTTCTGAATTTATTTTCCAGTAACACTTTTTAAATATCTGCGTCCAGTAACGAAACTGTAATTCGATTTGGCACACGGATATGTATTCAAAAACTCATGAATAAAGTCAAGCAATATTACAGTTAACCACCTAGTGAAATATGATACTAAAATCGTTCCACATCTGGCCCACGTTTCTGCCGTTAACTTGAAAAGGGTTTGCCGAACTCACGATGTCTCCCGCGACGTGCGAAGCCTTGAAGTTTTTCAGGGTCGTCCGGAAAGGAACTCGAACACGAGAAGATCCCGTTGACTGCACCGTTCTCCTCGGGACTCGCGTCGTTGGCGTCGGCGTTGCAGTAACATCCAATGATCGAATTTTATTCGAGCTGGTTCAAGTATTCTTATACAAAAAAAGCTTTCTAAAAGCTTGTGTACTGTCGAAATCTTGAACTGGCGTGGTCCGTCGATCCAAAAGTTTGTCCAGAGTAGTTCAGAGTACCTTCTCGTTCCGCTGACTTTCGGTAAAATGGCCGAGTTGGTCTCTTCTTGTTCTAAATTCTCCAATATTCGTTTGCTTTATTCCCATTGGTCGATCGCGTCGTTCCGCTGGCCGATTTCGTTATCACGCTTCTAGTTCTAGTGATAAGCGCTCCTGTTAGCTTATTTTAAAACTATGTACGTCGCCTGGCGTTCTCTCTCGGTTAGTGTTGTAACTACTAGATCCTAAAATAACAGGACGCGTTTACGAAGAAAAAACTGATATTTTCTTGCTGTAAACGGCTTTAGCGGTGTACAATGTATTGAAGCCGATGTTTTTTGAACATGGATGTATTGAATCCGATGTTTTTTTAACATCGTTGTATTGAAGCCGATGTTTTTTGAACATGGATGTATTGAAGCCGATGTTTTTTTAACATAGATGTATTGAATCCGATGTTTTTTGAACATCGTTGTATAGAAGCCGATGGTTTTTGAACATCGTTGTATTGAAGCCGATGTTTTTTGAACATGGATGTATTGAATCCGATCTTTTGGACATCGATGTATTGAAGCCGATATTTTTTAACATTGATGTTTTGTGCTCGATGTTTCTACGTTTCGATGATGTGTTCGCCGATGAAAAAATCTTAGGGGGTAGGGTAATGCGGAAAAGTTATCCTAAGAGTAAAGAGATTAGAAAATTAATTCTGTGACATTAAGTCGGTGACGTTTTGCAGCGCTACTAGTTTTCTTAATAAAGTATGTTCTTCAAAATTATATCTTAAAATTTAGCCACGTACAATTTTTTGAATATATGAGTTGTTTTATGCAATTTTTGGGAAATTTTGCATTTTCAAAATTTTTTTTTCGAATTTCCCGCTCTTCTTTTGCTGAAGAGAGTTTTCTGAAGAGATATTCGGTCTCAATACGACAACGAGAAGTATGAGAAAGTAAGAACAATGTGAAGTAATTCTAAGCAATATCAAACTCACGTGTTGTGACACGAGAGTTTGAAATTGCTTAGAATTACTTCTCATTGCACCATAACGTTTTTCGCTGTTTTGAAAACAGTTTTGGATTATTGAATATACGTTGATATATTCATTTTAAAATAATTAGTTTTCATACCTCATAAACGAATTGGTAATGAGCTCAACAGGTGATGGCTGATGTGTTAATATGGACTGAAATTGTGATATTATATTTCTATTAATGGGAGGATGTATGTCTCGTTTTAGCACCATTAGTTTAAAAAACGGTAGTAATCGGAACAAAGAATCAAAAAAAAGGTTAAAGAAAACAAACAAGGTGCTTGTTTTGTTTTGTTTTAGGTCGTAACTTATTCTCATCTCCAACTGCATCTCCAGCTGCAACTGTGGTTGGAGTACATTGTTTTAGCTACATCTTTTGGCGAGCAGAGGAGACTTTGCGCTGTCTGCAACACGTGTGTGAAAGGTCTCTCTCCTTTGATATTCGTATAAAAACGCGTTTCTGTTGTATCCTTTTTTTCTACACCTCCTACCAAATGAGGTAACTTTCCAGACGTAATGCAAGGCGAATATTTCTAGCGATACGCGTGTTATTATTCCCGGGCATTCATGCAGATCCATGTGCTTCCTCCGATTTCTTCATTCTCTCTGACGAGACCGAACAAGTTAGCTCAAAGCTACCTTTGCCGTTGTCTCTGAAGCCACTTTGGGAGATTCTAGGGTTTGAGTCCCGACGGTGGCCCACAACAGAGATAGGTGGAGTTCAGCCACTGTTTAGAAGATAATTTCAACGACCGGCTGCTCTGGCCGGTAGTTTTTCGTGATTTTTTTTCCCGATCAATTTCATGCAAATGTTCGGGTGGTATCCTAAGAAACGGGTCACGGACCGCGCGCGATCTTTCCTATCAAACACCCCTTGTCCTTCTTCCTTTTTCTATCCTCGCCCCTTTACTTACACTCACTTACTTGCAACACATTACCACGCATGTCGGGAGACCAGTGGGGAGCTTAGAGCTTGTTCCGTCTGGGGCAGTGCTTCGCTGGTGGGACATGATTAGGGAAACACTGCAAGCCAACGTGTAGGTCGACGCTGTACCTCACCATCCACTGGCAAAGGAACACCGCCACCTCCCGGGATAAAACATTTACTACACTAACGGGACTAATGACCATCGAAGTGGACGTGCCCGGAATCATCAGTAAACCAATGTTCTCTGAAGAAATATCAAGCTCCCAAATGCAAAATGCAAAAACTTACCATCTAGTATTTTTCTTCTTTTATTCGCTCTTTTTTTCTGAAAGTACATGATCTTCTAAATATAAATGATAACGCAAGTTGTTTGTCATAGGTAATACCACGAGTGCTTTGGAAATTGTCGATAAATCCCCGACTCGCGAAACGAGGTGTCTGAAACTAAGTTAAAATCAAAGAGGTTATGTTATAGTACATATGCAGTTTATTGGACATCGACATAGCGACCGATGTATACCGTCTCCTAAGATAGATGAGACACAGTTTATGATTGACCATTTGGGAGAAGCAGTAAAAAAATCGGATAGAAAAAGCGATAAAGTTTTCGAGATACACCGCCCTGATTGGGGCTTTTTGTATATGTTATTAAACACTATTGGTTTTAATTTCAGGAGTGGAATAGTCAACTGTAACACCTAGTGGTTGTTGAGTCAAAATACTCATTTAGTGCCTTGTTCTGCGTGTGTCCCGCTGCGCCCTGCCTCTCGCCGCGAGCCCGCTCACTCCGTTGCGCCACGCGGCCGCTCTTTGTGCCTCTTTGTGCCGGCCGCGCAGAGGCGGCGCCGCGTGTCCCGGCAAGGCTGGCGGCCGTGCGCCTGCTCTCTCGCTCAACGCTGTTTGTGCACTAGTGGCCTAGAGCAGCAAAAATGCTGTTGACAAAACCACGCAAAATTGTTTTCCGAAAAGCAGTTCCCACGCTGCTCAAGAACATCAAGTACCATAACCTGCAAAACTCTGCAACAAATTGAATATATTAAAAAAATGTGTCTTCACAAATTCTGCCATTACATTTTATATTGTGTATATGTGTGCACAGTATATATATATATATATATATATATATATATATATATATATATATAATTTTAAAAAGTTGCTGTCTATAAGCAAATAGGTCTTCACAAATACTGCAATACATTGTACGTAAAATAGAAAATACACAGTTCTTCACAAACCTGGAATATCAGAAAACGCTGTGCTATAAGGAAATTGGTGAAAAGCAAACAACCTTTTCCAGGGACCCTTGCATTCGCATGTCGTCCGTTGTGTTTTTTGTAAGGAGTGACGCTCTGAGAATGAGAATTTAGAAGGTATACGCAGAATGAAAATAAACGCAAACTTGAAACTGGTTGTTTTGTTGTTTTTTTTGTCTCGAGTTCCTGGGTATCTGAGAAGCCACAGGCCCGAAACTGTATAGTTTTCTTTCAATTTCTTTGCACACTGAAAATTATTAATATTGGTACTACCTTTCAGGAGAGAGACGTGCTCTTTTAATAAACTAGTATTCTGCTTTTCATCTTCAATAACAACTTTGTAGGTGGTCACCAATGAAACTTGTTTCTTTTTTATAATCAATAATTAAACGGACTATAAAACGCAGTGATATGATACAGAATGTCATTTTAAAGGATTCAATGTTTGTTGTTGATATGTGTATATTTGTATATTTTATTTTGATCCTGGCAAGTAATAAGTTTGCTAATTGTAGGTAATGTAGGCCCACCTGCTGTCTTATCCGAACATTAAAAGATTACATATCGCATCTGTAATAAACAATTATAGAATAGAAATGTACAGAATTACTCTTGCTAATGTATTAAAAATTAATACAGAAATAGGAATACTGACTTCTACATGACACTTAACGTTCCGTAACGTCAACGTTCTTCATCTAGTCGTCAAAAAAGCGATAATATGAAACTGCACGTGAACATTTCGTGGCATATCAAAAATGATGAACTATTACAAGCAAACATTAAAACATTTAAACAAATCTTTACCGCTGTAGTGTTTTGTCTTAGAAACAATGAATTTGTGCCTCAACATTTTGTATAGAAATTGGAATTTCTCCTTGGTATACTAAAGAACTCTGTGTGAATGAAGTCCTTCGAGAAAAGCCTTTACATCGTTTCAATTTCTTGGCTCCCGCGCGCCAGTGTGTACGAGGTCGTGCGCCGTGAAGGAGCACTGAGCGCCTGGTTTAAGGGCGTAACTGAGGAGGGCGCATCTCTGCCACAATGGCCGGCGTTGAGCCAGAAAGCGGCGCGGATTATGTTATGTCGCTCCACCGCCGCTGACACCTCCGTCGCACCCCTCCAAACACGCTCCCGACCCCTGCCTCCGGTCCCCGTCCCCGCCCCTACACCACCACAGTTCCCCGCACCTTCCGACCCGCCCTCGATCTGCTCCCCGTCACTGGTCCCACCCACGAGATAGCCTCCTTCTGGGAATCTGCCCCAACCTTGTCCCGCTCTCTGTCTCACCCCTTTCTTTGCCACGCCTACGCCCTCCCACCATTATTCACGGTGTTTCGCCTACGCCCCGAGCCATTCTGCAATCGCGGCCCGCCCTCGCCCTTACCCTAACCCCCGTTCTTGCCCAGTGGGGATGTCCTCGCCCAGAAATAGGGGAATAGTACGCTAATTTGCAGTTTCTCGCGTCTTCAGGCCACTGTAGTCCTTCCATCCACTACATTACATAAATAAAAGCTATCACTCACCTGTAAATTGGCAATCCCACAAATCTGGTTAATACAATTAAGAATTTTTTTAAAAAATTCCTCGCCGTCGCCCTCGCTTTCGTACTCGCACTCGCCCAAGCTCGAGCCCAAACCCAAGCCCCAGCCCCAGCCCCACCTCCTGCTGCTCTTCCACGGCGCCCATTGAAACTATCGTAATGGGCGCACAACCTCCATCAGTTGAGATAGCGAATGGAAGCGAAACGATGTTGGCGAGTAGAAGCGAATGTCGAGCATGCCCTTGAAGACATCGGTGACTGTGATAATGACGATACCGATGACAATGAAAAAGATTGAAACTACAGAGATAGTTATAACAAATTCCATAAGTTGAAGATATAGCCTTCCGACAACAATGCTGATTATAAAAATTGCGCCGATGAGAATCAGAAACGTCATATCAATGTCATCAAGGACGACAACCCTAAAGATACACGCCTGCGATGCCCTAAAAATCTCAATGATAAAGATGGTCCCAATGACTGTGAGTGGGATGAGAACAACAAATGAGACGGAGATAATGTCCTTCAGAACATCAATGTTGTAAAAAATCCATCACTGATGACGATGAAAAAAGAACAATAGGCATTTTCTGACGTTAACAAAGAAGAGCTACAGGTATTTAATTAAGCAACACAATACTAATACAATATTTGTGGAATCAGCTATTTTTCTCGGTTGTGTGTCATTTAACGTTTCAAGAATAATCAATATTTTCTTGGTGTCGTGTAAAACATATTTCGTTTTCTTCCCTTCAGAATTTCACAGATGTACGCGATTGTAAAGTTCTATCTAGAGCATTTCTTCAGGATAGTACTGAAATATTATAGTATTCAGAAGATTTTAAAATTCTTCATCTTAATGAGGCGATTTGGTAATATTTTTAAAAACTTTACGTACGTACGTGAGATTTTAGCCACATTTTCTGGTAGACGCGAAATATTACTCTTTTGTATAAAAATTCATGTGAAGAGTTAAAAAATATTTTGTTTCTAAAGCCGACTCTCCGTTTTCTTCTTCAATCCAAACGGTTACTATTTCCCCATTGGACACTTATTTACAAAGAAGCAATTGCAATTAATTTTCACATTTCATTGTTTAATTGTTCGCTGCAGCTTTCATGCATTCTTCTGAGGCTGAGAAGTTACCTTGTTAGTTAGGCAAAGAAATTCCTACTTAAAATCCACCTCCTCCCATTCAGAAGATGGCGACGTCCCAGCACGACACTTGGAATTGACTGGCACTCCGTCACCTTCAGTTTTTTCCCGCTGACAGCAGGGACTCGCTGGCGCCTCGCGCGGCCTTATCCATAAGGTCAAGGAACTTTAACACAAGTATTGTCTTTGAAAATGAATGGGAATCGTTCAGAGATGCATAATGGCTGAATGTTCCCGGCGAGAGCGGGGAATTCAAGACTTACATTGGCCATTAGAGAAATGAAACCAAAAGAAAGAGATTTAATTATTCGTGAACATTTAGAAGGCAAAGACAAAATATTTAGTTTATTTCTTGTGGAATTTTCTACAAATGTACAAGTTACAAGTTTGCATGAACAATAAATTATCTAATGTGCGTGTCCGTTGCAATTTATGAACACTCATCTAGATTGTGTTTGTAAATTGTAAATGACAAGACAGACATTGAATTTAATTTCTATTCGTTAATGTTTGAGTAACGACACTCGTTAGCATTGAATACGTTTTGGATGCCAAGAATATTCGTCAATTTAGACAACTAAAAGACATATGATGCAAAGCAAAGTATAAAATATGCCGGTAGAAAGATACTTAGGTTTCAAATGGGCATTATAACACAGAGAGTAATAAATTAAAGTCGTGACTGTCTCTTACAGAAAGTGAATATTTTGATATATTCTTTCGGGAGAGAAACAATGCATATTATTCCGAGCCGGAAAAGAACTGAATACGTTATGTTCTTTTGTGCCATACGCGCATTGTAGTACAGATCTGAAAGATGTAAGGTTTGGAGAGAGTCATTCACGATTTCATCGGTACCGGCTTAGGTGGCTCAGAGCATCAGTTGATGTAACTGTAGTGCCTCAGACTGAGAGGTCCTAGGCATCGAGTCCCGACGGTGGCAGGACACAGCTAGGTCGAATTCAACCGCTGTTTGGAAGAGAATTCTAGGGACTGGCTGCTCTGATCAGTAGTTTTTCGTGGTTTCTCCGATCAACACCAGGCGAATGCAGGAACAGTACCCTTGCAAAGGCCAGGGACTGCGCGCAATTTTTCCTTCCTCTTCCTTATCCTATTCTCACCCCTTACTTACGCATATAGTCTACACTTACATGTACGTACCACTACACATGCCCGGAGACCAGTCAGGAGCTCAGAGCTTGTCCCGGCTGGGGCGGTCCCCTCTGGGGGATACCTCGTTGGGGAAAGCACCGCTAGCTGTGTAGGTCTGCGCTGGATCTCCCCATCCAGCAGAGACAAATCATCGCTGTATCTCGTAATAAAACATGTAACACACTTACGGGACTAATGACCTTAGCAGTTAACGCGCCCAGAAACAATTATCGATCAACCTATCAACGATTCCGTGGGAATTTGTGTTTTTGATCCATTTTTTAAAATTTTATTTTATTACTTGAATGACTAAATAATACATGGTTCAGTAATATTACTTTTTCACATGTAATTCTTCTGGCTTACATTTAACCTAACCTAAAAACTATTTCTAATCTAACTACAAAATTGGCTAAGGATACTCATTGAGCACCTATGCTTAGCTTACATGTGAGAATATGTTGAGGAAGGTGTGTAGAGGATGTCTATTGCGGATTCGGGTCGGAAATTCGTTGAGTGTGGCTAGGTTGTAGAGTGCTATTTGATTTATTGAGTAGAAATTGTTGGAGAGATGAGCGAAGTGATGATTGATGGTTGGTAAACGTAATTCTCTGTGTAGTTGATCGTTTGAAATGAACCATGGGGGTGAGTGTGTTTTTGATCCTGACGTGAAATACCGTGCCGTGACGGCTGCATCGTCCGGCCGCCTGGAGCCGCCTGCCCTTCCGTGGCCCACGCCCTCGCCAGGCCTCCTTCCGTCCGAAGGGCACGCCCGAGCCCTATCCCGCGAGCCTGCTCTCGGGCACGCACCAATCCCTTCGACTCGTCGTCTGGCCCTCCACCCTTCGTTGACACGTCACGCCTTTCCCAGTCTTCTCGTTCCTTCTTGTTACTTTTACAACGTCTTTCCTAGTTCCACGTCCGCCGCTCTTTTAATTCATTTTCGCTTTCTACAGCATACTGATTCTAAAATCCTTCCCTTGCGCATTTTCTGTGTTTTATATTCAGGGGCTCTAACAGATTAGCAACCAAAAATAAATTAACTGTCATGGCACCGCTCTCCCTTGGAGAAACGATTTTAAAATCCATAGGTCATTATTCGTCAAATTATATTTTGTTATATTTTCTTCAGGAATTTCTTAAAATGTGTTTAATAGTCTTTCCGTGGGTGGATTGTTTCGGCAACTCACTAGCTCATCTTTACTCAGTATTTGCTCTGTGATTACCATTGGTTAATCTGTTTGGCAGTCATTTTCGAGAAGCAGTAACCAATTTATGGGTCTCGCACTCTGGCTTAAAATGAGGAAGAAGGTTCTCATAGCACTAATAAACGAATTTAATCCATTCGATATCTGTCTGTCCAACCAAAATTTGGAAGTGAGTGTTTTTTTAAATAATCACCGTTCCCATCGCCAATACCCCACTATTCCCTACCCGACCAACACCACCACCCCCATCCTCCACCTACACAGACATCATCACCGCCACCAATGTCACCTCCACAATCGTCACTGCTACCAATGTAAACACTAACATCGTAAACACTAACACCACTATTTCCAACCATGGTCACCGTTCTCATCACCTCCGCACCGTTCCCACCGCCCCTTACCATCCCCGCTCCCACCGCCACTGCCTTCATCGTCATTCTTCCCAGCGTCATCACCTGACCTTCGTGCCGCTTCGCCGCCAACATCGCCACAGCCGTCGCCGCCTCCATCGTCACCGTCCCCACCGTCCCCATCACCACTGTAACCGCCTGTAGCGCCCCCGGCTACCTCCGTCCCTACCTCCTCCGTCACTACCCCTACCGTCAACATCATCACTACAGCCTCCACCAGAATTCCCACAATCCACTACCGCTGCGAAGGCCGCGCCCTGCTCAGAAGCGTGCAGCCGGCAACAGCAGCACCTTCGCCACCTTCTCCTCCTCCTCCTCCTGCCGCCGGTGTTGGAGACGCGGGTGCTCGCGTCCGCTTTGTCCAGCTTTCTTCCCGCGCCGCCCAACAACCGTATCGTTGTCTCCGATCACACCTCGCAGCGCCCCGCCGCATTGTGCTGCCCCATTGTGGGCGCCTGCGGGACGCCACTACGCCGCGACGCACCACCTTGCCCCCGCACCTCACCCCCTCACCACCTCACTCCCTCACCCCCCCTCACGCGCGAGCACTTCCACCAGATTGAGTCCGCCACTCCGGGGCACAATCGACCCGAAAGCTCGCGCCCCGTCCCGCGCCCCCCCGCCTCCACCCTGCCCCGCCCTCCTCCCTCCCCCGCCCCTCCCTCCCCCGCCCCCTCCCTCCCCGCCCCCTCCCCCCAACCGCGTTTTGACTCCAGAATGGAGCTGTCATGCGCGCGTCACCGGCTCCTCACACGCCGCGAACTGACGTCTTGCTGCCCAGCTGCCAGGCCCGCTCTTAAGCCCCCCAGCTGGGGGTACGAAAAATAACAAGCTCGCTCTCTCACTCCGCCCCCGGGGGCCCGCGCTGGCCCCTTCGTGCGACGCGCGTCCTCGCCGCCCCCCCGCTGGGGCGTTCGCCATAATCCCGCACGAAATGATGAGATAACATTCCGAAACTTATTTTTCCCATTCTCGGTCGCACTCGCGCCGTGCAGGCGTGCGCGGGGGGGACGGGCGCGGGAATTCGAAAACGTGTTTGGCGAGCTGCTTCGACGACGGATTGTGGTGCACGTGGAGGGATGAGAGGTCACTGAATGTGAGTTGCGTTGAGGAAACAGAAATAAATGTGTCAACACTGGAGAGCTGACGAACGTCACCGTTGGCAGAAAGCTCGTCGTGCATGTCAGTGGTCGGGCAAAAAGATAAAAGAATATTGTTTGCGTTGCGGCCAATCGTAAATGCCGGCAGGTTGTTTTTTTTTTTGTTTTTTCTCCCCGGGTTTGTTTTTTGCCATGCGTGTGTTGTCGTGTTGCTCCGGTGCGCTTCCAATAAAGATAATGGTGAATTCATCACAGTGCTTTGATGATGTGTGTAAAATTATTAACTAACTCTAAGAGACGTACGTTTATGTTTATTAATATGAAACTCCTATTAAAAGCGTTATTTCCTGTTTTCTCTATTTTACATTGCAATCAGTTTTGGCAGCTCGTATTATTTTCTGTAACTTTATTACTAACTCATTTCGAAACATTTGTGTTAATAAATTGCGCATTTAACGTTTCAAAATGCGAATCAAGAGTAGAAAATTGCTGAAATAACTGTTCATATACCAAGTAGTACATGCAAATACATCTCGTAACGTCAATTACTATCACACTTGGCTAAAATGCTAGAGAATTCTTCTCACAAACAAATGAGAAAATGAAATGTAGCATTTGGTCATAAATAACGACACTTGTCGCTACAAATCACAGACTAAATAACAGCCTTCCTTGCCAGGCGTCATGCAATGATCTGTTTTATTGCGTTTACATAACATCGTCGACAACATGAGGAAGGAGAATGCTTCACTGGTCCGGTGTGTCTTTCCAACAGTCAGCTTCTATTCTTGAAGCAGTAACTTCATTCAACTGGTTGTTCGGTATGTCGTATACTTTTTCCGTAGAACGCGCACTTGAAACTCTAGCGTGCTCCAGAGCGGGACAGTAAATCAAATAGAACGAGACAATATTAAGAGGCAATAAAGCAGAGAAGCAACTACTGCTTGAGACGAGAGCAGAAAGTCGGGTTTTCAGCGTACGTGACGTAATAAAGCAATAAAGCTTCCTCGTTTGAGTTAACAATTTAATCGAACGCCGGACTTGGCGTGACGTCGTGGGCCCCGAAGTGGCTGCTGCTGCTGCTGTGACGAATCAAGGCGGCTCGGATCAGACGGGATGAGTTCGGACAGATCGGGTGCGATCGGAGCTCGCCTTTGAGAAAGCTAACAAGTTACAGGTGAAGTTTATAGCGCAATCTAATGGTATCTCTAAGGTCAAATATCGTAGATTCTACACAGCTCTTATATGGCACGAAAAGCAAGTTCATAGAATGAAAAAAATTAAACCCCAAACAACCATAAAGAAACAAAAACCAATTGATGTCATCAAAACAAGTTTATTTACTCGAGGAGGTTCACAACGAAAAGTCACATGACCGTGTTTTCCAAAAATAAAAATACATGGAATTTTTCCAGTGTCCAATGCAAACGAATCACTGTTCAATTTTCAGTTTTGTTAAAATAAGTGCTAACTTTTGGAATGTTGAACCTGTTAGAACAAAACCAAGTTGCTGTATATGTGTCTAATTTTAAGAAATGGTTTACATTGTTTTCTAAATACAGTGATGATTTTGATATTTTGTTAGTGATGAAAATGTAACCTTCTAATTCAACAAAACAAATAGAATATTCAGTGAAGATGAAGTTTGCCCTTTTTGTTCGTTCTGATCACATTTCCTTCTTTAACATTATCAAGTAGCAACATCTGTGAAACTATTCCAACAATGTAGACATTTTGTCATATTTATCAGTCTTATTTTGTTAATAATTGAAGAGTCAGTGTAATAGTAAAATAAGAGATTCTTTTTAACTTCACAAAGTTAATGTGGTGGAATACGTCGAGCGTGTGCTGTAGTAAATATTGTGTGCTTATAGTAATACACGAGATGCACTAAAGTATGCAAAAATTGTCTGCCCGAGATAGCGCTATTACGACATACTCAAACCTAATATGAACCTTTCTCATAGGGAATTTCTTTATTTTAAATATATACGAGTAATTCTTGGAATGTAGGTCAATAAACTGTTATTTTCCAAGTTGTCAGTGTCATTGCACTGGTGATACAAAGTTTTCACTGAATTGTTCAACTGACGTAACTCCGGTTACCATAATCATTACTATAAACAAACACGTGGAATATCTGACCACAATAGAGTTACTAGTTTTTTGCATTACTTCTCACAACTTCTTTTACGACACGCATCGTTTTATTGCAAACGAATGTGAATTGCTGCAAGTTCTATGATCTCCTCTCCTGAGTTGTGTGTACTACATACGTTTTCCCATTAGTCGTCGGTGCATAAATATTAGAGTGAAAGCATGGTAATTAGTGCGAGCTGTTTCTTTTCAGAAAAAAAAACATGAGTTGGATTCGCTTGTGTCTTGTTGTTTTAAATCTGCAAAGTACTTGTGTTAGTAGACTCGCAGTGTAGTGGAAATAGCAGTAGACTTAAAACTATCAAATATTGAAGATAAGTACAAGAGTTGGCATAAGTCATGGCAACTTTCTTTTTTTTTTTTTTTTTTTTTTTTTTGAGAATACGACCACGGGTGAAAATGTGAAATACACAAATGAAAGGACAAGGCATGAACTAAGTGCATGGACATTTAACGACACACCAAAATTTGGTTTCTCATACTTTTTAAGGTATTTGAAATAATAGTACTGATTTCATGTTGCAAAGCATTACTGCATATACGAGTTCATAGCATTCGAGAAGCATTACATACCCGTTCTGAAGGCCCGATTAACCAGATGTTCCATTACCACAAGTAACATATCGGTTTTCATGACATCAAAGGTCTTCACGTGCGTTGCTGATCACTGGTTGCTACGCCTCCTCTCCGAAACTCTCCTGCCCATCTCGCAATTGTCCGGTGTGAAAAAGCATTAGTCCCAACAGCTTCCACCAATTTCCTATGGAACTCTTAGGCATTTCTCCCAGGGCCAACGACTAACTTGGTGTATGATCGCTGCTGGAAAGTCCTAGGTTCATCTCGCACGGCGGTAGTCAGACAGCTGATTTCACATAGCTTCTTTGCTAATAGAGACACTCGCATAACTATCTATTGTCAAAGGCGTATCTAGGTAATCAGGCGCTCCATGGCAAACATAGAATTAGCGCCCCTGTCAGGATACTTCAAGACTAGGGATTTTTGTTATTTGCTTTAGCGTATACATTCTAAATAGCGCCCCCTTGTGTGTGGCGCACATGGCACGTGCTATGTCTGCCATACCGTAGATACGCCTCTGTCTATTGTTGCGAACTCACATTAGTAAAGCATTTCTTTCACGCGACAAACAAAACTGTGTGATCCGATAATATTTCGTTTAAAAAAAAATAGTCACCAATTTCGACATGCAGAGCGAAGAATCAAATGTTAAGTTAAAAGTAATCATCAAAAATATACGTTGGAGTAAAATGCGATGAATGGTTGAATGCGTTGTAAATTATGCGTTCGACACACTCAAGGGTGTATCATGTTAATCGCGTAGAGCTAAGACCGGAGCTAGTTGTGAAATTGGACACGCATAGCGAAGCGTCATAAGATTTAGATTTGATTCCCCTCGCAGGCCTGTGTTGTCGTACGTCATGGCCTAGGGAAATTGAGCGGAATCTCTCATTCAGTACTATAAGGATCAGGCGAAGTGGCTCAGGGCATCAACTGATGTCACTGCAGTACCTCTGAACGAGAGGTCCTAGGTTCGAGTCCCGACGGTAGCAGGATTTCCGACACTAACTTGTCAGCTAGGTCGAATTCAGTCGCTGTCTGAAGGAGAATTCTAGCCGCCGGCTGCTCTGATCGGTAGTTCTCCATGGTTTCTCCGATCAACATCCGGCGAAAACCGAAGTAGTATCCTAACAAACGGACCACGGACAGCGCGATCTTCCTTTCTCTTCCTCATCCTATCCTCACCCCTTATATACATTTACACTCACATGCACTACACATGCTGGAAGACCTGTGGGACCTGTCAGCTTGTCCCGTCTGAGGCGGTGCCCCGCTGGTGGGAGATCCATGGATGAGGAAAACCCCGCTAGCCGACTGGTAAGTCAGCGCCGGATCTCGCCATCCAGCAGGGGAAGATCACCACCACTCCCCGATGAAAAAAACGTGCGCTACACTTACGGCAATAATGATATTCGCAGTTGACGCGTCCGAAATAACTAACAATGAATCAATCGATCACTATAAGGGAGAAGATCCAATTCTACTCGTAAAGTTTCAGAAGCCAGAAGTGCGTCGCAGTTCACTGAGGAATTTCAGAAGCGTCATACGTGCCTTCCCGGAATCGGCTCAGGGCCAGCGAGTCGGACGTCGTGGCGCTCGCTACCTGGACGCGGCCCGGCGTCGGGGTTTGCCGACGCGGATGATAAGGTGGCGGGCGCTCGTAAACGTGTAGCGGCGTGATAGAGCTGTAGAGGGCCGAGAAGCGACCTCCGCCGGGGCCGTTACGCGACCAGCGCAGGATGCGGCCCAAGTGGAGCGGAGGCTCCCAGCGCGCTGCCCGGTGCCCTACCTTCTGCTTCCGCCGGGGCAGCCTCACAAGGAGGGATGGCAAAAGTAACGTCCATGTTTTTAAACATCGATATTTTCTACCATAAACATCGAAACATTAGTATCCATGGGTTTCTTCGATGTTTTTTCAGATCGATATATTTTTCCAGAAATATAATTTTAAAAAAACAAACACTTTTTCGATGCTTTTGTACGTCTCAATATCATTAAACTGGATTTTGAGCCTTGTCTGAGTAGATTATTGACAAGAAAATTAAGATACCAGTGTTTTAAGACGGAATATACTATAAAAAATATTGTCTTGTAATGCTTATTAGCATAACAGCAAAACACGATGCAACTTAATTCTTTACATTCGATAACATATTATTATTCTTCCATGACTCATTATTATTAAGAAATACGTGATCAAACAATAAAGTTTGCCGGTATTTCTTTTAAGTATTCGTATTAAAAATGGAAACTGGATGGAAAATACCATCTGTTTTATCATACTTAAAACAACGTTATTTTAAACATCAATATGTTCTTGTCGATGTTTGATGGAAATATAAAACTTTTTGGTGATGTATCGAAATATCAGTGCATCGATGTTTTGATAAAATTAGCCATCACTACTCCAAAGCCTTTTACATCTTGGAACGATTTTGGTTCCCAACTTATTTCTTGCATTGACCTTTCCTTGGCAAAAAAATTAATAGTTTACTTCTTAGAACCCCTTCAAAATGTTTTATACAATACAGCTTAATCATAATACAAATAACTTCATGTAAATTACTTTAAAGATAGTAGGTATTCAAGGAATATGAACAAAAGTGTCGATAATGTAGGGTTTATTATATTTGATTTAACATTTTTCAAATTTACAAATATAAGTCTTCATAAACAAAGCCACAAGTTTTGATTGCACAAAAGTTTGATTTTCTTTAATGGGACAAATGTGTAATTCCAAAACAGAAGCAAATTTGAAATTCATTATTAAATGTTTTGAACTTTTATGTGAGAAAACAATTAATTTCAATTATATTTTAGTAGTCAATGATATCTTGATTATACCGATCACTCATTGGGCAATATTTGGCTGTCGATCCCGAGGTTGATCCCTTGATCGCCAATGATCCCCCCTCTTATAAATTGCCCTGAGGTAGAGGAACCCTCATAGACCAAGTCAAATGTCATTTCACGTCTGTAAAAGATTAAAATATAGGTTAAAAATATTACAAACAATATAATAGTGATGACACGGTTGCCTACCTATCGCTGCTGCACGCCTCATGCGAACATATGCTTCGAAGTTACCAGCGTGGCTGTTTTATTAAAGTAACTTCAAGGCGTGCGCTCGATTTTCCTACCTGTGATGCTGTCGAAACCTGCAGCAGCATCTTCGTGAAAGAAAATAAATGTGACAACAAGATTACAATACTATCTTCTCACGAAGTAAGGCCACGCGTAAAAATCATATCAAATACAATAATATGTAAATAGGTTTGATGACAGTTTAAATCTGCTACCATTCTGACATATCAAATTACTGGAAATCACATCTGAAAAAGAGTATATTGACAAAAATAAAATTAAAAATTTAACTAAATAAAAAACATAATACATGCTTATTTAATCCTCGCCCGAGCGTCTTATGTGTAAATTGGAGTGTTGCTTTCACTAGTGCTCCCTTGTGGCGAAGTAATCAACTGTATGAAGGGTTGCCATCAGTTTCATTATGGTTCAACGGGTTCATTGTGCCAACAGTTTCAGTTTCAAAGGTTGCAACAATCTCTTTATACCTGTGTATTACTGCATTGTTTTTTGTTTTTACTTAACTGGAATTGGTTTATTGTAAGCTTCAAAAGGGCTGTTTTTCTTCAAGAGTAATGCAATCATTAACCAGAAAAAAATTTAAAAAATTTCTGAGATTTAAAAAGGCGCAAGTATTTCAAATATAGAGCACTTAGTACGGTTACCTATCTCAAAGAAGCAAGTAGTAAATTCGAAGGTTCCACAACTACTAGGCTTTCAATTGTTAAGTGAATAATTGAAAGAAAGTAGGGGTAGCTGAATATGTTATTATCCTGACAATGTAGTGGCATCTAGGGGTCTCCTCCTGACTCATCAAAAGTCAAATTCAGTCACATTCATCGCAAACATTTTTTAAAAAAATTTTTGCACCGTTAGAATTCTTCAAAAAATGACTACCGCCTCTTAGCTCCTTGTGAGACTGCTCAAGCGGAAGAGCTGCCGTACGAATATTTCTAATAAGTCGACGCCTCCCAGTCGTTCTTCTCTTAGAATATTTACTTTGTCATTGTATTAAATGAATAACCATGCATACATTACGATAGGAGGAGGACTCCCTTTTCTAATTTGGCGGAGCCGCCCATCGTTTGAGAAGGCGGAGGTAAACAGGCAACCAGACGTGAGATTAATACTTCACTGTTGCCCAGATTTCGAAATATGAGGGCAAAATTAGAATTTTCTATCATAATACTTATAATGATAAATACTATTTAATACTAGTACTAAGTATTTAATACTAGTACTTAATACTAAGAATTAAATAATATTTAATAATAAATCTATCGTAATATGTATAATGATGTATATTACAAAATATTCTTAAATCAACATTTTAAACACAATTATTACATAATTTCAGCGCTGTACATGTTTTATGAAAATATAGTTTTGTGTTTGTCTCAAAGAAAGGTATTGAAAAAAAAACAGCATTAAATTTGCAAATTTACAACACTTATTCCATGACCTTACAAAGTATTCTTACGTACACTTTCCAGCAAAAAGGTAAGTGATGAGAGGTAACATCATTAAAGCACACTTTCAAATTTTGCTTTTGAAACATGTACTTCTTCGAGTGTTTTCTAAAGTTCGACTAATGTATCAGTAACGTTTTACGTGACGGAATAGACACAAAATATCTGTGAACACAGTTCCGTGAATAAAGCTTTCATGAATGAGACACGTCGATCCCTGCTTTCAAGGGAATAAGATTTCGTTTTTGGCCGTATCCTAAATGTCTATGCACGTAATATATGTAGTGCTAAGTACAGTTCTGTAAAACCTGTGTAGGTGAAATTGATAGCAAAGATCTAGTAAAGTAAGTGTTCTAAATGGAGAGATGCACTGGTATGGTCAATTTCCTCTACAAAAATCTGCGTATGTGCTGATGAGGGGTTTCTCTTCTAAAGTTTAGCGCGGTAAAAACCCTTGAGGACGAGTCTTCAGGGCGAATCAGGGCTTGGTGGTGGAGGCGGAGATGGTGGAGGCGGAGGTGGTGGTAAAGTCGAAAAAAGAGGGGGACTGTGAGTTTTTCGCGTTGCCAGGTGCGTCATCTATTTTGATCAATAGTCTCGTAAGTGTAGTGCATGAAATTGGCTGGGAGATGGCGGTGTACCTCTGAAGTGAGATGCGACCCCGACATAGAATTTGGCCTTAGGGTCTTCCCCTTCCATGTACTTTCCTGAACGGAGCCCATCCCACACCGGGACAACTTCTAAACACCCGACTGGACTCCCAGTAGGTGAGGTAGTGTAGTGCTAAGAAGTGTAAGTTTGAGTCTGTAAGTGGGGAGTAGGGGATAAGTATGAGGAACAAACGATCTCGCGAGATCCGCGGCTCAGTTGTTAAAGTTTTCACTTAATATATATCCGAGAAATAACGGAAAACTACCTACCAGAGCAGTCGGCAGCTAGAATATTCCTTCATATCGCGACAGAATTAGACCCAGTTGTGTAAGAAAAGTCGACACCGTCGTGACACGATCATATAACCTCCCGGTCAAAGACGCTGCAGCGGCAATGATTCCTGTTATTGACTCATTTCAGCCAGTGCAAAAGTGGAGGGAAAGACGAGCGCGAAAGGGAGGTGGCGACGGAATCGGTGGAGTTGGCGACAGGTGCCGGCACACTCATGCGCAACCAGGCAATCGCCCGGGGTCCCGTTAAAGTGGCCCGATGGTGGGACTGGTGGGAAAATATTAATAAAAAATGAAAAAAGAAATTAGAACTCCATAAAATCGTCATCATAATTTTATAATTCGCGGTACTTAATGATATTTCGTAACATTTTCAAATAATTTTTACCAGTTAAGGTGTCTACGAAATGAAAAATGTCAATCAATTTTGAACATTTTACAATACTTGCTTGTAAGTACTTTTACTTAAAACTATTATTTAAAATATTTCCCAAAAAACTTTTTCTTGGTTAAACATTGTACTTTTGTTATTTGTTGAAATAAAATAACTCATATAGTTTCTTAATAGAATTTTCACATTTTTAATTTTTTTGGGGGGGGGGGATTGAGAAGGGTACGTTTTAGCGTTGCCCCGTACCCAAAGTAGCAAAGTAGCTCCGGCACTGGCGTCAGGGATGAGGACGCTTGCGGTGGAGGCGGCGGCGGCGGCGGCGGGGGAGGTGGAGGCGCCGGCGAGGACTCGTTTTCGACAACAAAGCGCGTTGGGCGGAAGCTGCCTTCTGGCCTTTCCACTTGGTGATCGCCGCTTTGTGTCCTGTCGCTCGGGCGTTCTTGACTTCGTCTCCAGCCGAAGCTTGGCCAAGGCGGGGTCCGCGGGGCCTAAGAACGGGTGTGGCCGGCGGGGCGTTGTTGGCAGTTTGGTATAGGATTGGCTATTTCATTATTATTCCAGTCACTGAGCCTGAGCTGTGTACCTGGCATGGCGAATGGATTGGAGAGTGCGAGAAGAATGATGGGATGAAGTTGTGGAAAGAAAAGTGGAGAAACGAGAGAAACCCAAGGAAATGTGTCGCAAACCAACTTTGTGTGTGACAATTTCGCTGAGTGTCTGAGATTTGAGCCCCTTTACATAGAAGTAGAAATCTATTCCACTGATTGTATACTACGGATAGAAGAAATGAAAAAAAACAGAAGTATTGAATATTCAGTGAAACGAAATTAATGATAAGTTGTTTTATGAACCATTACTAAAAAACTCGTATTATTTCGATATGAGGAAGAATTAGACTAATTGCTAAAATCACGACTGAACGTGAGTGAAATATGGGCAATGAGAAAGAGAAAGAAAAAGATCTCTGGCGAAGAATAGAAATAAAGATGAAAATAAAGAAAGGAGATGTGTTGAAAAGGGCAGGAGAAGAAGTAGTTATACAAGTAAATCGTAAATGGAAGAAAAACTGCCGGTGACAATGAAAGGACCATATTTCCAACCGTATTTGAGAAATCAGCGCAAAGAATGAGACGGGTGGGGTGGGGCGGGGGAGTAAAAGATTGAAAGATTCATAGTGTGAATGTGTGGATGAAGTGAAACTTTCGAACAAGAAGAATAGATAGCAGATACAAGCAGGTAGAAAAAATGATTTGCATTCCGGCAGACCATGTGATGGCGGTGATTATATTTTAATTACCGATTATTTCAGTTTCTGATCAGTTTTAACGCATATTCTACCTATCAACGTTGTTAAGCCAATAATGGTTTCAGTTTCTAAAATGTCTTGTTGTATACACTACATTTTGATTTATTCAGAACATATGTTGCGCTGTAGCAATGTTCTCTAATAAAATCATTGCTAATGACGTATTGCAGATCTTTATCACCTCTAAAGAATATTTTTAAATATAATCCTAAACATTACCTTATTGCCTGTAATGGATTAAATGCAACTTTTTACTGTACTGTCGATCACAATGGACAAGATATTCTCCTTATAGATCAAAGAAAAATTAGGTAATAATAGACATAGCAGTACCATTATACCGCAACATGAAACTGAAATAAAAAAAAATCGATATATGAAAACCTATCTTATAAACTGAAACATATTTGAAAATTAAATGCTACAAAAAGTCACTCGGAATAGTGACGGAAGATCTTTCCAGTAAAAGCTTCCTAAAAAACATAGCAAAACATCAACTACCCAAAATCGTTCTTAACAACGTACAGCACCTTGTAGTGTTGCAAATAGCCCATGTTGTAAGAAAATGTACGTCTTAATTTATGTTAGATGAACTTCCTTTTTGCGACCGAACCTATTCCCCAAAAAAAAAACTCTGAGGAAGGGGAGCACGGTTACCTGCCAAAAAAAACTGAAAAATAAATTTTACTATAATAATAACAATAATAATGCCAATAATAATAATAATAATGATGATGATGATGATGATGATGATGATGATGTATTTATTAGTGACGAGGCTCAGACCATAGGACTTCTCTTCCGCCTAACCACTAAACAACTACGACCTAATAATTCTTCCTTACCAAACAAACAGATGAGAAAACCGGAACAAATGAATGAAGAATATGTTAGTTGAAGTGTTAGCGATGATTATTTTTTGTACACCAAAAATTGTTGACTTGGGCTAGAGAATAAAAAGAAGGGAAGTGATATTTACAACATAATACAGTTCTATATAAGATGTGCTTGCTGAAAAAGGGACTTCTCAAAAGATTGTGACAAATAGTAATGCAAGTAGATATTTGATTTCAGTGATCTTGACTCTCTCTTTGTATTAACAGAACTCATTTTCCCTGAACCCAATTTTAGTCACAATAGACCATCTTTTAAGCAACCTTTTGTCCATGTTCATAAGAGAAAACATACGTCTAAATGTAAGAAATAATGAAATAGGAAACTGCAGATCCAAAACTCCATTTTTTGATTTCAATTTCGAGAACACGAACCATCGTACGTGAAAAACCAAGTTTACTCAAAGTCTACACAGCAACGCAGATCCAGTTGAAACAGCATTTACAAAAACACCCAAGTGAACCGAACCTCGCTCACATTCAACGATTAACAGCCACCTCATTTGCAAAAAGTGCTGTTAGTTCAATTCCGCGCACGTAATCTGGCCGCGGACATTAAACACTGTTTGTCTTCCCTCCAATTAAACTGCTCCCGCAGAAGCAATATCCAGCGACGCTTGAGAAACACTTGCGCGAGGAGCCACCTGGTTCACGCCACAGCTCGTCCAGAACCGCTGTCATTCCGCTCGCCTCGCCCTCGCCCTCGCCCTCGCCCTCGCCCTCGCCCTTGCTCTTGCCCGCACCCTCACCCTCGCCCTCGCCTTCACCGTCACCCTCACCCTCGCCCTCGCCCTCGCCCTCGCCCTCGCCCTCGCCCTCGCCCCTCGCCCTCGCCCTCGCCCTCGCCCTCGCCCCCGCCCCCACCCCCGCCCCCGCCCGTGCCCACGCCCGCACCCACGCCCTCGCCCTAGCCCTCGGCCTCGCCCTCGCCCTCGCCTTCGCCCTCGCCCTTGCCCTCGCCCTTGCCGTCGCCCTTGCCCTCGCCCTCGCCCTCGCCCTCGCCTTCGCCTCGCCCTCGCCCTTGCCCTCGCCCTTGCCCCTTGCCCTTGCCCTCGCCCTCGCCCCCGCCCTCGCCTTCGACCCCGCCCCCACCCCTGCCCCTGCCCCCTCCCTCGCCTTGGCCCTCGCCTTGTTTCTCCTCTTGCCCTTTCGTCCTCACTCGCGCTCGCCATCACCATCAAAATTTGAGTCCCAGTTTTTAGCTTTTTTGAGTTAACTAAATATCACTATCACCATCTCCATCACCAACCCCATCACAGTCACCATCGCCCTTGCCTCCTGCCTTCGGTCTCCTCGCTGTCCTCGCCTTCCTAGCTCTCACCCTTGCCTTTGCATTCGTCTCCAAATTTTCTTCCGCACTCACCTCCGTTTCTCAACAGCTTTTTATAATTTTCACGTCTCTCCTCGTCACCTCTGTTTCTTCCACTTGCATCTTCTCCACGTCCCTCGTTTCCATTGTATTCTCCCTGGCCTGCGTTTCGTCCTCCAACGACTTCTCCTCGGCGTCTTTCCTCTGCGTCTACCTTCGGCTTCTCTCCTGCAGCCACCATCTCCGTCTTCTCCCTCTCCACCACCTCCGCCACCTGCTCCGCGGCCAAGTCTTTCTCCAACTTCAACCAATTAACAAGCAGATAGATTTAGGGGGCGGGTCATTTACAGAGAGTCCACCGAAAGCAATTAACATCGGATCCTGTTATAGGTAAATTCGTAAATCCGTTCCCCGCCGCCAGTATTGGAAATCAATTTGCGCTCGCGAGGCAACCGCCCACACAATCAATTAACACCTGTAGCCGAACGCGCGAGCGCGCGCCCGCGCGCGGGCGGTGCTGAAATAAAACGACGCCTCGCGCCTCCCTCCTCCCCTTACCTTCCTCTCCTCTCCGCCCCTTCCAACCAACAAGGCCGCCGTGCACCCGCAGCGCTAACGGAGCGCTGTTGACGAAGCGAACGTACTTTTCTTCACTTCGTGTATGGTATTGTAGGCAGTGGTCGATCCAGGGGGGGGGAGGCATGGGGGCCATGGCCCCCCTTCCAAAAGGCCTAGGGCTTTCGTTTGTTACCTCCTTTTATATGGCACAATTGATTTAAATATTTATTTATAGGGAGCGGATTTCTGTAATTTTACATTTTTTTCCGTTGTTCAGGGCATAGCTAAGTGAAATTTCTTGACATTTGGTTAGAATTGCATGCTATCTAGATTCATCTCTTAGTGCATATTTCTACATATTTGGCCGATTTTTGGCCGGAAATGAAATGCCTACATCCGCCCCTTATTTTAGGGAAGGTATTAAACTACGCTAGTTCATCCAAGTCATGTTTTTAACCGACTTCTAAAGAAAGAAGTAATTGTCAAGTATGTTTTGTTTGTTCAGTCATTAATTTGGCACATGTTTTTAACAAAAAAAATGCCACGTGTATTACTCGCGGACATTTTGTTGAGCCCTTCTTTCGCTAGATGCGAGAATGTTTTTACTTTGACGACAGTCTGTAACTTGTTTTTCCATGCAAAATTGTTTTTACTACTTGAGAGCGAACATTTCTGATTATCAGATTTTGCCATCAACGATCGCTAGTCATTTATGGTTAAACTAATATTAGTAAAGGGGTGGGGGTAGGTCGCCGGGGCTCAAGAAAACGGGCGCATATAACGCCCCGTAGTAATTGCCATATCAAAATATCCTACCTAAGTTCGGAATATTTTTTCTTTTTTTCATTTGATCGATTTCTTTTTCTTGTGCTATCGGATTCAAATTTTTGTAATTTAATTTTATCAAGTAAATTCCGTTCATATCCCAAAATCTAAAAAAATATTCTTGAATTAATTTAGTTGCTTTCAATTCTGTACTTACCGTGTTAATTGAATGTAAATAATAGTATTTATAGTTTAAAATCGCTATTGGGAGCATTTGACAGCTGTACCATACTGCTCGGGCGATGGTGAAATCATTCGTTTTCTTGTTGTTTTTTTCTCCAACTTTTCTTTCCTCTCCTTGCTTCCTCTACCAGGATGCCAATGCGCGCTGCCCGACTTGACTACGGACTGCAGGGGATGTAGTGTGTAGACCAGTGTTGTCAAGGTCGATGCCACGAGCGGCAGTCCGTCGCGCGAGTGCCACGACGAAATCGCCCCTCCATGCAGTTCATTACCCCGCCACAAGAGATTTCGCCATCCCTACTGTAAAACGGCGGTGTTACTAATAGTTTCATAGTTGCGCAGAGAAGCTCGTGGCATGCTACGTTGCCACGACATGTGCCACTGCCGTCAGTAGAAGAGCTTGACACCACTGGTGTAGACGATACCCCTCCAAATCTACTACGCTCTCTGCGATCTGGACTCTGAACAGTTGATAAAATCCTCCTGTTCCATGTGGTTACCTCAGATAAACTCGCGAGACAATATCACCACCGCCTCGGATCGTCGCGGGCACATGTTGCCTCCAGGGACACGCGCAGTATTTGAAGTCTGTTCCGGGAATTCGCTCATGGCGGGTCACGATCAGGTGAGGGAGTTGACCTGACAATACCCCGGGCATTTTCCACGACTCAATGCCCCGAATACTCCTCGGTTTGCAGGTTCGCCTTACAGTAAATGAAAGAATGGGCAAACATATTGACAGACTTTGCCCTTTTAATAGCAATTGTCGACAACGTACGTTACACTTATTTGCTATTCCACATTGCAGAGCTGGCGATGAACTCAGTCATCCACAATTTTATTTCCATTTGCACCACAAAGCGTTATCAGTTTCGGCTACGAGAATCCAGAAACGACGTAGGAGGGCCTGCTACACACCGCAGGGGATTACCAACCGCGAGCCCGGTGATGATGATGCTGAAGATGATGTTGATGTGAAAGATAATCATGATGAAGATGATGAAAAATGAAATGAAGATTATCAAGAAGATGATGAAGATTGAAATGAAGATGAAGATTAAAATTAAGATGATGATCATGAAGATTATTGGAACCCAAGTTGTCAAAGACGATTTTATTTTCATTTGCACCACAAAGCGTTATCAGTTTCGGCTACGAGAATCCAGAAAAGACGTAGGAGGGCCTGCTACACACCGCAGGGGATTACCAACCGCGAGCCCGGTGATGATGATGCTGAAGATGATGTTGATGTGAAAGATAATCATGATGAAGATGATGAAAAATGAAATGAAGATTATCAAGAAGATGATGAAGATTGAAATGAAGATGAAGATTAAAATTAAGATGATGATCATGAAGATTATTGGAACCCAAGTTGTCAAAGACGATTTTATTTTCATTTGCACCACAAAGCGTTATCAGTTTCGGCTACGAGAATCCAGAAAAGACGTAGGAGGGCCTGCTACACACCGCAGGGGATTACCAACCGCGGGCCAGGTGAAGTCGAGTCTCGTTACGCGCCCTCTCCCGTCCCGGGGGGCTTCGGTGGCGATCTGCGGTGGCGACCGGCCCGCCGCTAATTAGTGGCGCGTGTAAATGAACTGGAACATGCGAGCGGCGAGGGGGCGGCGCGGGCAGCGCGGAGGGCTTGGTAATGCGTGTATTTTGAAAACGAGCCGCTGCTCGCGCGGACCGGTAACTACTTCAAACCGCGCGCGCGACACGCTGCCCGAAATCTGTCCGCGATTGTGGGCGGGTCGTTGGGTTAAACGGGAAGCCTGTTGGTCGGTCGTTTGTACCGCGCTTATTATTGACATAGTTATAATGATTGTGGTTCTGTAGAGTGAATTCAGTTTTTGTAAAGGATGTATTCACTTTCTCTCTTGTTTTTCACTTGAAGTTGTCTTAATTCCTTAAGCGAGTGGTTGTTTGAAACAAAAATGTTTATTAAGCGATTTTTATTTACTTTTATCCTTCAAAGCAAAATTAAACATCAGGCAGTATTTAAATAACATTTTATTTTTATGAAGGAAGAAAGAAAACATAAAAGAAAAAATTGTTAAATTACTACTTCAATTTCTCTTATAATTTGTACTAGTGGGTGTTTGTACCACGCTTGTTATTCAAATGGTTATAATGATTGTGGTTCTGTAGAGTTAATTCAGTTTTCGTAAACGATGGAATCACTTTCTCTCTTGTTTTTCACTTGAAGTTGTCTTAATTCCTTAAGGGAGTAGTGATTTAAAAGAAAAATGCTTATTAAAAAATCTTTATTTACAGCTATCCTTCAAAGCAAAATTAAACATCAGGCAGAAATATAATAATATTTTCTTTTTATGAAGGAAGAGTGAAATCATAAAAGAAAAAAGAACCTGTTAAATTATTACTTCAATTTCTCTTATAATTTGAACTAGTGGGGTATACATGAACAAATGAAATAAGTGGCATTTTTTCTGAGGATTTTACTTTCTTTGCATTATATTCGTTCTTCAGTTTTGTTTATAATCCATTAACTTAAGCCGTTTCTTCACTCAGAATTGCCTCTGAGTAGCTTTTAAACAAGATCGCATTGTAAGGAAATTTGGTGAGGTGCGTGTTGTTGTGACGTTAGTTTCAGTTTAAGATGTTAGTTATTTATTGTTGTCTTCAAAATCTCTACAACTGCCTCGAATCAATTATCTGTTCACGTAGTAAAAATATAATTGTAACGTTTTCTATTTTTCCAGCATTGTAAAGATGAAGCCCTTGATATTTTCTTTATGTGATTACTTTGACATACTTGTCTTCGGAAACAATCAATCTAAAAGAGAGAGGAAACAAACTTCAAAGAATTATTTTTGGATTTAATTTTTTTTCAGTATCAATGTTTATGATATATACCGAGGTAACAAAGTTTCAGATTCGTCAATAAGATAATCGCCCGAAAATCTCACACTGACAATTGAATGCTGTATTTAAAAAACATGGGCTGCGAACTAAGAAACGCGCCCGGCGCAGATGCCGTTTCTCGGGACCGCGATCGTGAGTGACAAGCGAGTTATCTCGGTTCCCATTGCCGCCATCTTCCGCTTTCACTCGAGTTGACAACCGAAGTGCATGAACTGAAATTTGTTTGTCACTACCTCCCTTTGTGGCCACACCTTAGCCCACTTCGCGTAGACTACCGGTCGCCATTCAAAGGACGATGTTAACCCTTTGGAGAGGCATCGGAACGGGAACCGACGTACCAATCCGACTTACAAGAGCTTAACGGTTCCCGAAATCGTTCAAGGTTACTCCGGTGGCGGAGCGCGAAAAATGGACGCCGCTCGAGAGAGCAGAAGTGTGGGCGGCGGTCAAAAGTCGCCCGCCCGCCCGCGGACGCCGCGATGCAGGTAGGTTTTGTTTCCGACGCTCGTCTTTTGTAGACTGCGAAGTCGACGTCTTTGTGCACTTTGCAGCTTCCGTTTTCTCTCGACACATCTGTACATCTGCACCAAACCAGTTTGGTTTGCTACCTACACATTCACAGCTGGTATAGTAGCCTTGGAAAAACTGGCTTTTGTATTATTGGCAATGAAACGCAATTAGTATATGAATTTGAGTTCATCTTTACGTGGATAAATAATATTGATTTTAATAAACGGATTTTTAGACAGTTAATTTGTCAAATAATAAGAAATTACTTCGCGTTTACGTTAATTTTAATTTTAAGTTGTGTATACAAAATTAAATATATTTTTTACACCTCCAGTAATGAAATATTTCTGGTGTGAAACGTTATCTGCCTTACAGCAATTGTTCATAACACAGTTAGACAGCTTTTTTTTTTCAATACAATGCATCCCAAGGTCCGTCACCACCCTTTCCAACACGCGGCCTTCACCTCCTGGCTCTTTCATGCTTGTTGCAGCGCCCCTCACAATGTTAGCCGCCATTATCGCCTCTCCCCGCAAGAAAGGCTACCCCCCTCCCGCCTTACAAAAGCATGGCGGTAGCTCCCGACAACCAATTAACGCGCTGTACAGTAGCTTTATCGCATCTGCAATGCAATGGATGCGCGACTGCGTTGCATCCATCACTGTCGCGACGAGTCACAGGTTGCATCTGCCTCTGTCAACGTGAAGGTGGCGGCGGTGGAGGAAGCGTTGGATGGTTGATTTGGCGATATTGCAGGCTGTGATGAAAACAGTGATGGCGATGGCGTCGGAGAAAGTGGCTGTGATGGAGATGGTGTCAATGTCGGTGGATATGGCGTGAGCAGAGGATACGGTGGCGTAGCGGTGTAATGGCAAACGTGACAGAATAAATTCAGCGGCTGTGATAGAGGCAGAGTGAGAGTGGTTTGGAGGTAGAGTGAATGTGGCAGTGGAGTCGGAGAGAAGAGGCAGAGGAGGAGGAGGCGGCGGAGGTAGGGAGAGAGACGCTGATGGCGAGAGAGGCATGATGATGTGAAGGCGGAGGCCGAAAGGGGTGGCGAGGTTGGGGGAATGCAAACGGCGTCGGAGGTGGAAATGGCAGCATTAAAAGTGGCTGTGATGAAGGTGAGTGAGTGTCAGTTGATTTGGCGACAGCAGAGGTTACGGTGGCGTAGCGGTGTAATGCCAGATGTGACGGAAAAAAATCAGCGGCTGTGATAGAGGCAGAGTGAGGGTGGTTTGGAGGATGTGGCAGCGGAGTCGGAGACGCAAAGACGGAAAAGAGGCAGAGGTGGAGGAGGCGGCGGAGGTAGTGAGTGAGACTGTGATGGCGAGAGGGGCAAGGTGACGTGCAGGCCGAGGCCACGAGGGGGGCGAAGTTGGGGGGGCGAGGGGGCGATGGCGGGTTTTCCATTTCCAGTTCCGCTGACAAAGCACCTGCTTCGCCTTCCTGCCACGCCATCTCAGTACAGCTATTAGTGAGCAGCACTACCTTTCTATTTCATTTCCAGTTGAAACTTGTCAGATCCAAGATCTCAACAGTTCAAACGTTATTTTCGCATTTGATAACAGAGTCAAAAAAAAACATTTATGTGACATATTTTAGTTTATGTTATCCCCGTAAATCGAAATGTCAATTTGTAAGATATAAAGAAGACTGAAAAAATTGAGCAACTGCTTTTCACATTCCAGACTTCGTGAAAACTTGTCTGATCTATAAAAAGATAATTGAGACATTAAACTATTCTCAAAGTTACGAAATTTTCTTCTGCTAAGAGATTGGACATTATTATTTAAATTCGAAATACGGTAAATTATATCCATTTCATAACATCACAGTCACATATTTTAATAACTAGGTTTAGATAACTATAACGAAGGAAAATATTTAACCAATGTAGACTCTGCCGTCCTTCAGGTCCTTTAGTCCACATTGGTTTAAACCGGGAAGCCAGTTATTTCATGGATTTCATTTGCTAGAGAATACCAGGAACGTACATTTAGCTCGAAATCACACCGAAACATCCAAATATCCAGGAGATCGCCTTGAAGTCGACAGAAAATTTCGGCCGCCGGCGTCTTCAACTGATCGTTTTCCGCGAAGGCGAAGTTCGGCGGAATTCCGCGCTGTGGCAACATCTCGACGTAATGGCGGCGGCCCGCCGTAAACAACGGCGGCCTGTGTCGAAGCGTCGCGTTTTGTGTAAACTCCGTTCCCGAATTGCCTCGGCCAACGCGCGGTGCGTTGATCGCCGCCGAGCGGAAACAAACGACGTGTCACTCAGCGGCCGGGCGGCCTCGCGCGCGCGCGCTTTGATGCCTGGGACAGCGCGAGGGTTCTCCGCTCGCAGAAACGTAGGAGAACATTTGTTCAGCTTATCGTCGTACCATCGTCTTCATGATTCGACATTTACCTCCCGATTTAAAGCATATTGCTGTATTTACAGAATAATGAGAGTGGGCATCAATTGATGTCACTACAGTGCCTCTGACCGGGAGGTCCTAGAGTTCTAGTCTCGAAGGTGGAAGGATTTTCGACATTCGCTAAGTAGATAGATAGATTTTCGACACTAGCTTGTCAGCTAGGTTGAATTCAGTCGCTGTCTGGAGGAGAATTCTAGCGCTCGGCTGCTCTGATCGGTAGTTTTCCGTGGTTTCTGCGATCAACACCAGGCGAATGCCGGAGCAGTACCCTAACAAACGGGCCACGGACCGCGCGCGATCTTTCCTTCCTCTTCCTTGTCCTATCCTCTCCTCTTACACACACACACTTGCACTAACATGCACTACACTACCACACATGCCGGTAGTCCGGTCGGGAGCTTACAGCTTGTCCCGGCTGGGGCGGCGCCCCGCTGGTGGGAGATTCTTGGATGTGGAAATCCCCGCAAGCCGACGGGTGGGTCTCGCCATCCAGCTGGGAAATGTCACCGCCACCTCCGGCTATAAAAAAAGCGTTATCTACAATTACGGGACTAAAGACCTTACAGTTGATGCGGCCGGAATCACTAATCAGTCAATCTATAATCCAAGTGAGTCATTTCGATTGTAAAGAAAATATCATTGCTTGTTGTGCACAGTTAAATGTTTCTGCTCAAGTTTCTTATTTTGCTTCGAAGTCTTCCGTTACCTACAAAACTGAATTATGGTAGGGACCATAGTTACTAGGTGTTAGGCCGAATTAGCATTCGGGTGTTCACGGCTTATTACAACCGAATACATTAAACACTCGCTACAGTGCAAGCTCGGGTGCATTGCGTCTAAAGAACTGGTTTTGACGAACAGGGTCGAGCGTCGAAGTTGCAAAAACAGTGCCAACTGATTTTCAGTTATTCGGCTGAACTGACCTAATGGTAACGGAAGGAGTAAAACGTATTTTGTTATTTTATGGACGAGAATCTCTGTGGAAGATCGATTCAAGGCACGATAATAGAATCATCAAGCCATAAAAATGCTTTTGATTGTAGAAAAGGAACTCCTATTTTATTCTCTTGACAAGTAATTAAATAATTCATTCATAATGCTTCACATCAAACCCTACAGAGAAATATTGTAAGGAGATCAGTGGAAGATTGTAATAAAATAAATATGGTTACGTATATTGAAAATACGAAGTTTCAATTGGAATGTCTATCAAAGGAAAGGAACGCCGTGACTTCAGTGAAAGAGACGCCCTTTTTGTTTTTGAAAAACCGTTAAGGAAAGACGCTTTAAACGTGTCTTCTAAAGAAATGTAATCAATGTAAATGATTATCAATAATATTTATTTCTTGGGATCCGTCTCTTAATATACACTAGTACCTGCATTAAAACAATCAAAATAATGTCAATATCTCGAAAATTATGTTACAAATAAGAAGATAAGAGAGAACCATCAAAACTTCTTCAAGCATTGAACCTTAGCAAGAAATGCTAATTATGCGTAACTCACTGTGTACGAATTAATTCCACAGTAGCTCGCTCGTCGAATTCAAGTCTTATTCCAAATTTAATTGAAGTAAGTATTGGCATATATTACTAGAAACGATATTAAAAACTTTTATACAGCATACAAAAGTAATTAAATATTAGATTACATTTTCATTATAACCACTTTTGTAGTTTAAAATTGTAGTATAATTTTAATATCCTTTTATAGTTCTAATATAATTAGCGAATATCCTTTCCGCAAACACGATTTAATCCTCCGCAATTCCTATCATTTTAATTCCTGTTCGACTGAGTTCAAAAGAATTCTCCCCCAGCGCTTGCATTACGTAATTTGAGTGTCCATTCGCAATTTGATCGTGTTGCAAAGCAAGGGGGGCAGATTCTCCGATATTCCCTGGCGACATTCATTAGCAACGCCTCTGACCGACTTGCTGCAGCTGCTTTATCACGACTGAGCTCAGAAGCCCTTAGATCGGCTGTGTGAAACCGCGCCCGCAGAAGCTACTTGCTCACCTGAGAAGCCCGGTGCTCGTGGCAGCAGGGGCAGCTTCCCCTGGCTCCGCAGTTATTTCCCTCCAAATCGAGAGACACGCAAGATGATGAGGCCCGAGGCAGGGAATAGTGGCTTCATACAAAAATATGTTTGCCATATTTGTTCTGTCAAACAACCGATATTTGAATTATGTTTGAATTATATTCCTAACTTCACATTACTATTTCATATTTATTTTCTTTTTAAATTCTGCATTATTTAAACATTCTTGTTAGGGAGCAGAAATATGTTTAAATGGCAGATTCTTTCCTTTATTTACTTTGTGTTATGTTTCATTACATCATTCAGATATTTGTTGTAAATAGCAATAATGTGAAACAAATTAAGAAGTTATTAATATTTCTCATTTACGGGAGGACAGTTCTTTTAGCAGACAAGAATATTTTTAAATTATCAATATTCTTTTTACGTGTCAATAGTATTTTTAACAGAAAAGAATCTTAGTATTTTAAACCTCCCATCCTGAACGTAGGAAAAATCATTTGTTTAATTTATATTGAATATATTATTTTACTAACTTAAATGAGATTAAGTGAGGAAATCTGTTACTAGATGACAGTCGATCATGATGATTATGATGATAATGATAATAATGATGATGATGATGATGATGATGATGATGTGTCCCCGAGCGAATGCGCAATAGAATGCTTTCCTGAGTAGGTGATCAGTGTTGGTTTGTCATTGCCTTCTTCTGCCCGGATACTCGACGAGGCGTAATGATGAGAGATGAATGATCGTGGAAAGAAAGGTGATAGGCATGTGATACGTGGGATAGATAGATAGATAGATATTTATTATTTCCGCAGGTAGGTTTATACAACCTGGTGGCGGAACACTAAAATTTACATATTATATCTACTTATTATAATTATGAATTAAATACAATGTAACTTAAAATTATTTTAAGACAGTAATAATCATAATAATAATAATAATAATAATAATAATAATAATAAGATAATAAGATAACAATATTAACAAAAAATGCATTAATAACAATACCCGCATTATTACTACTAATTCTATTAATTATGGTGGTCCTGTACAGATACTTTATACTAACATATACGACTTTTTATACACTGCACTCCACTTCACTTCACTTCACTTCACTTCACTTCACTTCACTTCACTTCACTTCTCTTTCTACTTCTATATAGCACCACACTTCACAACACGTCACCACACGTCAATATGAATACTATAAACCAATGCATCTAATAATTATCACAGTACTAATAATGGTTACAATAATTACTAATAATAATAAATAATTCTAATGAACATAACTTACTAACTAATAAAATTTACAAAATATCATTAGTTAATTTACTTTTAAATCTCTTAAGACCTAGAGGAAAGGGTTCCAAGGCTGTCGCAGGCAACTTATTCCAGTCCGTTATAGATCTATTTGTAAAGGAAAATTTTCCAACATCTGTTCTCTGTGGCCTGAACTGTATTTTGTGCTTGTGATCCCCTCTACTAAAATACGTGGGTCTACTGAGCCGGATGTGGATATCTTTCCAAGCTGGATAACCGACATACGCTTTGTACAAAGCACAGAGTCTTGTCTTAACCCTCCTGATTTCTAATGACTCCCACTCTACTTTCTTCCTATTGCTTCGGAAAATAAATTTACATGCTTTTCTCTGTACTCTATTCAATATTCCTTTTGTGATATTCTATAAGGTCCCAACAAACCGTCCCGTATTCCATTAATGGGCGAACTAGAGATATATAAGCTAATTCTCTTGCTTTCGCAGTACTATTTTTTAGTATTCGCATAGTAAAATGCAAAGATTTCCACGCTTTCCCCACGACAAAGTTTACCTGATCTTCCCAACTCAATTTGCTATCAAAAATTATTCCCAGATACTTACAAGACACGACTCTTGGAATATTCTCGTTGCCTAAACGGTATTGAGTTTCAGTATACTTGCGGCCCCTACCAAACGTGATGGTTTTGCTTTTCGAACTATTTATTGTCATGCTATTTTTTTCCGCCCAGAGATGTAATCTATGTAGATCATCCTGCAAAATATCCTCATCTACTTTTGAATGAATAACTCGATATAATATACAGTCATCTGCAAATAGTCGTACCTTTGAAATTAAATTGTCTGGCAGGTCATTCACAAAAGCTAGAAAGAGGAGAGGTCCAATAACGCTTCCTTGGGGAATCCCTGAAGTTACCTTTGCTAGATTTGAAAATTGTTGTCCAACTCAGACTTTCTGTTTTCTATCTCGAAGAAGCTCATCAATCCACGCGACAACTCTGGTGTCAATACCTGACTGCAGTAATTTATGAACCAGTTTGTCGTGAGGCACAACATCAAATGCCTTCGCAAAATCTACTATTACGGCGTCCACCCTCCCACTATCATCAACTTCATCTGCTATATCCTGAAACAATGATGCTATCTGACTCTCGCAAGAGAAACCATTCCTGAAACCATGCTGTCCCTGAAAGAGCCATTTCTTTTTGTTCCCATTCTTGTCTAATATAGTTAGTTATCAAATGTTCCATTAGCTTACATACAACTGACGTAAGACTTACCGGTCTATAATTGGCTAAAATAGTTCTGTCACCACTTTTAAAAATCGGAACAACGGTAGCTAGCTTCCAATCGTCGGGCACTCTTGAATTGTTGATTGAAACATGAAATAATCTTGTTAAATACGGTAAAATTGCCTCTCCTCCGAGTTTAATTATATCAGTTGAAATGGCATCTGGACCCCCTCGACTTTCCGTTTTTCATAGATTTAATTCGTTTTCGCAATGTATGTACGTCTATAATAAACTGGTTTGGCACAGCCTCCCTCGAAATCTGAGTGTGCTGAGATTTTGTTTTAAAAACGGAACTGAAGTAGGTATTAAACGCGTTTGCTTTTTCCCGATCATCTGTTAGTAACGTGTTCTTTGTATCTCTAACGATAGGAATTTCTTCTTTATTTCCTGCTATGCAAAGCCAATCCCACCAACAATCACACGATGACGTTTCATTCGAGCCAAACCCACAGTCGTTGATCTCCGCGTACTTGCACGCCGCTTCATGCCCCCTACGCCTCCGCGGCCGGAGTGAAGTTGGTTAGGACCCTCAAAATAATTTCGACTCAGGGCGCCCTTGTACGGAGAGGCTCGCCGCTGGCGACAGACGCTGGCAACGCCTCCACCACGCTCAGAGAGCGGCGCTCTGTGTCGACGCCGCGCGCCCCGGCGGGGACCTGAACGCGCCCTTCTCGCGGGATAGAGATGTAGAAAGCGAGTTGAAACATCGCGGCGCGGCCGCGCGTCGGCTGTCTTGGCCTCTGAAGCGCCTTTCACATGCATGTCTGTACGGAGATGAATTTAATATCTGTTTGCCGGGAGCTGTTCCCGCCATGCATATGTATGCATACGTACGGAAGCTAAACGAACTAATTTCTCGTGTTGACACTTGTTTATTAAAAATATCTAGACGGACGACGATGTCGGCGGCTGGGCCGGTGGAAGAACGGACGGACGGATGGACGGACGGGCGGGTGGGCGAGCGGGCTGGCCCGCAGGTCGTGGTTTCTTGCGACTGAGGTTCTGCGAAATACGCGCAGCCGCTCCTGGGCGGAGGTCGCTCTACCAAGCCCCATTCGCGTTGCCCATGACTTTCATTTTCATTTTATTTTTATTAGTAATATAAGTTACATATATCAGTACCTTGTACTTTTACATATGCATTCTTAGCGACTTAAATCAACTTAATACTGTAATGATTTCATTATTCTTAGAAATACTCCAAAACAATTGTGAACAAAAGAATAAATATTTAGGATCTATAGTCTATGAAGTAAACGACGTGTATTAGAAATCGATGAACAAGACAAAAGAACAGCGCGCCGCGGAAGGTGTATTTCGATCATTCTGGAGAATTTTAAGGGGTTTCAACAAATTCGGAAAGAAATTTTGACTAACCAGTTAGCTGAAGAAGAATTAAATGAACGCTGTATTTTTTGTTTGAACGAGATCGGACGACGGGTTCTCTTCAAATTGTAATTTGAAAATTTAGAGGAAAAGCCCAGTCGAACATGTCAAATGGCATAACTTGAATTATCGAGATTTTGCGAAGAAAAGCTGATTAAACAATGAGAGGCGGCGGGAATCGTCGCAATATGAATTAAGCAAAATTATAAATGGTTTAGAGAGTTATAAAACATTGAAACGTTCTAAATAAATAAATATTACAAACTAACAATACCAGAAAACAAGCGACGAAATTACTGCTGTGGAATGTCGACAGAAAAATTAGCATTTTCGACGTGAAATAAATAGAAAACAGCCGTCTTGACAAGACAATCTTAACGTTGGGGAAAAGCTGAAACGAATAAACACGAAAACAAGTTAAATGGGGAAATATTGAACATTTTAAAAAAATTTTTGTGGGAAACAACAATGAAAAGCGAAATGGATTTCGCCGGCATTTTTTCATAATCCGAGTCAACATGTTAAATGGGACATGATTTGGAGTTCACTTCGGTCTAGTCAGCGGTTGAGAGGACATGGTTTCCACGTTTGCCGTATTCGTGATTTTTAAACCTTTTTCGGACTTAGACATTTTTTTGGGCGGCGGATAGAAAGTAATAATGAACATATAACTGTGCAGACATTGTCAATGCAGTATCACTTTGAAGAGAGAAGAAGTACTATTTTTTCTGTAGTGAATTTGTGGCGCAAGGTGGTTGGGCAATTTTTGGAATTCCTGGGGAGAAATATTTGAAAGAGACCGGCCCGTGCACGAGTGGAGCGTGCGTGACATTCGATGGCGTGCGAGTGGGGCGCGCATAGGACCATCGAACCGGCAACGGCGCTGTATTCTACGAGGCAGAATAAAGGGAAGTGATGCATTCGCGAATAATCAAAAAAAATTAGATCTGAACTTGCGCCATATCAAAGAGACGTAAATAAACATTCATGAGACTCTTGAAATTTTACGAAATTTTTTAAGCGGATTAGTGTAATACAATAATTTGTAAGCTAGGATTTAATAATTGTTAGTTTTCATTTTCATTGTTGCCTTGGAAGTACGTACGTACATAGTTTGGTAATAATATTGAGTTGTCTAAAGAAAGGAATTCTAAATAATCAGTAAACTGCTAAACGACTAATTAATTGGCCATTTGAATTGTAATTAATTGTAATTCTATGTAATTGGGCAATGTCATTTTAAAGAAACCCATAACAATATTGCCAAGCGGACGTAAATGTTCACGCGACGTGCATTGTTGACGGAAGAAATAGAAAAAGGAATTAAAATTCTTGCTTTCTTGATTGAAAATATATGTTTTTATTTCAGTATTTAGTAGCCCTGTGCACGCTGCTTTGTTAAACGTTGTTTACAGGTAATTCCCGTACGGGGCCGTCCACGACCTACGACCCAAATTAAATTTTATGCAACACCATTAAAGAATAATATTGATAAATTGAATAGTGGTAAGAGAGGTATAGTTGCATTGGCTCCCAGAGTAAAGAGCAATTAGGAGAAAGGGGAAATAAATAAACAAGGGAAGTAGAGGGTAGACCCGTTGCAATACTAACTTGAATCTAAAACTAACTACACAGGGTAAGGGAGCTCATGAAGCGCCTTACTTACTTTACGACTCGGACTGAATGTCTAAAAAGCTTGAATAGGGAACATGTTTTTAATTCTAGTTCGGTAATCCGGGATTTGAGCGAGGTTTGAAATGGGATAGTGGTTGTTTTGTTTGATGAAAGAGTAGAATTTGCTGGAGATCTTGGTAATGAATGAGATTATATGAATATTAATTCTTTGTGCAACTGAAGATTTGAAACGAACCATGGGCTTGAGTTATTGTTCTGAGGTACTTATTCTGAATGATTTGGATTTTGTTTAAGTTGATTCTTGAGGCATTTAGCCACATGGGCATGTGTAGGTCATAGTAGGTCGGATAATATGTTTGTAGAGGGCTAATGCGTTGTTTAAATGATAGTTTACTTTTGTGATTAATGGGTGGTTTTAGTTGGAGGATCTTTACTTTTGCTTGATGCGTTATTGCGTTTATACGTTCCTTCCAATGAAGCTTCGTATCAAAATTTAGACCTAGATATTTGATACGTTGCCCATGATGACGCCGCCTGCTTCGTTGCCTCTATCGTTGTCCATCTCCGTCATCAACTCAAAACTTCATTCCTTCATCCCTTCCACTAAGTCTGTCACTTTGTGAATTCCACTCCTCTTCCGCGCCTCAAACTCCTCATCTCTGCGTCACCTCAATTCCTTTTTCTCCATGTTCTCTGTCATGCAGATCAACTCAACAATGCCCATCCCCTCCAACGCCTTAATCAGCACCTCCGGATCTTCTATTTCTTTTACATCCCTCATCATCTCCAAATTCCCTATTTTTTTATCTTTCCTGTCGTTTACATATCCTAAATTGCGTTTGTCGCATCCATTGTCTCAATACCCATCTTCTTTTCTAACTTTTATTTCTTTCATCTCCATCTCGTTTATTACTTCCAACTAATCTTCCACCATCTCATCCGATGCTCTCCAATTCTTCCACTCCTTCTACACCTTCTATCACCTTTGTATTCATCACCACCGTTGCGTCTACTGCATAAACATTCATCTTCATCGCATCGATCACTTCTATACCTTCTCACTTCTCCCTTCCCGCGATCTCTCTAGCCCCGTCTCCGACAACTTGCGTCATTGCTTCCACTGTATTTTTTGAGCTTAGTTAATTACAATTTGCTCTCAGCCGCCTCCACTACCGAGCTCAGCTAGGACTTCTATTATTTAAATACACGTTAATTATACAACAGTGCAATGTTTCTGCGTCATGTCATTAAATAAGGTGGCAATATTTGCTTCAGAAGAAAGTATGTGGGTGTAACAATGAATTCAGCCTGAGACTCTGCGTTGGTTATATTATCACACGGCATTAGAAACTTCTAAAGTAAAACGCAGATTCGAAGTGACCGTGTAGAAGTACTTAGAAATGTAACTCCATTTACTTACGGTTATGTTCTCATAAAACACAATTTATGTTCAATGACATAGCTCTTCTTTACACAAAAATAAATTATTAGGCAAAAGTTGTATTGAAATTATTAAAAATGTTAGATGAGGAAAGTAATCCGTAATTGATATTTTCCCCGGTACGTTCCGCTAGGGACATCCCGAACCTTTACTAAACGCTTTCTGCGTTGCCGACCGTGAAGCCATAGTGAGTTACGCCTCAAGCTCATAAGCGGGGAAGAGGGAGGCTTGGGGTGCGGTAGAGAAGGTGAGGATCTGGGCGGAGAAGGAGCACGAGAACGGTGGGAAGCGGAGTGGTGTAGTGTAAAGCATGGTAAGAGGAATGGAACGAGTGCGGGAGGGGAGAGTTTTGTCTAGTGGGAAGGGAATGGTGCTGAAAGAGGGATGAAGTAGGGAGAAAGTGATGCGACATCGACATCAAATATTGACACTGCGAAACATCGATGTTCAAAATTAAAACATAGCTGTTAATAGGGAGCTTTTGGCACCTCGAGCGTTAAACACTATCGATCTTCTGCGCATTGCGCAGATGCACTAAGTGATGCGACATTTGAATTGCGCATAAGCAGAAGATCGATAGTGCATACCGTTCGAGGAGGCAAAAACTCCCTTATAGAACATCGACCAAAAACCATCGATATTTTTAAATATCCATGTTTTAAAGCTGGTTTAGTAATTTTAAACATTGAATTCGTACGCAACAAATTTAATTTTACAGTCGCCGTGTATATTAATTTATAATTAAAATTTAACACAAACTAAAGTTATAAAACGCCTCTCCACATACAAAATACGATGAAAGACGAAGGAAATACAAGATCATCAGGGCGAGGAATAGTGCGCTAAATGAAAGTAGTACAAAGTCATTTTTTATTTCATATTTTAACTTTTACAAAGTTGAGTATAAAAGTCTTTGTCCGTAAATAAAACAAAACACGAAAAAATCCAGCACAAAACATCGATGTTCCCAACCGAGCAGGTTGGGAAGCGGAGAGGTGTAGGATAAGGGCAGGCGAGACGGTAAGCGGGGATCGGGGCTGAGTGTGTGGGGGCGGGGAGTCGCGTTGGGAAGGGAGCGAGGCGCACCGGGGAATGGGCGTGGCGGGTTCAGGCATAAGTGGGACGGGACGGGACGAGGCGGAGCGGAGGGGTGGGACGCGGAGGGGCGGGCGGGACGGGGCGAGGAGGAACGAATGCCTAAGGCCTGAAAGCTACCACATCAGTCATGGGAAGAGCGCGCTGGGAATAAAAATAATTAGTGCTTCTTCATTGGCGCTGCTTTGTGTGGTGCGCCGTGGATTAACTCGGGCGCTGCCTGCAGGGTTGCTCAAACAAAGCCACTCGTGGCTGGGCTCCTGATGCTGGGGAGGTGGTGACGTAGTCGCGAGGGCTCTACAGGCAGATTTGTTGGATCAAATGTCACCTGGAGGGGGTTAAAAACTATCGGTCAAAACGATTCCGGTTACTGAAATAAACATTTCGTCCATTTAAATTTGAATAAATATTTATTAAATTTGAATAAATTAAATGAATTCATGTTTATATAACAAATAACAGTTCAAATCAGAATTCCTCTTCAAATAATTCAATAATATTTTTTTAGAAACTGAAAATGACAATCAAAGAAAGTAATGAGTAGTACGAAATATATAGTCGATTGCGATCAACTCAAATGTACAAAACTGATGCTAAAAAAAACAACTGTGTAAAGCTTGTATCTATTTGTAGGCAGGTGTGAATAATATTTTTGCAGGATAAACCTATCAATGCTATAAAACCTCTACTTCAGACATTGCACTTGAGTAGATATTATGTAATTTGCTAAAAAAATCGGACCGAAAGAAAGGGATAGAAATTACACTTTTTTCATCACCTGCCATTAGTTATAACTATTATTTCTTTTCCCCTATTCTAATAATTTAATCACAAATTAAATTAAAAATAATTTTAATTACGCTATAGTTTTATTAGTAAAAGTTATTCAGTAAAACCACTATAAGCTAAAAATTCACCCGCACTTGAATACCCAAATATAAATTGTTGGGTTCCCTTAAAAATAAAATTTAATCTCTGAAATATTATTTATTTAACAGGCAATTATTACACATATAAATTGTATAAACCTATATGGCTAGGCCGTAGGTCTGTGAGCCATTAAAATACACAGTATAAAATTTAATTTTCTGAAATAGCGTGCAGCTGGTTGTACCCAAAACTGTGCATGGACTGCATTAAAGTTTATTTTCGTTCGTTTTTCAGGCATTTTATAGGTAAACTGAAATGAAGAAAATGTGACTCTATAAAGAAAGACCTTCCGTGATCAAGTCGTAGAAATATTAATAACTTTTTTCATATTTCATTTTCGTCTAGTGCAATATTTCTAGAAGAGTTAAAATTTAATTTCAAAAGATCATTAAGAAGAGATTACTATTTCCGTTTTACTTCTTATGTATTTTACATTTGGGACATTATGAAAAAACACTAGTTACAATGTACTTCGAAATAATTTTTTGTTCCTTCCAGTTTATGATGAAATCCTTTTAGATTGAAAATGTCAAGCCCTCCGTTTGATCTTTACATTACACATGAAACAAGCGAAGCGTTTGTACTACATAATTTGACTTTTTTTTATAATTTATGTAATTTACTGCAAGAGAAGGTTCTGCTTCTTTCAAATCTTTTTTTCAAGGCTTTGGGGCTTGAAGAGTGAAGAGGTAATGTATGATGTATTACTTAATAATACGTAATAATTGTTGGAGAGCTGAGCTGCCAGATGTAGTTCTAGACAAATATTGGCTCTCAATAGACAAAGTTTTCTTTTTCTATTGAAATGCAAGAAATGCACGTGCAATTAGGGGAGGACTATCCCTTGAAATCTAGTTACCAGCTGCTATAAAAGCAAGGAGCTTCACCATGAAATCTCGGGTTCGGATCTGTCTCAATTTAATCATTTCCTTGGGGAGAAAAATCTGAAAAACGTTTATGTTACAGAATGATATAAGACACATTCTATGGAAGAAACCGAGACCGTACGCCAACGTTATCAGCTAGAAAATCAATTTCAAATTTTATTTATTTTATTCTATTTGAATTTGGTGCCAAAATTAGTTGACAAAGTACCTTCAAATACATCGATTCTTTTCGTCTCTGCAATTATTTTCAAGCTGATGCATGCAATAGAGACTGAGAAAAAAATATGAAAGCACGTTTCTCATTGCATCTCTGCAATGAGAACAGATTGCCCTAGGAGGTTGATTTTGGAGGAATCTACGACATTTGTTATTCTCTTGCATATGATTATGATTATCGATTTGGTTCGGAGGCACTTTTCACTCCCTTATTCGGCTATACCCTTTGTTTTCATGTTCAGAAAGACATGCTTAATGCCTCTCTTTGCATCATAACTTGAGCATTTGGCATCCTTAGTATGTTTTCCAGTTTTTTTTTCTTTCGAAAAGGTTCCCCATCAATGTATTTCGACAAGAACACAAATTACTGTTTCCGTGCCTATCTTCCCGCAGCGCAGTCCGTTTGACTTTCGACCCGGAGCCGCGCGGAGGTCCAGCAAATTGCTGCGAGTTTTCACAGACACAACTTGATGCGCTAAACACAGCGCCATTAGCCACGGGTGCGTCCGGCCCTTGGAGGACAAAGGGCGGCGCTGCAAACAAGCGCGGAGGGCGACTAAGGGCCATTTGGCAAACAGCGCCGCCCTCGCCGCCCCCCTCGCCGTCCCCCCCCCCCACCTGCCGCCATCATCGGCTCCCTCGCTACCCTCTTGCCGCCATTCCTCCCTCGCCACCGCTGCCCTCGCCGCCGGCCTCGCCGCCGCCTCCCTCGCCGTCGCCCTCGCCGCCGGCATCGCCGCCGCCTTCGGACCGCGCTCGCAACCGCCCTTGCCGCCGCCCTCGCCGCCGCCCTCGCCAACGCCCTCGCCGCCGCCCTCGCCGCCGACCTCGCCGTCGTCACCGTCGCCCTCGCCGCCGCTGTCGCCGCCACTACCGCTACCACTCTTACTGCCATACTCGCCACCGCCCTCGCCGTCGTCGCCGTCGCTGCCGCTCTCGCCTCCCCCTCGCGCCACCGTCACCGGTCCTCTCGCCGTCCTCCTCGCCAAACCCCGCCACTGCCGCCGTCGCCACCGCCGCCGTCTTCACAGAAACAGACGCCGGCGCCAGCGGCAGACAGTTTAGCAGGTGCAGGAAGAGTGCGGCGTGACGAGAGATCTGGGCTGGAAGGGAGTTTTTGGACGAGGGTAAGATGTGGCAAGCGAGATAGGAGTAGACAGAAGGTCAGGGACTCAATAATAAATTATTCTAATTTACCTGGGCATTGGATTTCAAGGATCGCCTTGTGTGCAAAACAAAATATTCGGTGACAAAGTCTTGTAAAGAAGTTTTAGTACCTTTAAGCTGTTTTTTTAAAGGAAAGATGATTAGGAAGCGACGACCTCAATATTGCAAACAACCTTGGAAGATAATCTATCTTATAGTCGTGGCTTCAAATTCCTCATAATCTAAGTGTACATTCAGCGTGTAATTGTGATATAGGCAAAGTAAACCAATAATTATTATGTAAAGAATTGTTCTTTTCTTGATTCGCAAAGAAAGACATGCATAACACCTCTGCACTTAGTCACCAAATCTAGTGAGGAATATCGAACAGAAAAAAGAATGCACAACAGTATCTATCTTCCAGTAAATCCACATCATGTGATCTACGATGTGATCTCTCTCGTAACACTCAGCAGGTTCATTGTACTTTATAGGCATTTAACTCGTTTTCATTTCACATAATGTTAGTTCTGTTTTTAAATTACTAGTAATCCGCCATTCCTAATGTTAATCTCTTGTTTTATTGTTATCTCTTGCTTTTAATTGTTTAATTAATTGTTTGCTATTTTCTTGTACTAGAAAACTAATGATGATAGCTAAGCCATCGAAAGCTGCTCTTAAAATAAATAACATTGTTGGCAATGACAACACCTGTGATCATTTAATTGACTCGAAGTGTCGGTGGCGCTCAGGCCAATTCCGAGGCGTGGCAGGCGGAGCGGCGTCGCGTTCCCCGAGCGTCCTTCGGTCGGATGAGTCGTCCCCGCCGCGTTCGACTCCCTCTGCTCCTCACACAGGGTGTCTACGTGGCAAAGGGTGGAGTGGGCAATGGGGCCGAGAGCGGCGCCGTGGGCAGGACATTCCGATGGTGAGGGCAACGGGACAATAGGAGAGAAACGTAGAATATTTTTATAATAACTTGCCAAGGGTTTGTTTTGTTGTACCATATTGTTTTCTGCAAGTATGCTGGACAAAGGGATTTTAAATATTGTTAAATATAATTATTGTTTTATTGGTAGTTAATGTTTATGATTCTTTTGTTTTAGTATATTTTTTAATAAAAGTGGAACACACATTCGTAAACTGTCTTCGTATTGATGTGATTTAAATGTGCAATAAATTGTGAACTTGTAAAGCAGAACTAGATTCCTGAATATACAAGTTGCAATTATGACACTCCAACAACAACACTAACAATAATAGTAATAATAATAATAATAATAATAATAATAATAAATATTGTTATTACATCTGAAATAATCTGTAATATTAGTGTGGCCGCAGCAATTATTATTACCAGTTCCCGTGATCTATTGAGCATATGTTGAGATGATCTTTTAATTTTCTAATAGAACTTCACAATGGACCCGTTTTGTTGCTCTCTGTTTTTGCTAGTTGTGGCAGGAGTGATGGGCTGCTATTTGAATAGCAGTACTAAATATTCAAATCTGTATTTTCGATGTAAATACGGTTTCTATAACTCGAGAGCGAAAATGTCTAGGTTTCAAATGTTACTAATTTACTTTTGTTGGTATTTTTTATTCAACAGTCAATTACATATAGTAAAAAGCTATATCATCCAAAATTTTAAAATAGCAAAGAAGGTTGCGGTATTATCTATGATGAAGACATCACCAGAGACGAAAATTAGAAACACTATACAAATCCAAGACTTGTCGTTCCGGAACTGTTAGTTACGAGTGATGTTCGGGGTAAGCAAATGAAAGTACCTGATGAAAAGTAAATTGCTTTTTAAGGACGTCACGCACACTTTTGTAAAAGGGGAAAAAATCACACGGATATGATATTCCAAATAGGTACATGCTGGCAATCAAGTAAGTCTAGTCATTCTCATAGTACGTTCTGGTCAATGGTGAAATGATGAAGGATAATCAATATGGCCTGATAGAATACTTAGTTCACGTTTCTCTTGCTCACCAATGAGTCAAGGTGAAAAGAAATACGTAAGATTCGTGTATGACAACTACCATACCCTGCGTCAGCTGTGCCTTACTTACGAATCCTACCGCAGAGCGGTGGATGAAACAGACACACATCCTACTACGAGGGCAATAATCAGCAGCCTCAATGAGAGCGTTCCATGAACGAAACTGTTGGGTTCCTGGGAAAGGAGAATTGGAGCGACTGCGGGCGGTCAACGGGGCGGGGGAGCGAGCGATGCGGTCCGGCGCGCGTCTACCTGCCAGGGCCGCAGCAGCATCTGCCGTGGCGACGCGTCGCTGTTTGCGCTGTCTGTCCCGTGGCGGCGGCGGCAGCGGCGGCGGCGGCGCCCGTCTGGCGCTGGCCCTTTCCACGAGCATCTGTCGCCACGCGCCCCGTCCCGCCCCCTGCTCCCGCCCCCTGCGCCGGCCTCTGCACCCATCTGGGCCACCCCCAACTGCAGAACGCCTCCTCTGACCCTGCCTCCGCCTGCGCTACGATCTCTGCCCCCTCCTCCTTCTCCTGCTCCTCTTCCTCCTCCTCTTGTTCCTCTTCTTTCTCTTCCTCTTTCTTCTCTTTCTCTTCTTCCTTCAGTTCGTCCTTTTCCTTTTCCTCCTCCTCTGCTGTGCACATTTCGGGTTCCTCCTCCACCTCTAACTCCACCTCCTCGTCCTCCTCAAATTTCACTTCCCTGATCGGTAGTTTTCCGTGCCAGTTGTCCAATATTCTCGTAGCAGTAATTTAACCAACGAACTAAGGACCGGACGCGATCTTTCCCTTCTTGCCTCTACCTCTCACCTTACACACACATACACAATTACACTTATATGTATAATTCTACGATACATGCCATGAGATTAGTAAGGAGTTGATAGCTGCTCCCGGCTGGAGCAAGGCCCCGCTGAGGGAGGTACCTGAAGCGGGAAACCCTGCAAGTCGACGTTTTAGATCGGCGGAGGAATCAAATGGGTTCAAATGGGAACACCGCTATCTACAATCATTAACAAACAGTTCACTAACGGTACTAATGACCATTCATATAGAAGTTGGCGTACCCGGAAGCATCATTCAATTCATCATGCCTTCATTTTCACTTCGCTTATACCTTAGTTTCCACCGCCACCTTCGCCACCGTCTTTACCGTTCTCTCCACATTTGCCCGATTCTTCACCTTCATCATCGCCTCCACCCCTATCTCTGCCTTTGTCTTTGCACCCCTCCACGTCCACCTCTTCGTCCCTTCCTCCGTCTTCCACTCACTTTCCTCTTTCCCTCCGCCGCCTCCTACTCTGTCTTCTCCACCCACTGTCTCTTCCAACTCCCGCCTCTGTTCTGGCCTCTGCAACAGCGCACACCTTCCTGCATGCCACACCTGTGGCCCCATACCACCCTGCGATCCCCATTGTCTGGGCAGCTCCTTTTCTGCATTCTTATTTTTTATCTCGCTATTACTTTCTCGCTACCGCTCACGCAGTAGAGAGAAAGTTATGTAATGCTGCGCGAGAAAACGGCGAATTTTCGACAGAAACAATTCGTTGCCGGGCTCTGATAACGAAAAAGTGGATAAATCCAGTTCCTAAATTTTGAAAAAAAGGTCTCTAACAGGTGATGTAGCCAGAATCCATGTTTTGTGGGTCCTTAATATCGACAAATCGAATGACGGCAAAACGTCTGTCCATCCGTCTATCCGTCTGTTCGTCTGGCCATCTGTGAACAACGCTAGCTGCTAAACCATTCAGCCGATTTTCTCCAAATTTGATATTCCCCATCAATTTGGCTGATGTTGCGGCTCCTTAAATTTGAAACCGATATTTTAGTTTTCAGGAATACATTACATAAAGCCTCTGGGACATTTCCAAAACTTCCAAAATATAGCTCCATGTTTTGGATTAAATTTTGTTGATAGTGTGAACGTCTTTTAAGGGAATGGTGCAGGCCCCATTTTCGTTGAAAACACTGATTTTTTCGCAAATAGCAAAATTTCAATTTTTTTTTTCGTTTTCTTCCTACTACTACAATTATGAAGATAGAGATTTTTCCCTTAATGAAATCTGTCCCTGTAAGATAGATTTTGAAATAAGATCATGTTCAATGTTTCGAAAATTTGAATTATTTTCGCGTAATTTTGCGTGAAAGTACGTGCAAGAAGGTACGTGCTTTTTTAGCACCGCTAGTTCAATTTTGCCGCTGTGGGAACGTTAGCAACCGTCGGAGATGTGTGTATAGTTCGTACGTTTATTATTGAGATTCGATATTGAGTATTTTGGAGATATATTATCCATGAAGTTATATAATAATGGAAGCAACACTGACAATTTATATTCTTCGCAAAGAATCTCTTGATATGTGAACATTGAAAGCTTTCTTTCAAATCCAAGGATTTTCAAATGAAGAGAATAATCAATATGGACGCACTGAATCAGTGGAATAATAATTCGAACTTTTTGTATTTTTACTCATCTCTATTAAATCACCTACTAGTTCATCGTAAAGCTTTAACATTTTAATTTTGGTAACTTTCCTACTGCCTCATATTATGTGTCCTGGTCACTCACCTCATTTCCTCTTAGTTGAAAAATGAACTAATATGAAAATGTTTTAGATTTCAATAATTTAACATTGCAAATACTCTTAAGTTTAACAGGTTTAATTTTAAATTGCTAAAAATTAAGGAAATCTGAAAGGAGCCTCGAGAAATTATTTAAGACGAATTAAATCTTAACCAAAAATAAAACTTCCAAGAAAATATCCATTTAATTATTTTTCTTCTTGTAGGCTTGCAGCCTGTTTCTCCAGACTCCGTGCCTTTATAGGTCTGCCAGGTCTCCGTTTTATTTGCAGACTGTTGTCTCTTCCTATTTTTACAGTTCTGCTTCCTAAAATGTGTCCCTTTGAAATTTGTCTAAAGATATTCCTTGCTTGCTTCTTGGTTATTTACTTACATGGACATTCTCTGCATAATGACACATTCTAGTGATTCAAATCAGTTGTTTCCATCGTTTCTACGTTCAGTAAATGTTTGAGGAAAACTTGTCCAGGCGAAATCCCAGGGGAGCGAGACGAACTGCGTTTGGGTAGAAAATCCCTTTCCTTTCCTGTGCACGCGAAACTAGTTATGAATTGTGCACTAGAAGACTCGCCCTTCCGCTGGAATTCCCTCTGACGGCGTCGTCTGACCTTTCGCGCACTAGCGCTGGGCGCCAACGGGGGGCGATGGCTGGCCCTAGGACACAGGAGCTACCGACCCCAGACGGATTGTTCTTTCCTCTACACGATGTTTGAAAACATTTCGACTGCCGACGTGGGTAACTGAGTTACCCCAGTTATTTTACCATTTTTTACTGATTTTTAATTCGTATTCCATTTCTTATTTTGTATAGTTACTTCGCAGTTAATAACCGGAAACCTTTTTTGGGGGGATGGGGGCATGTTTTTATTTCGAATAATATAATTAATTTATTCTTCATTAATCGTCTTGGAATCATGTTTTAGTATTACTCTTTGGGGTTATGCTGGAAACCTGAACATTTGATTCATTTTTTTACCTTCAAAAACATTCCTCTATCCGTTGCATGCTTTATTGTTTTGCGTTGTGATACTACTTTTTCGAAGTGGAAACCTAAAATGGCCTGTCGATTGCAAGATGGATAAAAGGACGTAGGAAATCAGCGCCTCGATTCCAATTATCGCTGGTCTGAATCCCGCCCTGGACGTGGCTATTTTCGTGCGCGTCGAGTCTTATTTTTCGTGCGTGCGTTTCGTATTTCGTGAGTGTAGAGGACTTCGCCTTCTGCTGACCCCAGATCCGAGAAGCCCGCAAGCGCGTGCTGTCAGGTGAAAAGTTCATGTTACACCCCACTGGAGTGTAGGGAGCAACCGTCTGGAAAAACTGGAAGTGCAAAAAGAAGTAACAACGATATCTACTACTACTTTCTTAATTTATTAAAATTATAATAAGAAATAATTATTATAATAATATGTTTAATAAACTACTACTACTACTACTACTACTACTACTACTACTACTACTACCACCACTACCACTACTAACAACAACAGCAACAAATCAGCTAACAACAAAAAACTATCAACAAGAAAAATATGAGCAAAAATATGTGTCAGCAGCTTAAAACATCCAACAATAAGAAACATTCAACAAATACTACAATAAAAAAACGCAAAAGAACACAACAACAAGAACCAACAAAAGTTATAACATAAATCAACTGAAATTATTGATAAAAATTCTCAAACATTGTCGCAGGCTGCAGTGACGAGCCCTTCCGAACGGAGGTCCAGGGGAAACGCAAAGTCAAGGACGGAAGGCCAGTGGCACGGGCCCTGATTTCCCGAGGCAGCGGTAGCTGTCGTAGTGAGTGCTGGCGCAAGCTCCCGCATTCTTTGGTCTCTTCGTGCAACATGCAGGAAGCCCCGCAGACTGGCGGCTCATGGCTTCATACGATTCCGAAGGGGCCTACGAAAATTTTTTTGTATGCTTCCGCTTAAAACAACCGTGTCTGTAACGTCAATTGTCCGTTGGGGTTTCTCGGACTAGGATGGTAAAAAGTGTTTTCCAACCTACTTCTGTGAATATTAGGATTTAGATCCGAATTTTTGAATTAGTTCAGTACACGGAATGAGAAGTAGGAGCGCTTTGAAAGTTTCTGTACTCCTTTTATTACTCTAAGAAATTGCTACTTAAAGTGGTATTTGTCAAAAAAAAAGTATGTATTTCGGCCAAAATGTTATTTCACGTTTTTGAACTCAATTATTTATCTGTCTTGTCAAAAATTCTTCACTTATCAATCTTTAACTTCTATTAAGTTAATCACATTACTTTGTCACAACCATTTATTGTATTAAGAAAATGATCGCTGTAACTGCCTAAGGTCTTTGAACCATAATTATTACTAGCATTTACTATTTGCTCGTTGTAATACAAAAACTTTTCTTTTGCTAAATTTACTTAACTTACCTTTATTATTTGTGTTTTGGCAAAGGCATTCATTGTGTTATGAATCTGTAAATTTTAACTCAATAATAATATGGCATTTTTAAAGATGGTTTATTAGTGCATTTCTCTGACAAGTAAATGATGTGCTTAGAGAGTAGACAAATGTAATGATAAATTAACTCAATAAACGATTATTATTTTTAATTATTATTGCTATAATTATTATTGTATCAATATCTCTCTTCCACTCACTTGTCAATATTTTACCAATCTCCCTTCCACTCACTTGTCCACTTTCTCATTTGCTCGTTCAACATTCCCCAACCCAATGTATTCCTTGTTCTATTCCCAAACTACGATGACACTCTAGAAAAGAGTGCCATCGTATTCCCGTCCTCTATGAGGTCATTCATAAATTACGTAACGCTAAAGAGGGGGAGGGTGTCTCAGGCAGCGTTACGCTGTGCTACGTAGGGGGTAGGGAGTATTAGTTAAGTATTACGTAACATAGATTTGTTTTTACATTTTTTTCAACATTTGTTTAAATAATTCCTTTCTTGAGAACTGCACTAAAACATGAAAATATTAAATAATTTATTTTGTTTTAAAAAATAAACTAAAGTTATTAGTTGTAAATTGTGCAATAAATATTTTTCAACATTTTTTTAATCTGTAAGACTGCGAAGGAAATTTTCAAAACTGATACGAAATAAATTCTTGAATCCATTTAAATTGGCTCCGTAGAGTGTCCTTTATGCATCATCCTCGACGTCGCGTGCACAGTTTTTAATCCCTTTTCTCTCCCAAGCATTCTTCCTTCACTCACAACTTGCTCCATCTTTGGTTGGTGGCAAGCATCGCCAACTAATTTCTACTAATTATAATTAATTCTAATATACAACATAAGTAAAAGAAATAAAAATTGGTTTTATTGTGCTAATTTATTTTAACTTCTCGCATTTACAAGGCGGAATACAAAAATCCGTGATACGAACTACAATAATTTAGAAACATTGACATATATTTTTGATGACTGAGAAAATTGAATGTCATTATATCGCTTGAATATGTACTAATAAAAAGATTTCACACATAAGGGTTAATGACATAAAGCCAGTGAACAAGCCAAATGAACCAATAACCAAATATGAAAACTTTTTAAAGATGTAGTTTGGCGATTTAATCCAAATTCCCCCTCAAACCCAAAGTTTTTAAATTGTTTATATTTTATCCATGTGCATACGTGTGTAAAATATGAATTTTCCAGCACTCTGATTTCTATACTTGTTTGATATACATGGAATGCCGCTCTCCTTTTTAAACAAAAACATATTACACAACAACAAGCAATATTTCTCTGCTAACAAATCGTGGTCACAATCATTTATACTACGTTGACCCGAAAATATCACTGCTGTACAACTTCAGCCATCCGTCAGGTCATGCTCTTTTTACCTCTAGACCTTCCATTGTAATTAAATCTTATTATTACACAGGCAACTTTGTTCGTTATAAACATTTGAAATAGATTTATGTTTCTAAAGGTACTCAAAAAAACTTAGGATTGATTATTAAATTAATGATTAGTCACATTATAAAACAAAACTATTTAGTTCGTTAAAATAAATGTAATATAACCTATGAACTATTCAAAATTTCATTAAAAATTTAACTTGTATCTCTCTTCTCAGTTCTCTAGAGACAGGAGAGTTTATTTAACTTCAGAAACATACTGTCACATGCAGTAGCAGAGAGGCTTTTACCTCTTGTGACACAAGCTAAAAGGACTGCCTAAAATTGTAGTACTAATTGTAGTACTTACTCTAACCCTTAATAAGAACGAATTACAAAAACTATTGGTTCATTCAGTATTGATAAAAACTGATATTAGTATTCGAAAACCGTTGGTGTAAATACATTTATGAAAGCTATCCGCCTCTGATCAGCTCTCCGCGACTGTTACTTTGGTATGACTTTGACCAATGATATCCAAGAATTCGTGTCGCAGTACAGAATCACTGCTGTAATCCTTCGTGAATATTACCGGTTTTGTTTCCTTGTCGTCTTATTACGTCCTCGTTGTGTAAATTATCAATCATCTTGACACTAAAAGACGTTTCCTTGCTTTCCTTGCAGGTGAGGAAAGGCTTCACTAGATTGTTGCAAGTGAACTGCCGTAGTATCATGAATAAGGTAATAGAATTTTGGAATTTAATTGAGGCTTGTGATCCTGATATCGTGATAGGTACAGAATCATGGCTCTCGGATGCGGTAGCGAATTCGGAAATTTTTCGGTCTGATTATATTACGTTTAGGAGAGATCGCGAAACTAGAGGCGGCGGAGTTTTCGTTTGCGTGAAAAACACATTAAATGTCGTATCAAATTGGGTTGATAATGTTTTTGAAATGACGGGGTTGAAAATTCATTGTTTAGGAAATATCCTAGAAATAATTGCTTGCTATCGTCCACCGGCTAGTAGTTACGAAATCTTAGGCGCCATACACGAAAGAACTAAAAACATAAATAGCCATCCAGTAGTTATTGCCGGAGATTTAAATCTTCCAGACACTAATTGGAAAGGGTGCGTTTGCGACGGAAATGTGCAGCAACTTGTCAATAGACTTGTTTTGGACAACGGATTAGCGCAGGTAGTAGACCAGCCCACTAGACAGGAAGCGCTTCTAGATATTTGCCTCGTTAGACCGAAAGACTTATTCTTATCGTGCGACGTCATGGAAGGTATAAGTGACCATAAAGCAGTTCTTGTCGACTTGGACTTAAGTACTTCAAGGAAAAGTATTAACGCCGGATTTCCACTGAGGGAATACAAGAAAACGAATGTAGAAGGGCTTCAAAAATACTTAAGAGAACAGTACGAAGGGTTTCTTAGAATAGAAGGGGGGATTGAAGAAATATGGCGAGGATTTAAAAATATTCTTGAAAATGCCGTGCAGACATTTGTGCCGTGCAAATTGTTAAAAAGTAACCCCGATCCAGAATATTATAATGCAAAGATTAGATGCATGAAAAGAAAAACCAGAAAGGCGTTTAGAAACAGACACATTAGTGATAACCATATGTCATTATTTCGAAGTTATTCAAAAGCATTAGAAAAGGAAAAGAAAATTGCGGAAGAACGTCATTTGAAATATATCCTTGATGCGGACGGCAGTAATTGGTCGAAATTTTTTAAGTATGTTCGTAGAAGGAAGGGAAACAAAGATGAAATACCAGTTGTTCGGATAAATAATTCGCAAGTAACTGACGACAGGGAAAAAGCAAACGCTTTTAATGCGTATTTCACGTCGGTATTTCAGCAGAAAACTAACGATACACGGATACCAACGTTATCAGATAGAAATCTATTTTATATCGACGTAAATACTCTACGGAAAAGAATAAAATTAATGAAAAGCGGAAAATCTCGAGGGCCCGATTGTATTTCCACGGATATCATTAAATTAGGCGGTGAGGCTATTCTACCGTATCTAATTAGATTATTTAATGTCTCTATCAATAACGCTTGCGTACCGGAAGATTGGAAGTTAGCACTCGTAGTACCTGTTTTTAAAAGCGGTGATAAAACAGTCCTTAGTAACTACAGACCGATAAGTCTCACATCAGTCGTATGCAAACTCATGGAACAATTAATTACTAACTACATCCGGAAAGAATGGGAGGACAAGGAATGGCTGTATCAAGGTCAACACGGTTTCAGGAACGGTTTCTCATGCGAAAGTCAGCTTGTTTCCCTTCTACAGGACCTAGCCGATGAAATTGATAATGGGGGAAGGGTAGACGCGATAGTAATAGATTTTGCTAAAGCTTTTGATGTTGTTCCACACGATCGTCTTGTAAACAAATTAATAGATTCGGGTATAGACACAAGGGTGGTGGCTTGGATAAACGAACTACTACGTGATAGGAAACAAAAGGTTCGAATAGGAAGCTATTTATCAACCTCCGCTAGTGTTACGTCAGGGATTCCACAAGGAAGTGTCATTGGACCTCTCATGTTTCTCGCCTTTGTGAATGACTTGCCAAAACATTTAGCTTCAAATGTAAGACTCTTCGCCGATGACTGTATCATCTATCGGGTTATCAAATCAGAGGATGATGTAGATATTTTGCAGCGAGACACAGACAAATTACACTCCTGGGCAGAAACAAACGGCATGGAAATAAACAGTTCGAAGAGCAAAGCCATCACGTTTGGTAGGGGTCGATGTTATGGTGAAACAGTGTACAAATTGAATAACAATGTCATACCTACAGTTACATCTTGCAAATATTTAGGAATACAGTTAGACAGTAAATTGAGTTGGGAAAATCAAGTAAATTTCGTTGTAGGGAAAGCCTGGAGATCTTTACATTTCGTTATGCGGATTCTAAAGAGGAGTACGGTGAAAAGTAAAGAATTAGCTTATATGTCACTAGTGCGACCCGTGTTAGAATACGGCGCGGTATGCTGGGACCCGTACAGAATATCGCAGCAAGGTAATCTAGAAAGGCTCCAGCGCAGAGCATTAAAATTCACTTTCAGGGGTACAAAAAATAAAGGTGCATGGGAGTCACTCGAAAAAAGGCGGATTAAGTTGCGACTCTGTGCTATGTACAAAGCATACAAAGGTTATCCTGCTTGGAGTGAAATTAATCGTCGTCTAGGAAAACCTACTTACTTCGGTAGAGCGGATCACAAGCACAAAATTAAGACAAGAGTGCAGAAAACGGATGTTGGGAAATTTTCATTCACAAACAGAACTATTAGAGACTGGAACAGTTTTGCCTGCGACTATCATTGAACCCTTTCCTCAAAACCTGAGAAAATTTAAAAATAAATTAGTTTCCTAGCTATTCATCTATATTTTATGTCATTGTATTATTGTTAAGTTTCTAGTGTTAAATAAGTAGAATTTCCTATTAAGTAATTTGTCTAATTGTTATTATTAGTAGTAGTTGTATTATTATTATTATTATTATTATTATTATTATTATTATTATTTATATTCGTGTAGTGCAGTGCAGTGCAGTGCAGTGCAGTGTTGTGTAGTGGAGGGAAAGAAATGCGAAAGAGATGCATATCAGTTAAGTGTTGTGAAGTGCAGTGCAGTGAAGTGAACTGAAGTGAAATTATGTACCATTATTCTTAATTATTGTTTGTTTTTTTTGTTTTTTCTAAATCAAGTACTCTCTTGTAATTTAAATATTCTGCCACCAAGTAATGATACTTCATTGCAGAATTAATAATAAATCTAATCTAAAAATCTAAGACGTCCGTTTATTCAAGAAATGACGTGTTGTTGTTGTTGTTGTTGTTGTTGTTGTTGTTGTTATTTCTTCACGGAATTTCTGTATCCTTCACTCTATCCATTTCTTCACGGAATTTCTGTATCTGAACCCTCGCCAGTTCAAGTAATTTTGACGCGTGTGTCATAAATTTAACAAATTTTGCATAATAATATTTTCTGTTTAATTTATTATTATTAATAATATTATCATTATTAGTTAGTAATGGGAAATAATCTTTATAAATATCGCTCACGGTTTAGGTTTTAAATTACCTAGATAAATTCACTTGATTATCCTGAACTTGATCAACTCAACTAAAACTAACATCCACAAACTACAAGTCCTTCAAAATAAATTCTTAAGATTAGTTGCCCATGCCCCTTGGTACATAATAAACATCCAACTCCATAATGAATTTAACCTCGAAACAGTAGAACAATACACCACATATCTCGCCTCTAACTTTTATGATAACCTATCTCAAATACCAGCCCTTTCACCCTTCAAAATGGCCGAAAACCTCACTTTCCAAACAAGAATAAAAAACAAATTTCCATACCACATATTCCTAAAGAGATTTGCAGATTTTGATTCCGACTAAGGACCCGAAACGGGAATTCCTCCCCTTTGTATTAGCATGTAAGTTTCCATTTAAGTACAGTAAGTAAGCCTCTAAATACATGTGTACAGTTTTATTTACTGAGCTATGTACTTTCTGCAAGAAAATTAATTTTAAAAAAACTGAACTTCTTTTGGGATATCTCTGATTTATTCCTTATTTCGTTTACGTATCTTTTTCCTTGTAAAGCTGTTGAAATATTTTCTTGTTTTCCCTTTTTGATGTATTTCATTCACACACGTTTTCACTCGAAACGATATTTACAACTCTTTCAGTGAACCTCTCATGCTTACGAATTGCAGACATGCTCTTGGCTGGGTGGACACAGGTCTCAAAGCGTTCGTGACGAGGTCATACAGTACTTTCAAAGCTCTGCTGCGCTCGTAGTTGAGTCGCTGAGCTGCCACGCGCGTTCTACGCTCACTAGTTGCGTTCCTTCTTTGCGTACCTACCATCGCGTCCTTTTTATTTATTTTTTATTCACCTGCTTCCTTCTCTTCCCCTCTTCCTTCCTTGTACCTCCTTCACCTTATTCCTCTTTCTTTCTTATTTCGTGTTTCTCCTTCTTTTTTTCGTGTTTCTTATTCTTATTTTCGCGTTTCTTCTTCTTTTCCTCCTTCTTGTTCTCCTTTTGCTGAAAAAAGTCTCAACAAGCAACGAAGGCTCGATCCCACCCAGGAACCTCGATCGTTGCAAACGAGTTATGCAGCATAATATGCAATCTTCATCTCAATTCATGCTGAAGCGATAAATGCCACTGTCGATCTTTTAGGGAAAAAATTAGCGTATAAGTATTTACTAATTCACAAGAGCAGAAATATATCTACATCTCGTTGCAAAGATTTACATAATCTCTCACGTAGGAAGATAAAAAAGCGCACCGTTGGAATGGAATACGTTTGCTGTTCTTGTATATTTCGTATTTCCACTTCTGGCAGTAAACAAACGGATAAACGTTAGTGAAAATCTTATAAGTAACTTATGTACACTAGTACCTAACGTCTGGTACTAACAAATATTCCCTCTATAATTAATATTTCGCTTACATACGAGTGTACTAAAAACTGAGCTGGACACACATTTCCTAGCCTTTTACTATTGATTCTGAATTTATTGATTCTCTATTTATCTGTTTAAATAAAGTATTATATGTACTTATAACTTTAAAATCTTGGCAATTTCCTCGTTAGTTTTGTAGGCTAACCGAAGCTGAGAGAGCTTCCTCGAAGTGACATAACGACTAAGAGAATATCTCATCTTTCTCTCCAAACCCTCTGTGTGTTTTTCTCCGACGTTTAGATATTTTTCCCAGGAAACTCAAAAAAAGAGGGAAAACATTCTAATGAAAGGCTCCGTTACTGACATTTAATAAATAAGGCACGTGACGCGAAGACGTTCTCCGAAATGAGAACTGTCTTCCTGTCTGAGCCGGCTCCTCGGAGGGGCCTCTTTTCCTCCCAATTTTGCCTCTCTGATTGGGTGGCACATTCCTGTGTTCGGCGCCCTTTGTTGCCGCGGTGAGGACGACCGCCCGGCCATATGCCGGGTCGCGGCGCGGCGCCCTTTTGCCTACTACCTGCCCTGCGACCAAGGGCGCAAGGCCGCCTTGTTAGGAGACAACCCTGCTCTCCCATAAAACCCAGACGTTAAGAAGCTGATGGTGTCCTTAGTCCCCGACGCAGCCCCCGTTAATCCTTCCGAAAATTCTTCCCTTATCGCTTTGTCGAGAGCAGACGGCTACCTAGTGTTCTAAGTATACGCAAACGCTTCTCTTTCTTTATGTCGCTGTTTGGTGAAGTTTATGGTCATTTTTTTGTGTAATTGATTGGGGGGAAATAGAGCGAAATAATTTTCTGGTGCTTAACTTCGGAATTTAGAATCACGTTCAACTCAAGCTACAATTTCTTCAGAAAATTATATTTAATGATGCGTGTAAAGACTGCAGATGTAAAATCGCCTCAGCGATTTTAACATTAACAACACTACGGTTAGCTGGGATTCTATAACCAATAATAGGTACTAAGTACATAATAGCTCCTCACGACTGCCAAAAAATGAATCATAAAGTTTATTATTAAATTATTGTATCTGAAACACTGCAAAATTTATTTTGCATTTAAACGGATCCCGATGATGAAAAATTACATTCTCGAATGAAAATGAACAAAAAGAAGAACACCTCGAAGCCAAAAAGAAGTGCAATAAACTGATTAACTTTGCAAACCTCGATAATTCGTTCAGTCTGTTTATTTTAACTTTATAAAAATTGATCAAGTTATGGTGTTTAGTGTTTTGAAATTATTTCTCCTTGAAGTATGAAATATGTCTATTTTTTTCAATCTTCTTATTGATAGTTTTCGAGAGTTATATTAAAATATAGTCCTTTATTGAATATTCTCACAACCCTCTTTCATCTGCATTATCAAATCACCCTGTGATTCTTCTATAGCACAAAATCCTACCACCAAGGGTGCACCATTTTACTTGAGTGAGTGTGTATTTTATTTTATTTTATCAATTAATTTTTATACTTCTCTGTTTAAAAAAACTCTTCAGTATCTATTTATAGTGTAAAATGCATATTTTATTATGCAAAATTATATCTATTTTGCACATGCACGTACCCATGCATTTTACCCATGATGTATTTCCACATGTCAAGCTATGTAGTGCAACATATTTGTTTATAGAGCGCTTTCTGAATAATATTCTTAAAATCGTTTCATTCCCTAATTTTTCAATAGGTCACATAGTGTAAAAGAACACACGGGGACAACTAAATTTCCAAATCTCCTTTTTCACTGAACTTTTTTTAATTACACATGATATATTTTGCTAGTAAATGGACGTACTACAAGCACAATGAAACTTTTAACTAACCCTTAACTATTTTAAGGGCACGAATTAATAAATTCAATTGCATTTTTATAATTTAATACTACCATTCACACGGCTGTCAAGTGATTTGGAGACCCTCATCGCCAAATGTCACAACATTTTCTCAAATTGTCAGGAGAAAAAAGTGAAAAGTCAGTGATGAAACACATTTATGTAAAAAAATATTTTATTACGATTTATTCATAATTTTCAGAGACCACTGCCCCTGCGTACGTCTATGATCACTCACATTACCCCTGGTAATTTGAGAGCAACTAAAAATAGTCACATCATTCTCATAAATTAATGTGCCACATGATCTGGGAAACAGGAATACAATGTTTTTAAATTCCTCGACACATTATAGTTGAGGATATATTAGTATCGCGCATCACTTTTCAGTCACAGACACATTGAGAACGGCAATTTGGACCAATAAAGACATTCATAAATCTCATCCCACAACTCTCCCAAATCTCAAACTGAGAAACCTTCCAGCATTAGCAGATACTTGGGAGTAGCAGGTACTACCCCGCGTCTTATCGCGAAAGCGGCGTAGAAACATCCACGACAAGTTGTTGGTGGTCCGAAGGAATCCGAGACGGCCCGGGCGCTATCGCGTGCAGTATTCCGACACAGAGTGGGCGCGTGTATTGTGGGTCTGCGCGTGATAAAGCGGAGAGAGGACGTCTTCATTAGAAGCGTCATTAGCGGCGGCGGAGGCGCTTCGATAGACGCGGCGCACTGTGGGCGCAAACTCAGATCTCGACGGCAGAAATCCGTAAAACGCCGTTCGTACTCTCTGAATCTGAATCAGTGAAATTGTCGCTGATTCAGTGAGAGCCGAAGTCACTGATATCTTCAGTCGAAATATGTAGTTTTGCTGACAATCAGCGAATGTGCGAACCTTTTCATAATGACCCCCAGCATTTCACTGGTCGTCAATGGTAAAAGTGCCACGCCACCATCACTCACTGACCGTTCAGTCGACACGTTCAATTAGTTTGCCACAGATTTCAATGATTCAAACAGTGAAGTTTCATTGATTCAAAAAATGGACCCCATTTTCGCTCATTTGTTCAGTTCAATTCACTGATTGTCGGTGGCAGGGTTATAACTGACACCATCAGTGAATAGTCACTGTCAATCAGTAGTTTTTCACTGATTCAGAATGAGAAAGTAATGAAAATAAAGTAGGAGACGTAAGGGCATAAACACGTTGATTGTTGTTTACGGGCGCGTCAATTTCTGTGGCTACTATCCTGTAAGTGTTGTACATGTTTATTCTGGGAGGTGGCGGTGTTCCTCCACAGCTTAAACACGAGGTCCGGTGCCGACCTATACGGCCCTTTGTAGGATTGCCTTCTCCAGATATCTCTGCCAGCGAGGCATCGATCCACCCAGAACAAGCTCCAAGCTCTGGACTGCTCTTCCGACATGTGTGGTAATGTAGTGCACTTGAGTGTAAATGTGTGTAAAGGGAGAGAAGGGGAGAAGGATGAGGATGGAAATATAGCGGTTCTCAGATCATCTTCACGGGAACGTTAAACCTTACAGCTTTCGAATTTTCACGGTTTACATTTTATGTTTATGCTCGCGTTTATATTTACATTCACGGATGTGAATTATTTCGTTGAATAGCATGGTGGCACTTTTTCGGGTTCACGTTCAAATTTTATTGTGAATGGGATGAAGTTTGCCCACCTGGAAATGTCCCTGACAGCGGAATAGGGATTCGCGACTATTTTGTGTGTGTTTTCCCCGTGACAGTACTCTGACACTTGCCCTGACGAGGCAGTCATTTGTTGTCACAGCGGAATTGCATGCCCCACAGCTCTTTTACTTGTGTGTAAAAATGGGAGCGGTATTTGAATAAACTAAATTAATCTAGTGTAGTTGATCCCTGCGCTTTTACCGGCTACGTACAATGTGCTAAATTTTGTTTCTCTTATTTAAGTAAGTTTTAAGAGAGCGTTCATGTTTTATTGTTATTTTTTCGCGTTAGTTTGCATTAATTTAAACACTCGTGCTCAGGCCAAAATTGCATCCTTATTTACAACAGAATCCTACCTGCGTTTAAAATATTGGCGGAGATTTAGTCGCTCGGAACCAGCGATTCCTACGCCATCTTCGAAGAAAAAACACCAATGTTGGGGATCTACGGTAAACTCCAGAGTAAACTTCAACATAATTGAAGAAAAGTGAATATTCTTAAGTACTAATAATACACGTAGTTAGCAATAGGTAGACAATCATTTCTTGCAAGATCATTTTCTGACGTTTGGGAAAATCATATTTATTTTAAAACTTTTCTGTATTTAGGGTCCTTTTAACGGGGACACAAAAAGTCACATTCTCTTTTTGAAGAAATAGTTCAACATTCAGTATGATTCTTACATTGCACAACTGTTATCAACAATTGCAGGTACTAAAATAATGTGGTAACGTGTTTCTGGACAGGAGGACTGTACGAGAATCACGGAGTTTGCATCGAAGCGATTACATACGGCTACGATTCCGATTTGTTTTGTAAACATCCGATTAGCATTGGGAGACGAAACTCTCGGTATGGGTGGGAAGGATTCTAAATAATGTGTGACCCAAACTATCAACTTTCACTAAAAGACGATAGAGAAAAACAACTATGTGTATCGTACTCTGCGCATCGTTGTGACGTTGATATACGACTTTTAGGGCCTCCGCACACGAGAGTTGCATCGACGCACGTTAAGCAACGCGCGTCGTCCAATAACACTGCATCTTCTGCGAAACGGCACACGAGCGCATTGGCCGTTCCGTATAAGATGTTCTGTTAATATACGACGCGCGATACTTCGATGAGCGCATCAACGCAACGCTCTTGTGGCACTTGCGCCTAAGGCAGGGTCTCTTAATTCGGTAGGCTATTGCGGGTTGGACTCGTAGGAGTGGGGAAATTGCTCGGGAGAAATTGAGTAGAGACCTTGAAAAGGGTGGAACAAATCAATGATGAACTCGCGTCTCGTAAGCTGCTGCATTCGACCTGGCGAAGGGCGCGGTTTTGGATACTAATGATTTAATATTTTTAAAACGTTAGTTCCCCAAGTCAACTTTCAGGAGCACTTTTCCCATCTCCAGTGAGCCTATAACTGCAAAACGAAAGTATAAGAAACAACATTAACAGCATACAATTTTTTTGTTTATTTATTTTTGTCCTTCCGTGCTTTAATGTTATTTCTATTTCTTTTGCATTGTCATAGACTCAATGAAGATGGGAAAACTGTTCCCGAAGGTTAACGTTGGGAATTAATGTTTTGACAAATATTAAAACTTTCATTGTTGTGGTTTGATAATTTCTTAATTCATATAAAACTTCAAAAAACCATATTTTACTGCGATTTTCGTAACTTTGTCCCTGAAAGAAATCAGCTGTTCACGGTTTCATCCAATCGGGAGCTTGAACGTCACCATAGTGACGTTCACTGTCGCGAAATATAAGCTCCTGATTGGATGGCAGCGAAACAGCTGATTCCTGTCAGGGACAAAGTTACGAAAATCGCAGTATACTTGACGTTTTAGGATCTGGAATTTCTGCCGCACATTTATTGTATTTATTCCACTGTGCGCCGAGGCGGCGCCTGCGCGGGTATCTCCGCCGCCCTGGAAGACGCTTCGCCCGCGCGTGAAATGAATGGAGGTATCTGTTACTTCCTCCGCTTCTCAGAAGCCACTTCACGCCAGACCTTCGTTTTCGCTCTCAACACATGCAGCCCCGAAGAACCTGGAGCTGTACCATTGATTCCTAGCAGAATCACCGGCTTAGGTGTCTCAGGGCATCAACTGATGTCATTCAAGTGTCTCCGACCGTGGGGTTCGAGTGGGTTCGAGTACCCACAGTGGCAGGATTTTCGACACTAGCTACAGCTAGATTGAATTCCATCGTCTGGAAAAGAATTCTAGCGGCCGGCTGCTCTGATCGGTATTTTCGTAGTTTCGTAGTCGTCTCCGATCGACACCCGGCGAATGCCGGGGCAATACCCTAATAAACGGGGCAAGGACGATCATTCCTTCCTCTTCCTTGTCCTGCCCTCGCCCTTTACTTACACACTAACATGCACTACGTTATCGCACATGCCGCGAGACCAGTCGGAAGCTTGGAGCTTGTCGTGGCTGAGGCAGTGCCCCGCTCATGTGAGATATCTCATTGGGGAAAATCCCGCTATGCAATGGTAAGTCGGCGCCGGATCTCACTATCCAGCAGGGGAAGATATCACGAGGAAAACAAACACTACACTTACGGGACTAATGACCTTAGCAGTTGACACACCCGAAATTATCAATCAATCCGGAAGAATTTACACAAAGAATTATCCTAAATCGTAAAACGGAAAGGGGGAGATCATGCGTGATTGGATTAGAAGGATAAGATGCAATATAATTTGAGCGAGACTGTTTTTAACGAACAGAAGTTATGTTGAGTGATAGTTATGTATGTGGATACAAAGTTCACTAAATTCAAAATGGACTGTACATGTCCCCTTGCACCCACTAGCTTACGATATACAGCACGAAAATTGTAAGGCACACGACAAAAACACTGATTACACTGATCCTGCTCGCTAAGATAACTGTTACAAACTAACCCACAGCAATTCTGCTAAGCATATGCTTATATAATCCAAATTCTTTTATGTACGGTTATAGTACAGTTTTGAGAAACCGGTAAATATGGCTCACGGCATCAACTGATGCTATTGCAATGCCTCAGACTGGAAGGTCCCAGGGTTCTAATTCCCACGTAGACAGGATTTTCGACTCTAGCTAGATAACTAGGTTGAATTCAGCCGCTGTCTGAAGAAGATATCTAGCGGCTGACTGCTCTGATCGGTAGTTTTTCCCTGCTTTCTCCGATCAACACCAGGCGAATGTCGGAGCAGTGCCCTAACAAACGAGCTACGGACTGTGGGAAATCTTTCCTTCCTTTGCAGTTGACGCTTCCGGAATCACTTAACAATCAGTTTTGAGAACGGCCCCAATTCGGCAACTTTCCCTTACTGCTTTTGAATAACATTTGGAACAAATCGTAAAATTCGTCGGTGTTACCTAACCATCGATATAGAGGAGAATGGGATCGACCCGGACTTTGACTTTGATGTGACACCATCTACACTCGTCTTGAGAGGGAAACTTTACCCAAGACGAGGAAAAATTTTGAAATGTCAAGAATCCCCTCGTTTTCGCTCCAAAACTAGTAGCGTTCATTACTACCCATCCAAAACTAGACTGAATAATTTTAGTATTTGACATTTTAAAATTTTATACTAAAATCCGCCAAAATGATTAATTGCAAATATAATTTGATACGAAAAAATGCTTCATTCCCTGGATTAAATGCTGTTCAGTTTTCCATATTTAACTTGAATTCGAAAGCTTTGATGGAAAGTGACACCTGCAAATCAGTCGTACGTTGGTCTGACGTTTTAATTTTCCTGTAGATTAAACGAAAATCATTAATCGTAATAGGGCAGTTTGAACATAATTATTTTAATGTAGTCACTGGCACACATTTTTCTTTTTCAGCGTGAAATCAATTAATAAATTCAATTTGTATGAGGGAGAATCTACAACTTTTGTCGAATATAACTATGGTGTTTTAGTGATATTATCTACAAAATTTTACGCTCTGTTTGTAGATGTTTTGAATAATTCAGCTATTGACTTATATGTTTCTTCATACATTTTAGAATTTATCTGAGAATTGTTCCAATTCTTGAATATTTTCAATGATTACAATTATGATAATATCGTTTCCATGTTTAAAATTTTCAACCTATATTGTGGTTTGTTAAAGTTTTAGAACTGTTTGAAATCGTCTGCAACATTTCTGAATTCATTGTCCAATATTTACAACCAAAATTATGTGAATAAAAAATTATCTCTGTGGCACTGAGTGCGTAGTTGGATTACTATTAGAGAGTTAACTAATAAACCCTTCTTTCTGTCATGTCACATTATGTCACAGGAGCATTGAGAAAAGAAGTGCGGCAAAAAAAGCTGTGAAGTCAATTAATCACAAACCCGTCAGAGCAATGAGTTTGTATGTGTCCATTTGGCTTTACACAATATTTTCGCTGTGACGTTCATGTTGCATCGTGTAGGATTAGATTCATCTGCGTGTTTTACAGGAAAGAAACAGATTAGAGTTAAAGTCTCAAACTCGATTGTATTAGTATGTATCTTAATCCTGTAAGAGTAAAATTCTTTACAAGAATTTTTGATTTTTGGTGTTGCATTTACCATTAATAAAACGCTCACCGTACAGGGGCTTCCAGGGCAGGTGTACATAATATTATTCTCTTATAATGTTCAGATAGAATTGAAGTTCATACTAAATATCCTCCGAGAACGTTTTTTTGTCCACCACACATTCGTGTATAGAATAAACGTGAATAGCCGTGATTTTGTATAGAATAACCGTGATTTGAACTTCGGTAATAAGGTGTGAAAGCGAAATACTAGTGGAAAGCCTGTGACACAGTTCATCTCCTCCGTGAGTTATCCTCCAATCTTTCTTCCCTCCCTCTGTTTTCTCAATATTTCCCTCTCTTGTATTTCCTTTCTGTTTCTCTCACTCATAGTCCCCACTCAAAGTGTGCCTGTCTGTCTCTTCTCTCTCTTTCTCTCTCTCTTTCTCTCCCCCTTTCTCTCCCTCTTTCTCTCCCTCTTACTCTCTTTCTCTCGCACTCATTTTTCACTCGCAGTCTCCCTTCCTTCCTTTCCCCTCTCTCTGCCATATGTTTTCATTTAACGTAAACTTGAGAAAAAATAATTTCATTATTTGATTGGAACTTTAAAATAAAACTTACCATATTGTTTTTATTAAATAATTTTTCACTTTACCAAATTACTACTTACTACTTTATATTCTATGATATGTTAACAATTTATTTTATTCTGTTGCTTTAAATTCTTTAACAGTTTACTTTATACACACGGCTTTACAAAGAAATATTCATATATATATATATATATATATATATATATATATATATATATATATACACACACACTATTTTATGACACATTAACACGCATCTGATACAAGAACTAGACAAGAATATTAAATGTTTTATCAACTTTGATTTTTTAAATTATGTATCACTGTTATAATGATATTTTTTATATTTAGCTATTAATGTATCTTTTTTTTTTGGCCGAACGGGTCGCAGTACGAGAGAAAGGCGCAATACGTGGAATCGCCCTTATTCTATCTCGTCACTCTCTTTCCCTCCCGCAATTGCTGTCCCCTTCTCTCCCTCTCCCTCTTCCCCGCTTGCGCCGACGACAGCCGGTAGCTAAGCGGCCTGCAGCGGGGGCGGAGGCGGAGACGACGGCTCGTCCTCCAGTCTCCGGGGGCGGCGGCAGCGGGGGCGGCGGGGGCAGATATCCATCTGCCGGAGGCGGCGTGGCGGCGGGCAGCAGGACTCGGCGCGCCCCGCGGGCCCCGGCTCATAAAGGCTTCAGCAAGCGAATTTACAGACATCATTAGAACGGTCCGCGCAGCTAGGCCACGACTTTAATGTCGGTAGTTTGTAGTGGATCTGGTTGCCAGGTATAAAGTTTCCTAAGACAGCGATATTTCAGGGAGTTGTTTCATTTGTTTGGTCATTTATGTTTGTGTTAAGAGCTATTTTTTGGTTTATACTGCGTTTAGGTTCCTTCTGTTTTGTGGTCGGCGATAACTTTTAGGCCTATTTCGCCTTTTTAGTATTTTTCTTTTTAGTAAATATCGGTTCCGTCATCTTTCTCTCGAAAACGCGAACATTCTAGGAATTGTTTTACTGTGACCGGTGGAAGTTGATGTCCTAGAACTGTTCACATTTCGTCTTCTCCGAGAAAGTACGTGTTCCAAGATAAGCGTGAAGACTGACATTTATTCGTTCACGTTTGTTCCCTAAAGTTGTGGAGCATATGCATTCTCCCTCGGATCTGTGTTACGTCAGGTAGTTAAATAATAAAATTTACGTTTTCAACCGTGGAGATTCTAAATGTCTTCGCTAACAGTCTTAGGCCATCAGCTGTGAATTGTGTTTTCTGTCAAGCTGTTATTTGCTACCAGAAATATGGAGCGAATATGCTGCTACTACATTCTCCGAATCTTGAAATCTATTTTGTTTGAAGAATATTACTATTTCCAATAACAGGATTATGTTCCCTTGGTTTTGGTATTCTGAAATTTCCTGACATTTCTGAAATTGCCTCTCACGCTATTTCCCCACAATCACAAGTGTAATTTTCCGGCTAAGATGGATCAGAGTCTTAGTTGATGTCACTGCAATGCCTCTAACCGGGAAGCCCTGGGGTTCGAGTCCCGACGATGCCAGGATTTCCGATACAAAGCTAGATAGAATTCATCCTCTGACTAGAGGAGAATTCTGGCGGGCGGATGCTCTAATCGATAGTTTTCCGTGGTTTCTCCGTTCAACGCCAGGCGAATGCCGAGGCAGCACCCTTAAACACGGGTCCCGACCCAGGGACAATTGTTCCTTCCTCATCCTCGTTCTATTCGCTCTCTTTACTTACTTACTTGCACACGTATGCACTACACTGCCACATATGTCGGAAGGCCTGTCAGGAGCTAAGAGCTTGTCCCGACTGCGGCGGTGCCACACTCATGGAAGATATCTGGATGGGCAAAACCCCGCAAGCCGTTGACTTGTAGGTCGGCGGCGTATCTCGTCATCCAGCTGGGGTAGATCACCGCCACCTCCCGCGATAAAGCATGCATTGCACTTACTTTTCGTATATTTTGATTCTTGATTGCTGAAAAGTTTTTGGTGGCAAATTTGAAAGCTATATCTCCTGTGGTACTAATTTGTTTGTGACATGGTAAATCATTTCACTTATACTCGTATGTAATAGATTTGACAAGGATTTGAACTGTCTCAAGACTTTTCATTTATTTATTAGCCATTATTTTCGGATATCCTTAGGGCACCCTTATCTTGAGCAAGTCATCATGTACGATAACTCTCTCGATTTTTGCGAGATATTACATCTAAAAGTTTGTTTCGATTAGGCAGGCTGTATACTGACGTCCAAATACGAAGTATGTGATATGTATACCATTCCATGAAGATTATTATTAATGAATGTATGTGCCAGTACTGACAATTAAATGAAGGCAATCGGACTTTGACAAGGTTAGACACCCCAGCCACAGGAAGTCACTCGATATTCGATTATGTTAATATATAAATATTGAACAAATTGTTTGCTAATGTAGATAATTCCCCAAGACCTTCATACAAAATGTATATAAACTGTGAACCAAGCCCTTCGTATTGGAAAACAGTTTCACCAAAGATCTAGATATAAATAGCTCTAGTGTGGCTGGTATGACTTATCTTGTTACAACCCCAACAGTTCAAACATTTTGAATTCCATCCTCACTATTCGTAAGCATGTCTAAAAAGTGGCATTTTGAAATACATTTTTATGAACAAACGAATCAATATTAATGTATTAGAGACTGCTGAGTGTTCACGTCTAAACTGAAAAAATATAACAATTTTTTGTTTAGGTCCAACTTAATATTTTGCTCGCCTCTAAAGTACACACTGTAATTGTGAAAATGTAAATTCAGCGGTGTGCTTGGCGTTGAGCAGATGACATATTTAAAGTAGAGTAATTAGGATAGATGGTTTTTTGATGCGCAGCGAGGAGCAGGCCAGGCTGCATTCGCCAGCGCGGCGCTGACTGCCCCGGGAGAAAACGCCGTCCATCCACCTGCCTCTGCAACGGGGCAAATGAAGTCTCTGGAGTACAAATTGCGAGTTCAACCACTCTCGTGCATTTTCAATTGTGGAAGGGAACTGGGGCAACATCCCGCGTGCAGCGTGGTGGCTGGAGAGACGCCGCACAGGCGGGGTGGGGGTGGTGGCGAGGCGGAATGGAAGGCAAAGGGGCGGGGCGGGGTCGCATGTGGGAGCGGCGTAAAAGGCAAAGGAGAGGTGGAGACGGAAGCGTGGAGGGTGTGGGAAGCGGAGGTGAAGGGGTAGGAGAGGAGACGGAGGGGGTGGAAGTGTAGGAGGGGTGACAGTAGAGGTGGAGGGTGAAGCGTGGAGGGTGTGGGAAGCGGAGGTGGAGGGATAGGAGAGGAGACGGCAGAGGTGGAGGAGAAAGAGGGGAGACGGCGAGGGTGGAGGCGTAGGAGGGGAGACAGCGGGGGTGGATACTTAGGAAGAGATACGCTGGGGATGGAGATGGAAGCATGTGAGTGTCGGAAGCGGAGATGGAGGCGGAGGCATAGGAGGAGCGACGGCGGTGTCGGTGTCGCGAGGGCGGTGTCGGAAGCGAAAAGGAGGCCCAGTAGAGGCGACTGGGGAAAGGGTGGGGGTGGTGGCGAGGGTGAAGGCGGAGGAGGGGCGACGGCGGGGTCCACCCCGTGTGTGTGTGGACGGTGACGAAAGCCGAGCTGGAGGAGGAGGAGGAGGTGCAGAGGGTGGGGGGTGGAGACAGAAGCGTGGCCGGTGTCAGAGGCAGAGGCGGGGGCGGAGGAGGGGGCGGGAGGCGAAGAGGGCGCGCGGCGGACAGATGGCAGGCGCGGGAGCGCTGGTCGCGGGCGCGGGGCGGGGCGGGGCACGGGCGGGCGCGACAGCGCGGGCGAGCGTCGTTTGTTGAGCTCGCGCGCGGACAAACGAAGCTCGCGCCGCTGCAACAAACGCGCATCGCTGCGCGCTCGACTGTTTGCGCCCCGCGGGGGCGGGGGCGGGAGCGGCGCGTGGCGGCGCGCGCCGTGCCGCTGTCATGGCGACCGGCGCGTAATTGATGCCACCGCCGCGCCGCGCCGCGCCGCGCCACGCCGCGCCGCGCCGCGCGCCGCCCGCCGCCGCCGCAGGACCGCCGACCAGGGGTTAGCGCTGCGCGGCCGAGGCGGGTGATGGTGTTGCCGTTGGCAGAGTACGCGGTGGCGGTGAGTGCAGAGGAAGGGGGGAGGTAGCAGCGGGAGGTGTGAGGAGAGGGGTAGGGGGGGGAGGGAAGTAAGAAGAGTAACGCTGAAGCCCAGGGCAGAGGAGATGTTAGAGTTGTATGCGAAGGGAGATGACCTATTTGTAAATGTGTGGAGAGAGGATAGTCATCCTATTGTAGACTTTGCGTGAGGCGGTAGTCAATATGTCGCTACCCGTAATGCCTTATGTAAAAAAAAACTACAATAAAGAAATGAATCCAGAAATTCAGAAGTCGCTTAGAGATTCAAGAAAGGTGGGTTGGCGGTGAAGGTTGAAAAGTGTGACACCGTGACGCTAAGATGTGTTTTGAGAAGTGTACTAAAAACCAAGTCGCGTTGAACATCTATCTGTGGTACATGATTTTTAATATACTCGAAGGAAATGCTGGACGTATTTAAAAAAAATTAAAATTGTTTTAATAGTGAAGAATCTTTAATTCTGGAATCTTTAATATTGGAGGCCATTTCTGAAGGCAACGAATAGGGGAGGGGAAGGGTAGCGTAAATTACTTGGCGTGCAGTGTGAGAGCTCTGGTGGCAGCGGTGTGGACGAGTTAATAGCGCTTTGGAGGAAGGCGCTTTGGAGGAAGGCGAGTGGAGGACGACTGTGGCGATAAAGCGGAGCCAAGTTGCAGGAAGGGCAGTGGCGGTGGCAGTCAGTGCGACGTACACCTGAGAAAGGTTTTATTCATATCTTATCTCTGCATACGTCCCGACCGAGATGGTGCAGTTTATACATTATATTTTGTAGTGATTTATAAATTAATTAGTTTTATCAGGTTAATGACAATGTCAATTATTATTGCGTTTGCTAAAGATAACGCAATTTTTGGTTCGTCTTCATATAATAATAATAATTACTATTTTCAATGCTCGATTTATAAAATTTTAGGTCCCGAAACGCGCCCCAAATTAATTATTAATTTAATAGATATAGTTATGTATTACTCGTTCACTTTACATTTGCAGACGGCAGAATTAGGAACTAATGTTGTTTTGAAAGTTAAGGCTCGAACACACAACCGAGAATACACGAATGGCCCCGATGTCAATCAGCATCTGACCAATCAGCTGTCTCCGAAGGCAGCACAAGCGCTACGGACACAGCTGACGAATTATGCCTTTCTGACAGTAAGCTGGAGTCGCGCCCTTAAATGATTAAGGCAATATTCAATAAAATAGATCACACCACACGCTATTCACTTACAATATTTTTATTTCTTCTTTGCACTTATCTACTGCTTAATGGTTATGTTCTTGCCCCGCCGGGGTTTTCTGTGCTACTCACCGCCATCTATATCATATTAACGGTCAGTATATATACTGCTGACGCTTGTTTCTGCGCTCCGTGTGCAAATGTAAAGTGAACGAGTAATATATATAATAGAATTTAATAATTATTCCTGAGGTACCAGAACGCCGTTCCGTCTCGTTCCGTCACAAATCAAACCCTGACTATTTTTATGGGTTATAAAAATTCAGTTAATAACAAAGGCGTCCTGCTTGCAAAGTGCAGAAGTGTCTTATGACTTAAAACGAGTAATACTCTTTGGTTGTGAGTGAGAAGTTGCCAATGTTTTATGTCTGAGGTCTTTCACACTATTACACATGGCATACACTTCAGGCGTTGCTTACCTTTCTTTCTCACACACTGTCAGCATTTATCCCTCTTGCCACTCGATACATATACATAAGCATACACATATTCATACTGATAACAGCGCTTAACCATTTTTTAGGTCTGTGCATAAACTTAATAGAAAGTCTTTCGAAAGTAGCGACCACCTGAACCCGTAATCTAGGGATCAAATTGCGTGGAGGTGGGAGCGGTGACTTCAGAGAGTGGGAAGTGGCGTTGGTGATGTTTGTCGAGGGCGCAGGCCGGGCCGGTGATGCCTCGACGCGTGTGCTTTGTCAGCACAGGAACTGCCGCTATCTGACTGGGCGAGGACGGACTCGTGCATGGCTTGTGCGTCTGTCACAGGGTTGACAGACCCGGGATGCCAGATTTCGAGGCTTGGGTTCGTGTCCCGACAGTTCACGTAATCCGTGCCTCTGTTGGCAGCTGGAGGCCGAGTGGCGTTTCTACTAGGGAACATTGATAAAACAGGTTCGTCGTTCTCGATTGTGGTCACGTCGAGTCAAAACTTGAGAATGTCGGAGAAGTTCTTCCATGCCATAGCGCTTCTTTGCTGGGCTAGAAACCTATTAGCAAGTATCATGAGTATGCCTTCGTATGGGGGCGTTATTCTTATAGTGGTACAACTCCATTGAAATTCATTTCGAGATATTGACCTTAAAAGTTAAATGATGATAAAAAATTGGGGATGGAGTTAGACAAAAAATTGTGTGTTTTTTCTCTTATCCGATATTTACTTGTTTGTCTGAAGATGATATAAATAAGTATACAGTATGTTTTGCGGAATATTGGGGGTGTAAACGAGTTATACCATCGTTAAAATGATGTTGGATGTCCAAATCGATAGATGTCATTCTAAGAAAAGTTGGAAATGAAGACAATATCGATTTATTAAAACAGATTAAATATTAATTTAGTGTTACTGTTGAGGCATAATCAGCTTTCTTCTTGAAATCATCCGGTTCCTACCTGCAGATTAGTGGAATAAGCGTGATTAACGCTTGAAATGGAAACAAATCAAGCATATCCTGTTTCTTTTCATTAACCTTCCTTTCCTGTGGTTGTACAAGCCGGACATTTAAGTTTCTGAGAACCTACGTTTTTCCGAATCCACTGGTGGTTTGAAAGTTTACTGTGTAGCAACCAATGTTGTGATTTAAGGTTTACTTGTACTTAATTGTAAACAACTTCTGTGTGACAAATTTAATCCATCTTATTTTTAGCCAGTTAGAGACACCATTTTGTTCATTTTTCTTCCTTCTTGTTACACGCTTTTGAAGATCTTTTAACACATAGACCATAAAGTTTAATTTCTGGTTTGAACAGAAATGTGCGATATAATTTTATTAGTTTAGTTGTTCCTATTATTCTGGATCAAGCTCTTTATCATCATATCGCAGCAGACGCTATAAATATATCGAACACTCGTCACGAGACTTGTAGAAAACCACGTAGCCGTTCACCTGGAGTTGTTCCACTATCAAAATAAATAAATTGCAATCTCCTGTGAGTCACTTTATTATGATGCTCTGTGTCGTCCAGTGAAAGGACTTGGAGTGCTTTCACTTTCAGAATAAATGTATAACACTTGCGCGGACCCGAAAGTGGTGTTAACTCAGTTTCTCAAAAAAGAGTAGTTGTACCACTATTGAATAATGCCTCCATATAACTGTGTTTTTTCATATTTCTTCGCTAGGTAATGAAAACCAGCTAACTTATTCATCCTTTTAGAGCACAAACAAACAACTCATAAATAAAATGATAGAAAGAGTAATTCCCTTCAGTATTATTTCTGTAGTACAAACGGATTGGTTTATTAAAGTCACCTAAAATGTTTTAAAATATCTCTCTTAACTGAGAGATCTGTTCAATTTAAATATTTTTTTGATGAAATTGGAATTACGAGATTTTCATTGCCTAGTGACGATTTGTTTTGTGAACAGGTTCTAAAAGTACAATTACAATGTGTTATCACAGGAATATCGATTCTCACCATTCCATGATTATTATAATATTCAGTAAAAAATTATCCACAGATCGTAAGTAACTTTAATTAAGAGAAAATACTTCTCGTAGAATCCCGTAGTTTACATTTGTTCCCGAAACTCCGGGAATCGAAATCTGGAGCACTAAAATCGCTGAGAGCTACAAGCAATGCCATCACAACTCGATTGAAGAGATTCTCCGCGGAATATTTGTTTTACTCACCAGCTCCATATTGACCATCACGTTGCTGTGCGTCCTCAATCAACTTAGCATTCAGAACGCATCGCCCCGCGCCTCCCTGCCACTGTTCAACTCACACTCCCGCCGCGCCTCGCTCCGCCGTTCACCGCAACCCGCGCTGACCTCAACCCAATGCTGACGGAACACTGCCCATCCCCCGCGTCGGAACTCGTTCCCCTCCACATACACTCACTCCGCATCCAACTCTCTCTACCATTCCCTTATTGCCCCACCAGCCACTCCCCCCTCAACACTTGTCTCCCAAAGTCCTCTCCGTCATAACTTCTCCACTCATCAGCCTCTCACCCATTCTCTTCCCTTCATCTCATCTCCATGTCCATGCCTTTTCCTCAAACACTCCACATTATTGCCTTCGTCCTTCTACACCTCTTCCCGCTATCTTCCATTTCCCCATCCACCCCCCCTCCACTCCCTTTCTATCTCTCCCCTCCGTACCACCATTCTTTCCACTTCCCCCTGTTACTCACCTTCCTGCTCATTACCAGCGTCACCGAATCCGTCCAAGGTTTGGTTGCTCTTGCTCAGCCTACTTATCCTACTCAACCGGCAATGCGTTCTCACTCCATTTGCATCGCGCAGTGTTTCGTGCGGAACCGACCTCCCTACTCTCGTCTCCCACTTCCCACCCCATTCCCACCCACTGCCTTTCCCGTCCACTTCCCCGCCTCGCTCCTGCCACATTCCAGCCTCGCTTCCATCCCTACCGCACCATTTCTATCCCTCTTCTCCCCGCTCCATTTCCACACCCGTCCGTTGCGCTCTCTTGCCTCCCTCTCGGCTCCACGCTTGCCTCCCCCCGCCCGCATCCCCGCCCGCCTCCCCTTCCCGCCTCCCCGCCCGCCCGCGCTCCCTGCCCGCCCGTCCTCGCTCCCCGCCAGCTCGCCCTCCTTCCCGCCCGCCCGACCTCCCCGCCCGCCCGCCCGCCCTCGTCGCCCGCCTCCCCCGCCCGCTCCCCGCCCGCCCCCCCTGCCCCCCGTTCGCCTACCCGCCAGCCTCCCCTGCCCGTCTTCCCGCCCGCCTCCCCGCCCGTCTCTCCCCCTGCTCCCCGCCAGTCACCCAGCCCGACTCCCCTCCCGCCTCACTGCCCGCCTCACCGCCAGCCTCCCCGCCCGCCTCCCTCCCCGCCCGGTTCCGCGCTCTGCTACCTCCGCCATTTCTCACCCCTCCTCCACTCGCGCCCATCCCCGCCTCATGGCGTTTCCACAGCCCGCCCAGCGCCACCCCCGCCCACCCGTTCAGCCCTGCGACTTTACCTTTCATATGTGGCTAACGAGCGCTGCGGATCCGCGTGTTCGCCGCCGGGGGCGCGGCGCCGGTCCACGGGGCTTGGGCCGCGTCCGCCCCCAGGCGCCCCCGCGTCGCGCCGCGTCGCGCCGCGTCGCGCGCGCGCGGGGTTTTGCGCCAAATACGCGCTCGGGGGCGGCGCGGGAGGGATTTGGGGGCGCGGACACGAGGATTTGGGACGCAATGGACACGAGGATTGTGCGATTGCGAGGTCGCGCGCGGACGCCAGGGCAGGGCCGTGTTCGTTAGGCCAACGGTTGCGTTCTCAAGGGAATCGATGGTGGTCGGTGGAAGTTTTGAAGATGAATGCTGGTGGTGATTGGACATGAATTTAAATCTTCTGTATTTATCAAGTATTTTTAATTTTTTGATGTAATTTACAATTGGTTTATATTAATCTTTGTTGAGAGTATTTATAAATTTCCAATATATGGAGGACCCCCGGTTCGATTCCCGGTCGGGCAACGTTATAGTGCGGGCTTTCTTTGCAATATCCTAGTATACGTTGCTGTGTGACGATAAAAAAATTCACTTCTCAGGTTCAGAAGACCAGAATATGGCGTGGGGAAATCTTCGTGCTAACAACACGTACCCCCTTAACACGCGGCCGCGATGCCGGGACGCTGCCGCTAGGCCATTCCTCGTACAGGGGCCGACGCGCGCCGTTTATATAACTATATATAAACAAACAAAATATAACCAAGAGCATATTAAATGCAGAAGCTTACTCGGAAATTTTGTATTGGATCTACTATTCCTTTTTGAAATATATTTCAACAACCCGTAGCTTGTTCTGTAACATTTTTACTCTGCGAAAAAGCTTGGGGTCTCATTTCTCAAACGTTTTCTTACAACTATTTCATTAAATATTTGACCTTTTCTCTTGTATCGTTTGATGAGAAAAGTGGAATCGCGCAAGGTCCGTGGCCCGCTGTTTTACATTACAGCTCTAGTATCGGTATGGAATTGATCAGAGACCACCTTGATAACCATCGATCAGAGCTTTGGAATTATCTTCTAAGCAGATGAGCCATAGACTGGCTTTGGTCCAACTGTTGCACGAGGAGTCGAAACCCAGCCAGCTTCGAAAGGCTGTCGTATGACTCCAGCAGCGACTAGGACCTGACACCTTCTGGTTTACGATGCAGACTCATAACTGCACACGATTTGGAATTCGTGCCCTGTCTATGTTTCGACACGAGCTAGATTTCACGATTGAATTCCGCTTGTGTCTAGATGAGAATTCTAGAGGCTAGCTGCTCTGGCCAGTAGTTTTTCGTGGTTTCTCCTACAAGAACTAGGCAAATGTCGGAGCTGTACGTTAACATACGAGCCACAAATCGCGGTCGATCTTTCCTTCCTCTTTCTTCTCACATCCTCCTGCCTTTCACATATTCATTTCTGCACTCCACTACACATATTCCGGAAGTACTGTCGGGAGCTTTGTACTTGGGCCGGCTGGTGCAATGTCTCCATTGGCAGAGATAACAGGAGTAGTAAAACCCAAAAGCCGGTATGTAGGCTCGGCGCTGGCTCTCACGTCCCAGTTTGAGAGGAACACCACCATCTTCCAAGGAATAACTTTCATCACCCTTGTATAACTAATGACCATAGCAATATCACATGCACAATATAAAAAGTCAATGAATCCACTCGTGGTTGGTACACAAATTATACAAATATTGCTGTGTACTGTATACATATATGGATACGAGAAGATAAGCCACAGACTATAAGCCAACAAGTTGCAAGTGGAGTCGAAAACCTAGCCACCCTCGAGAATCCGTCGAATGTACACCATCAAGGACTGATATCCGTTCACCCTAAGAAAAAAGAATGATGTAAAGAAACTGGAGGAATCTTTGCGTCAAACTACGCTTCTGATTGGAGTGTAGTTTTCGCACGACTTTCGATGCCGCGAGCAGCATGCCCCTGCCAATTCAAATGGAATAACAGCTGCCATTCAAATGTCATGCTCATACAACTACTTTACAGTATAATCAGTGTGCTTCAGGAAGTGGTTTGATTTCCTCCATGTCTGATGCAGATATTTCTGTAACGAAAGAAGAACTACTAGTAATTACAAAATATTCAACAATGATGTCGCTTAGAGAATCCATCTGCCACATACTATTTGATTGTTCTTTCATAACATGCTTTGTTGCACTCTGCTAATTTTCAGGGATCAGTTGAATTAATGCCTCTTCGAGTAATTATCAAACTTCCTTGAGTTTAAATGTTTTATTGTTACGTGGCATATACCCCTTTATTTGTTCTTGATCACTGTCACCAAGCTGTAAGAATTTCGCAAAGCGTTAGTGGTTCCGTTTCTCAAGAAAAAGGATTGCACTTTTGATTGAATGACAATAAATTCATCTTACAGTCACAGGTTTCTTCCGCTTTCTTTTCTTTTTTGGTGATTCTAGTAGTCCCTTGTCGGTGAGCCTCTTTCCTGAGTTTCAATGCACTGGATACCGATATTCTAGTGAACTTTGCTGCACGTTCAGCAATTAGCTTCACTGGTAACGACGGATTTCTATTGCAATTACGAATGCAATGACGAATTGAAAACTTTCAGAATGATGCTCTATTCGCCACTTCCAAGAAATTTTCCTCTCTTGTTTTAATCATTGAAGGGCCAGCCACACTCTCAGACATTTTAAAACGAACTGAATAGCAGGGCCTCGCAGGCTTGATCAGTGGCGAGGCGCCGCGGTCCCACGAGCCGCGTTTCACTTGCCTGACCCGTGTTGAGTAGCATGTCCTTGGGCTGAACTATAAGAGGCTCGTTACCTTAAGGGTCATCCATAAATTACGTTACGCTAAAGAGTGGAGGGAGAGGGTCTGAGGCAATGTTACGCTGCGTTACATAGAGCGTACATAGCATAGGGAAGTGCGTTACAAGGGGTAGGGGGCATTGAAAATACTCGAAATTTGCGTTACGTAATTTAGGGACAGCCCCTAATTACCCAGCTACATGCATGCAGTTCACAATGGTCTCCTTTTTCGAAACGGTTGCAATAGTTTTCAAGCAAGGTTAATATAACGAACGATGGCAGATAAATTAGTTGTTATACAGAGAACTATTTACTTTAGCGTCAGGATCTTTACATTCAGCAGAGCTCATACTGCAAACCAATCAGAATCATCCTAACACTCGTGTATTAGTTTACATCAGGGTTTTTCTTAGGGTGAGCGGACAATAGACAAGTTATATACTACAGTCAGAAGTCGATTATCCGCACTAATTGGGGACCAAGTATAGTTCGGATATTTGGTAATTTGGATAACCGAACATACTGTCTATGTAGGCTACCGTTGCACTAAAATGCGGTGGAATTTTCTGCCAACAGTGAACATTCGAGTGAGTGACAACTGTTAAGCATTTACGATCGGTTGTTTGACAATGTATCGTTAGTTCTCATGCACTTATGACGGTGAAAAGCGATTTTTTTCTGCTAATAATAAATATTCTAAGTTCTTAAGCATTTATAGTACAATTTGTCAAAGTTCACTGAAGTCAGATGATTAACTTAAGTACAGTATTTCGCTAATCTATAATCACTGTCAATTATATCAAGGATCATTCTCAATATTCAGTTTTACAAAAGAAAATGAATACAGTACGTACAGTATATAGTACCTGCCTTTTTAAAAAAAAAACTTTTGAGAGAAATTATGAGTTCGGATATTTGACGTTTTGGATAACAATTGACGTTCGGGTAATCGACGTCCCACTGTTTTAACAGATGTCGATAAGGAACTTTTTTTCTTGGCATGGCAACCACGCGGCGAGTGCCAGGAGCTGCTGGCGGCGCCGTGCGCCCCCGCGCCACCTGTCGCGAGCTGCTCGTGAGCGAGGCGTGGGCGGGCGTGTGCAGCGAGCGCGACGCAGCTCTCGCCTTTCGGGCGGCTCTGCGCTTGGGCGCCGCGCCGCGCCGCGCCGCGCCGGCCGGACCAAGCCCTGCCTCCTTGGGCGGAGATTTCGCACGGCGGCGGCGGCGGCGGCGGCGGCGACCGCTCGAGTGCAGGAGGAAGAAGCCCCGCTGGGTCAGGTCAGGTGACCACCCGCGCTGCCTCCTTGCCTTCGACGCGGTCGCCCACCCGGGGCTAGTGTGGCGTCGTCAAAGTAAACACACAGACATAAAATGGATATACAAGTTTTATTTACAGAATATATTAATGTATCCCGTACGCAACCGCCAGCCGCGATCGCGCAGTCTTGTGGATTCACTACATTTAACAGAGAGGTCCTCCCTCCTCGCGTGCACGCTCCTACCGTGCCACTCACGCGACATTCGCCACTCGTGCAACGCACGAAAACACTCTAGCCTGGGCGTGAATTTTGCGCGAAGCGCGAGGTCTTCCTGAACAAAACCCGCCGGCGGCAAGCGAGTCGGCCCAATTTATGCTACCGGCTCACCCCCACGTGACCACCGTTGAGCGAGGGGTGGGGGTTGCATATTGCTACGTGACAACTCAAGACAAGGCAAGCCGGCGTCACCTGATTGTGATGAAAACGTTCTAGGCAGAATTCAGTTTGCTTACTCCCACGACTTGCAACGGAACAGCCGAAACACGAATTCAAACTGTTAAAGAAACTTAGAAGAAAGGTTAGCGGAAGATATAATGCAATATGATACACGTATTGTCGTCAGGTACCAAAAGAATGCGACTGGCGCACTCAGTGCGCCCGCGCGAGTAATTAAAGGTGAACAAAAATCTATGATATCCCCCTCCAATATGATCGGCTGGATTCGGCCCTAGTTTCCAGGCTGTGTTGACGACATATTTATATTTGATTTTTATCTAATTACTAGTATTTGCGTTTGAGGGTCACTTGAACTGTTGAGGTTATCCAAAACCATGGGTGATGATCTAATGTCTAGGTAATAATGATGAGAGGAATGATGCCGAAATGTCGATGTTTCCCCGACAAACTTCACGTGGATTGTCTGTACAGAGTTGGAATGGTTAGCCTTTACGCCACCGATCTTTGTTCTTATTGTTGTTGTTGATATAACTGTTGTTGTTGTTGTCTATTGACTGGGCTTCGAAAACGTAATCTTTATCATCTCTTTTTTGTAAATTTTATTTCTTCTTGTTCGCCATTTCTGCCTTTCAAGGGTGTTTACATACGATTTCAATAACGTTTTAGGATGAATCATCCTCAGGTCTGTCAATACACTTCCTGTATAAGTTTGTTAGATAAGAAAAAATGAGTTTGTTAATCAATCGTTGGTATTGTGTGTGTGAGAGAGTGTAATAAAGAGAGAGAGAGCAACAGATTATATTTTCAGATAGTTAGGGAGGCTTGAAAATGTCTTTAGGGTAGCGTGAGTAAATTCTCTGTGGTTGGCTGTAATTTTTACCTAGATGGTACGTTGCTGTGCTTTACCATCCCTGACATGTGCTGTGTTGTTGGCCTAGCGGGACCAAAGCTACTATATTTTGACTCTTAAATTCTCCATCAGGGACCGCTCCATTAGCAGCCTCAATCATGTTTATCAATCACTTCTGTCATTCTCTGACCTAACGAAAATGGCATCTGATTAAGAGAATTATCTTAGCATTTAATTTGATCGAATAACGAACCCTTTTCCTCACCACAAGCACGCTTTGTCATAACGAAGATTTTTCGTCTTTGAAAATCCACCCCCGTCAGGTGGATCTGAACCTGCAAACTTGAGGTATAGAGACCAGCAGTTTTTGCTACATAAAAGTTAATTTTAATAAATCATCACTTAGTTTTAAAATTGTGAGTTGATCAAAATACATCATTCATAGACAACAAAATGTTTACGAAATGAAAATACGATAATAAAATAAACCAAACTCGTAAGAAATTTTGAAAATAGATTATACTAATACAATTTAATGATATTTTTTTAAATATTGAAATATTCCTGTTTAGAACTTTAATATTATACTCAAACATAACGTCAAAGAATGCGTGAAAAAATGTGACGATAGAAGACAACACTGCTACAAGACTTCATCTGTTTTATCACCATCAGAAAATGGCGTCTCACGTCTCTTGTATTGAAGTCGCAACTTAGTGTTCACACTGATTGGTTGACGCAGTGGTTGTGTCAGATGTTAATCATAAAAAGTCTTCCTGACAGGATGACGTGTTCGAAACGACTCTGCAGATATTTTTTTATCCCTCGTTGCATATTCACAGGACTTGAGAGTGTCTAATGTTAATTGAAAAGCGTCTTCAGAAAAAAAACGGAACAACTTCCAGCTTACAAATAAGCGGTTTTGCGAGAGTTACGCTGAAAAAGTTAAAAAAGTACAAGTAACATTTATTTTTTTTAACATGACATTAAGTATAGTTATATTACACAAGTTATATTAAAATGTAACTTACACATATTAAATGTACAAATTACATTAAATTTTTTAAGAAGACATTCGATACGGGCATTAACCTGAAGGCAATACAAATTAAATATTCTCATTAGGGTCCATGAAAATAATAAATATAATATATGTTGATGTTCAAGGAGAAGAAAATTTTAATAAAACATTTGATTATAATGTACCAAAATAGAAAATGAACGTTTAATTATTCAAAAGTTTTCTGCTGAGAATTTCCTAAATTTTAAACAAGGCTGCTGAAAAGCGATGAATTCATAAAAAGTACTAAACGAAAAGGTTGTAATCAATCAGCATCAATTTCGTATACCAACTGATTTTGAGATTTTGGCCAGGAACTAAACTTCTCTAAAACTTCATTAATTATAATTTGAATTACTTGTATTCACAATTGCAATATTGCGTAAAGAAAGCCTGTAATATAAATACAAATGATATGAAAGAGTTTTTAAACAAAGCACATTTTTGTAATTTAAAAAATCAAAAGAATGCATTAAAATAGCGTTTATGTCACGTCATTCACTGCATTTTGGACTATACGCACAAAGAGTCTTGAGGAAAAATTTGGATCCGTTTTTCAGAAAATATTATGTTTAATACTTCTTAAAATTGTTCAAGTTTCACTCAAACTTGCTCGAAAACTGTCTCCGTAAATCTTTAATACTGTTGTTGGAGAAAGACGTCACACAAATTCCAGCATTTTGAAAAAATTGAGTTAACAGTAACTAGAGGTATACAGAATGGCACAGACTTTCCCGTATTAGTTTTCTATTTCCTTGAGTCTGAGCTAGCTATTCGGAATTGCCACAAACTCTTGCCAGCTGCCATCTATCGCCGCCCAAAGTACACTTTTTTGATATTTTTAAATTTTTTCTGTTTCCTAATGGTAAAACGAAAATGTCAACTTTAGAATATCAAAGAACACAAAAACTTCGTCCTAAATGTCATTTTCTTTGAAAAATTTGGAACCGTTTTTCAGCAAATTGAGCTTAAGCGCCATTTTAGTTTAAAAAAACGAAATTTGGTGCTCTTTTTGACAGAAAATTGTTGAGTTTTCGAAAAACTTCATTTGAAGCACATTAACTCACAAATACAATAGTGTTTGCAAATTGTTGGAAATGTTCATATTAAAGGTGTGAGAGATCTTAAAAAAAATAACATTTGTTTAATTTTTTTTTTAATTCAAAATAAAATTTACGTCGCATTAAAGAGTGCAGTTAGAACTATCCGAAAGTTTGAAGAAACTTTTGGAGCCATTTATGAGTGGATGGCGTCTGAGCGTTTTCGGAAATGCGGAATATTGAGCCAGTTTTCACAGAAAACGGTTGCGTTCCCGAGGAACTTTACTTGACACTATTTGAAGCACATGTAATTCAAAATATAATAATGTAAACAAATTGCCGCTAATGTAAATATTGCCAACGTAAGAGACAAGTCAAAAAATTACATTTTTGTGATTTTTGAAAAACCAAAACAATAGAGCAATAGGGTGTTTATTATAAACGCATCTCATAGAGCACGTTCAGCACTATCAAATGTTTAAAGAAAAAATTTGGAGCATTTTTGAGAAAATCTTGTTCTTGTAATTTTTTAAAATCGCAAATATTTTGCGCAGTATTGCCAGAAAATACTAAAATTTTCAAAAAATGTTCATGACAATCAAAGAACTCACTATGGAGAACAAATTTTATTTGGAGGAAAAATCTCTATATTCAATTTTGTAGTTGAAGGAAGAAGCCGAAAAAAAATTCGCAATTTTCGAAAATTCAGAGTTAACCGTGAAAATCTGACCTATGCCACCTTAATAAGTGTATTTTACTCTATTCTTAAAAGAAATTTACAGAAAAAATGCGTATTTTAGATGAAATGTCGAAATTGATTTCTGCCGCTTTTTCTCTACGATTTAAATGCTAGTATTGACCACAGCCCGATAGACAGACCGATGGATAGGCAGACGTTTCCTCATAATCGACTTTTCGTTATCAATACATCGATTCTATCTACACAACCTGTTAGGGGAAGCAATTTAATACATTAGGAAAAAGATTTATCAACTTTTTTGTTACCAGGTTCTGATGTAAGTATTTTTTGTCGGAAAATCGCCGTTTTCCGGCGCATGATTGCAATACTTTCTCTTTTTACACAGTAAGGTGAGAAAGTAAAAATCTCCATCTTCAATATTCTAGTTGCAGCAAGAGGTGGAAATATTTTGTGTGTGTGTGTCACAAGCAATATTTTATGTTTCAATCATTTTTATTCAAATGTTTGTCTATATTTAAGACCGCTTACACTCTTGAGTTGGGAATGATTCACTCACTAACAGCAGTAGGTTCAGGCACGTGCTTGTATTAACTATAAGAATGTAACAAGTACATTAAAGCAATTTTGTTGTTCTTTGATAAACTGAATTGTCGGATCTCAAAATTTAATAATTTGTTTTTCGCGAATTTTTGTGACAAAGTCACGCAAAATTCATTTCTTAATAAATTGAGATTGTGAAATTCTGTAAAATTTTCACACTAGTTACCTGTGGGTTTCTATGCCTAAAAGAAAGAGATTATAGTGTTTTCTATCGAATTTTATTACTGCATACATTCCCAAATTTGTTTTCAAAATAATGAAGGAAAATAGGTCAGCTGTTTATTTCAATCTTGTAGAAGTAAAAACGGAGATCGATGTATTTGATTTAAAATTATTTTGTCCTTTCAAGCTGTTTTTACTTGTTAAACATGTCTACGCAAGTTCTAAATAAAAATAAAATTTAAACAATACTTTGTCAGGTTTTCTGGGGTGCAGTACGTAAAATAATCAATTAAAAATTAAACTTAAATAATTAAAGTACAAAAACTATGTGGTCACGACTCTTCTTTAGATGTTCTTTCGGGCTACCTCCTCAACCCACCTCAGAACGTGGTATTACAGAATCCAATCCAAACGCTTCCAGAAAAATTGTGCAGAATGGACCTACATTCTTTCACTGTTTTATCAGGTGTCACATTAAAGAAAGTTTATACATATGTAAGATCATCTCAGAAAAATATCGTTCAATTCATGTAGATTTATTTCAGAATATAATTTTTTAATTCAAATTTTCCTACAAAAGGAAGTTATCCGATAAGCACTATCGGATATGCTACACATAAAATTATCCTATCTAAAGATAATTTTCTTCCCTGTACCGCATTCTGTAAACTGCGGCGTCCGGGCAATACCATCTCCAGCACATCTGTTGATCATGTAACGCCTGGGTACTGTGGGCCTCACAGCTGCTTGTGGAGGCGACCGAGGTGATTCGCGCGACTGCACTAGATCGCAGAACTAAAAAGTTCAGAAACAGGTTTTTGAGGAAAATTCATAGAATTTTCTGGTTGGATTTGCAGACAAATCACTAGTTCCTTACCAGAAGACTGAGAAGCGTCGAAAGACTTCTCAATTTGTTGACGAGGAGTACACGACCGGACGCACGAAACGACTTAGATTACTCAAATACCAAAGTATGTTTCTTAACACCGATTTTTCAAAAATATGAATGCAAAATTAACACAAAATTGCTTATCCCTTTCCACGAAATTGAAACAATAAAGCAATAAATAATGTCTCCCCAAGGAGTTCATTCAATGAAGAAATGATTTCATTTAGAGAATGGAAAGAAAAGCTCCTCTAGGAATAACGATAAATCTACACGAATTTAAGAACACTATTCAATATTCCAATGACCAGATTATCATGCAAGATACGAAAGATAAATTGCAATTGGCCATCCACAAACTCAATCTGTAATTTATTAATTACAGTTATTACTTACAGTTATTACTTACAGTATTAACTTACAGTTAACATTTTCCATTGCACAGACCAAAACCATGGCGTTCCTAGGAAAAGATCCGATTGAAAAAAAAGTCTTGATATCAAAAAATCATCACACTTCAAATATTTGGGATGTAATATTACGTAGGAGGAAGACGAAGGTATCACCCAATAAACAAATAACTTTCAAAAAAATATGTGGGACTATATGATGATTTCTTAAAGGAAAAACCAGAAAATAAACGCAAATAAAATTTCATAAAGTTATGTCCATTCCCACTCTACGGTACGGTTCGGAAACATGGGCACCATAATTAAAGGATTACAGACAGGTAGAAACATCGGACATGAAATTTCTACGATGAGTAAAAGGTTGAACGCTATTAGATTCCATTAGGAATGACAAACTAAGGCAAGAATGACGTATGCATCCAATAGCATAAATTGCACTCGATTTCAGTTGAAGATGGAAGGAACATTAAATGCGTATGGTGCCAGGAAGAATTCCTAAGAAGATCCTGAAGGACAAGATGGTGAAGTCAGAACAGGAAAACATGCCTAATCCTGGTAAGACAGAAGAAGAAGGATGGCACCGTAATCTTAAGGAAAATGGAGCAGTTCATATTGCTAGAAAATATAGAACACATGAAAGAACGTATGGGATGGTTTACGTACGTCCTGGGAGATATACATCTGTTCTTTCAGGTATGGTCACAATGGTAAAACTTTGATACACCGTAATTAAATTACTATTTTAATTCTGGCGGTAGTAAGGTTTACCGTGAAAATGTGATTACAGTCGCACTTTAATTGCATTTAAAAATAAATAAAATAATTTCTGCCTGACTCCTTACACAGCAAAATGTTGATACTACTTTAATTCCCGCGGCAGTAATCCTTATTGGGATTAAGGATTACCTTCAAAAAGGGAAAAGTGTCATTAGAGTCGCACTTTAATCGCATTTAAAAGTAAAATAAGTTTGCCTGTTACATTATACGGTAAAAATGTATTGTTTTTTACTTTTTCGTCGGGTACCCAAACGTTTATCCACGTCTTTCCAGATCCCTAGTATGGCGTGGTTCACTTGAACTCTCGATCCTCGAGAGGCTGACGTCCTCTATAATTAGCGCGATGCGTTTTGTAAATCCGATGATAGTAATTAGTGAGCGTCAAGCTGCGTGGTTAGGAAGGCATAATGATTTCTGTGTTTTGTTCTGGCGTTATTGGCGGTCAAGGTAGTGCGCAGAGGGCACCGTATACGGCGCCCCGTTCTGATCTTATCGCGAGCTGTGTGGCTGCGGCGAAGGCGGCGGCACTGGTGGCGACGGCGGCGGCGGTGGCGGGCGATGCCAGTTCTGGTGTCTGCCTCGTCGGCCTGCCCAAATGGTTACTTCAGAGGAACACAGTGCAGCCACGTTATAATAGGCTGGGAAATGCTTGTGGCGAAGGTCGAGTCTTCTTGTCCTCGGCGACCTAAAGTATCCTGCAAGGTCTTGCTGATGATGGTGATTTATACAAGTTTAAGGCTGGGAATTTTGTGCTAAATGAGAAGTTGAATCGGCGGTTCCAAGAGTTAGGTTCACGATAAAATAGTCTCATAACTAATGTAAAATGTGTCTCTATTGCGTGGTGCAGGAAGATGAAAGGAAATGAAGAAAAGCAGAATTATGTTGAGGATTTGAAGCGAAGTGATAGACGGCAGAATTGTGATGAAAGGAAGGAGATAAGGACTGTTGATGATGGAGGGGAATGCTCAAAAGCTAGTGAGATGTTGAGAATGGAGCAATGTTATGTTAGAAAAATAGAAATAAAGGGAAGGAAAAATTGTGATAAAAGAAAAAAGAGGAAAGCGGGAGGAGAGTGGGAAGAGTTGGGAGCAATAGTCGATATTTGGCGAAGGCGGAGGCTGCCGAAACGGAAAGAAGCTCGTAGAGAACGACCGGGAATGGAAGGAAACAAATGGAAGTGAAGAGATTAAGAGTAGGAAAGAAAGCTAGAAATGAAAAGAAGTAAACAGGGGTGGAGAGGTACGGAAGAAACTGGCAAACTAGACAGATTATAAAAATAATAAAAAGGAAAATAAAGCAAGGATGATAAAAGGAAGAGTGGGATGCGGATATACGATGGTGAGAGGTAAGAAGTGTCTCAAAGTGCTGAGACTGAAAGGAAACTGTGGGGAATTTTGGAAAAGTCTCATTGGCAAATGCCTCCGCCATGTGACGAAATTAAAGTTTCCTGAACAGAGTCGAGAAGAAATCGATGTCGGCTGGTCCATGGATACAGAATAACGGCTTGTATGGGTTTCGGAAGTATATTTGAACATTTATATGTTAACTGCAAAATACCTCATGAATATCGAAATACCTCTCACACAGGATACACAGAATGTTTAGGGACTGGGTTGTTTAGTGATTGATGCAGTCAAGAGAAGAAATTTTCATTTGACATAATGTGAGGTGGTAGCAAAAAATCCAGAATTCACTTTTAATGTAATTAATGAGAAGACTATTTTAGTACTCTAGATTTTCATTAATTTAATAATTACTGTACGATTAGGCAGGATTTTTGTTGAGATAGCTGGCATTCCCATGTGACTACCAACCTCACGAATCAGCGCCCGACCACCAACCTCCCGAAGGGCTGAACATCAGAGGAGGCATCCAAACGAAGTGAAGAGAGATCGGGCCGGGCAGGAGGCAAAGGGGAACGCGGAGGCGGCGCGCGCTGAGTGATTGTCCGTGACGAGGTGTTCACACAGCAGCGCCGCAGGAGGCCTCCGCATGAGGCGATTCCTTAATCGCTTCTTGCGTCGCTCGTTGCGGACGCTTTTCAATTTAGCCACCGACGGCGGCGGCGGCGGCAGCGGCGATGGGCGGGGAGGCGAAGACAGTGGTGGACACGGAGGCGGAGGGGGAGCTGGATTCAGAAAAGTACGAGGAGGAGGAGGAGTTGGCAACAGGGTTGAGGCGTTGGCGGAGGCGTGACGGCGTCGGCGAACACGGTTGGTGCGGAGGCGAAGACTGAGGTGGATGCGGAGGCGGAATCAGAAAAGTTCGAGGAGGAGGTGGAGTTGGCAACAGGGTTTGTGGTGGAGGTGTGACAGCGCCGACGGCGGAGGCTGTGGGTTGTGAGGCAAAGTTGGAGGTAGTTGCGGAGGTGGATTCAGAGAAGAACAGATGGAGGTGCAGTTGGCGGCAGGAGTGGAGGCTTAGGCGGAGGTGTGGCGGCGAAGGCGGAGGTGTGGCGACGACGGCGGAGTCGGTGGAGAGGGAGGCGAACTCAGCGATGAAGGTCGATGTGGAGTCGGAGGTTGATTCAGGGGAGAAGCTCGAGTTGGAGACGGAGTTAGCGGCGGAGGCGAAGGCGGAGGGTATGGCGGCGGCGTTGAGAAAGGAGGCGAAGGAGGTCAATGCCGAGGCGAAGGTAGGGGTGAAATCAGAGGTGGAGGCGAAGGTGGAGGCGTGGCGGTGGCGGCGGAGGTGGAGGCGAAGGTGGAGGCGTGGCGGTGGCGGCGGTGAACGGGGAAGGAGAGGGACGGAGAGGAACAGCGATGGAGGTCGACGCGGAGGCGGAGGTAAAGGTGAATTCCGAGGTGGAGGCGGAGTTGGTGGCAGAGGTGGAGACGAAGGCGGAGGTGTGACAGAGATAGCGATGAAAATGAAGGCGGACGCGGTGTGGGCAGCACATCTGACGTCGAAGGCGAAGGAGTCGGCGGAGGTGGCGCGAAGGTGATGATGGAGGTGAAGTTCGAGGTGAAGGTGAAGGAATAGGTTGTGGATGGGGGTGGAGGTGGAGGTAACAGCGGAGGTATCAGTGGAGGTGAAGATGGAGCGAAGGCGGAGTTGCTGTAGAGAGGTGAAAATGGAGGCAGAGACGTAGGCGTGGTCGGTGTTTGCACAGGGGTTGGAGGCGGGGGGGTGATGCGCCAACAGTCAATAGCGTAGGTGGAGACGGGCGCAGTGACCTTGGCGATGATGGCGGGGGTACGTGGGGGGCTGGGAGGTGAAGCCCAGGCTTTGCGCGGCGAGGCGTGCCATGGCGTGGCGTGGCGGGGCGTGGCTTGGTGGGGCGTGGCGGGGCAGGCGTGGCGTGGGATTGGGGGGGCGGGGCGGGGAGAGGGCGGGCGGAGGATGAAAGTCATGGCAGGTGTGAAGACGCAGATAAAGCGCTGATAAGCGGAGGGCGCAGGAGGCCGTGCGGGCGCCGGCTCGCGCGCGGCTGGAGCGCAGACGGCCCAGGACGAGGCGGATGGGAACAGACCGCATGCAAAGCAGCCAGGGAACAAAAATAAATATGGATTATTTGTAGGAACGAGGATTAGAAATGCGTATAGATTGGAATGGAGTTGAAGTTGAAGAGGAGGGAACAACTTACAGGAACAGAGAACTAAATGTTTAATTGAGAAATGAATGTTTAGTGTAATGGAAATTTTATTGCATCTTGATGAGGATTGTACCAGGCGAATGCCGGAGCAGTAGCCTAGCAAACGGGCCACCGCGAGCCATCTTTCCTTCCTCGTCCTTCTCCTAACCTCACCCCTTTTATACGCACTTGAAATCTTAAGAGATGGTAAGCAAATTTTGCAAAGTAATTATTTGACTGTGAATGAGGAATGTGAGTTGTTAACCTCTATCCCTGAGGAGTTATTGAGAGATAATCGAAAGAGCGGCCAATTATACATGTTATTCACGGTTTTATTTTCATTGCAATAATTAATATAAATTCTTCAGAAATATAAATTCTGCAGAAAATTTTATAATTTATATAAATTACATTAATAGTAGTAGTAGTAGAACAATAATCGTAATTAACAATAGTAGTAATATGTAAATACAGAAGGACGTCCATTATCTGAATTAATTCGGACCAGGTGTAGTTCGGATATTCAATAATTCGGAAAACTGAACATAATGTCTATGTAGGTTATAATAGCATTAAAAAGCAGTGGGTTATCTGTCAACAATGAACATCCTGAGTGAGTTGCAGCAGTTAAGTATTTACGTTCGGTGATTTGACAATGTTCCATTTGTTCTCTTGCACTTAAATTGGATAAAAAGAGTTTTTCTGCTAATAGTAAACATGCCGATTTATTAAGCATGTATTGTCGGATTTGTCAAAGTTCACTGAAGTCAGATGATTAACTAAGGATACAGTATCTCGTTAATATTTTATCACTGTCAATCATGTCGGGTATCATTCTCAATATTCAGTATTACAAAAGAAAATGAATACGTATAGTATACGGTACCAAATTTTTTAAATAAATTATTACGAGAAAATATGAGTTCAGATATTTGACGTTTCGGACGACTGACGTTCTGATCATCGACGTCCCACTGTAACGGATTAGTAGTAGAAGGTAATAATAGTGTTGCTCCAGATTGTTAAAATAAAAAAAACTAAATAACCTGTGTGTTTGGTTATAATTTTGACCGAGTATTATTTATATTTCTTTATATTATTATTTCTGTATATTGTGAAAAATCTGAGTTTTTTGGAAGCTTTTTGTGTTGACTTATTTCTTGTAATTACATGTATGCCAATAGTTTTAATTAGTAGTGTCGTATTATACGTGAACTGAGCTCAATCAGTCAAGATGAACAACAGGCTTAATGTGTACTTTAGTTCTCCCAAGCATTCGTTTCAGCCATTATTTATGACACTTGCTGTGAATCAGACTCACATCGTACTAATCAGTTTAGGCTGGGCTACCTTTTTGGTTTTCCCCACCCTCGTTCCAGGTGCCACATACCAGAGCATAAAATACATTTTTTTATATTTCTTAAAATTTTCACTCTCCTAATAGTTGAATTGAAATATCACTTTAATGATATCACGTAACAGTGAAACATTTTTATGTAACTTTTTATTAAAAAAATTGAAGCCGTATTTGACAAAATATTGTTTGAGCATTTCTGGTAATGCGAAAATTTAAGCTCATTTTCACCAAAAACTTCTCATTTTCCGGAATCTTCTTCAGAAATCCTTTGAAGTACTTGTTCTTACAAATGAAATAATGTATAAAAATGATATTGATTCATACTCAATTTAAATACATTGTATTTCCAAACTTCCTCCCAAGGTTATGAATTTCATCGCAATCCGCCAGCCAAATCTTTGGCGCGCAAAAACTAAGAATTCACGTTAATATTTAGAAACATTTGAGAAAACGTTTTTCGGCAAAATAGAGAATATTTCAATTACGTAATTGAAGAGAATTGCGCTCTATTTCACTATGGAGATTCCGGTTAAAAAATTGCAGAAGTTCTTCAGAAAATTTGTTTCGAACTTTTTAGAAAATTTGCCAGTTCCCATACACTATAAAAGTTATGGACTTTTAAAAAGCTAAAATTGGAAATACTTTGAAGTGTGTGTGTTAACAAATTTATTAAACAATGAAATACATTTCTAATGTAAATTTTAATGACGTGAGAGATCTTACAGAAAAAATGTAACTTGGATAATTTTCGATCATGATTTTAAATCAAAAGTCATCAAAACGGCTTTTATATATTATTATTAAATTAGTAGCCTAGTATCCGTACAAAAATTTAAAGAAAAAATTAAAGCTGTTTTGAGAAAAATCTCATTTTCAATATTGCCCCAATGTCAATTAAAAATGCGCGAAAACTACTGATATTTAAAAAAAATGAACGTGACATTAAGTAAAATGAAAATGAAATGTATGTCTTTAATTAAAGAACTATTTGTGAAGAACAAGTGGTATTTGAATACCTCTATCTTCAATAATGTAGCTGTAAGAGGCAGTTCAAAAATGTGAAACATATACATATTTCGAAAATCCAAAGTAAATAGTGAAAATTGAACCGAGGCCATCTTAATGTAGTCTGTATGTACAATTTCTTCCAGAATTATGTTGTGCACTGAATGAAGGTGTTAATTTAAACAAAATGTTCCGCTGCAGTCTTCATTGGGGCCATCCATTAGGTGCCCCGCCCACCGCACTCATTGAGTAGGCCGAGGAAACAGTAGCCGCGAGACTGAAGTGTTAAGCAACCAGAGAGCAGGGGGCTTGGGCCGGGAGGCGGCGTCTGAAGATCCTCGGAAAGCAAGTCCCCGAGCGCCCTCGTGCAAGTAAACACCCCGCCCGCGCCCCTCTGTCGCCCTGTCGCCCTTCTTTTGTTGGCGCACGGGCGTCCGCACCTCCAGCCTTGCGCCCCCAAGATTTGGAAGAAAAATTACCGGCCTCTCCCGGCAACGGGAGATCATGAATCATTTTAATTCGGGCCGCATTATCCGGCAGTCTCACTTCCTAATGATTCGAAGCTTTTCGGCGATTCTCCTTCTCGACGAGACGAGGGAAAGAGTCTATTTGTAAAAGCTTATGTTCGCGCGAGAAAACAACCCGGAGTGTTTTTAAAGCTAAGGCAGGCTTTTTCAACCATTCAAGGAGATAGAGCAGTAGCCATTAATCTTTAAGCGGTACCTACGGTATTTTTATGGATGAGATGTTTTTAAATATTGTGCATTCGTAATAATTTCCTCATTTTCCATGTTTTAATATTTTTCTAGAATATTTTTGTAATAATAAAACTAAATCGTTCAGCATAACGTACATGTACTTTGCGAAATATTTCTACAACATATCTGAAGCTGGCATTTTGGAAAAACCCTGACTACAAAGTGAAAATTATTCCAAATACTTACAAAATATATGCAAGTTTGCCAGTTTTCGGTATTAGATTTGCATTAAAACCATTAATATTATAATTTGGGAAGTTGTAAAACAAACGTTATAAAATATCAATGCTTCATATGATTTCTTATGTATCGTGAAAATGAGAAAATTATGCATTTTCAGAAAGACCTAAAAGACTTTTCTCGAAAACGATTCCATTTAAAAAAAAGTTTTGTACGAATGGAGCTCAAAGTACTGAATAACATGACATAAAAGTCATTTTATTGTAGGTATTTTTATTTTTGAAAAATTACACCGTTGTGATTTTTTTAAAAAACTCTCATGTCGTTAATATTTACTTTACCGGCTTTTTTAAATATGTATTTACATTTGTGCGTACAAGCACTTCAAATGATTTTGAAAGAAGTTTGTTAAAAACTCAAAATTATTCTATGAAAATCAGTTCAAAATTGCGTATTTTCAGAAACGCTCAAACGATAACTTCTCATAAAAAATCGTAGGTAGTTGCGGTGACCTTTTCTAGCTGGATGGCGATCGCTTTATGGGGTTTCTCCTACCAGATATGTCACTAGTGGGGCATCTTCCTAGCCGGGACAAGCTCTAAGCTCCCAACTGATGTCCCGACATGCGTATTTGTCCATTGCACGTAATTGTGTAAGTACATGTATGTAAGGGTTGATGATAGGACAAGGAAGAGGAAGGAAAAATCGTGCGCGATCCATGGCCCGTTTGTTAGGTACTGCTCCGGCATTTGCCTGGTACTGATCGGGTAAATCACGGAAAATTATCGATCAGAGCAGCAGCTAGACCAGACAGCGGCTGAATTCAACTTGGCAATGTAGCTAGTGTCAAAAATCCTGCCATGCACAGTCGGGTCTCGAATCTAGGACCTCCTGGTCGGTTTCTGCAGAGACAGCGGCAATGCTTGCTCTGAGCTAAATTCACCCTTCTTTCCTTTCTTTTGTCTTTCCTCATCCTTTTTCATTTCTTTGTGAACTACATGTGCTCATTAAGAAATTTTAAACCTTCCACTTTACAAAAACAAAACAAAGTTTCCACAAATGTACTAAATTAAGAAAGGCAATATTTATGAAACTAAGTAACACATTAATCAAATACAATTGACATTAAATTTTATTAACTTTAATTAAGTGATTATGTGAAATTGTTTGTTAACGAACCAATTTGACATAATAAATAATATTGATTTCTGTATTCCGTAATTTAGGAGTCTGATGATGTAACTAAACAAGTTACGAAACGTTGTGTTCTGTGTGCAAATGTGAACAATAAAGGATTGTCATAAATAAAATTGGATAAGTTTTTTATTATTAAGAAACATATACTGACAATCAGGAACAATTTTTCAATTGGTCTACAAGATTTACCAAAATACAATTGACGTAACAAAATGCTCTCGTTCGTGTCTCTCGTTCTTCGCTTCCGTTCACAGCCTGGCGGTATTGGGAGTCGATTCGTGAACGAGGCAGCTTTATTTTTATGTGGACAGGTTAAAGGATAAGACCTTCTCTCCCCACTAAAGGTTTGGTAACAGGACAAAACATAACGTATAAAATCTTTAAATTTTCAAAATAAAAGTCTGTCAAAAAGTATGCATTAGAACTTTATTGAAAACATTAGACCTGTATTTACTTTAAAGGATAATAAAATCTTATTCAAACATCTTAACACCTTCCACTAGCAAAAATTATTTTTATGCTGTCAATTGTTGTCATAGTCTTCAACCCCCTAGGCGCTTGTAAATCCAACGCAAACTCTTTGAGATCACTGTCACTAGAAACAAGGAAGAGTTTGTAAACACTATTATTGAATTTAAGAAATCATAATCTATCTATATTACTTTCTGACTAATTACAATGGTATTATATTTCCTCTTCTATTAAGAAGTCATTCAGCAATAATAATGATCACGAAGTCTGCAGTCCTTGTAGACTTCGTGATAATGATTACTCAACTGACAAGGATTTTGTATTTATCTTCGCTATCTTCCACGAAGCTCTTAATTTTCCATCGCTGCTAAAGAGCGCGTTGCTATCGCATCGAAAATATGACATTCCATGCGTTCGCAGGTCTTTCGTTGCGACATTCGCATTTTGTTCGTAGTTGAGTGCAGTGATATGTCGTGTAATACCTGTTGATGTTCCTGTTTTAATAGTACCAGTGAATTCTTCAGTATAGAATTTCAGTAAGTACAAACAAGCATATTCATTGATTCGTGAAATGTAGAAATGTCATGCTTTATTTTAAAAAAATGTATTTATAAAAGAAGGAATGTTGTGTGAAGGATAATTTCTTAATTATTTGGCTGTTTAAATGGAATACTAAAAAGATTATCGTAAAACTGGACTATCACGATTTTTCTGGTGACCAGAGAGAAAAAATATATATAAACGCAAACTTTAGGATATTTGTTGGTGACGTAATTTTGACGTTGAACAAATATATTCCTTCGCAAAATATGACATCGAGAACTCTTATCAAATAAACAGAAATGTGATTTGTAATGTGTATACACAACAGAAAGAAACGAATTAGGAAATTGTACACATTTTCCATCTAGTATGGCGTATTTTATTGCGGTAATATTTAGAGCAGTCTGCGTTGTGCTTTTATTGGAATTTTCGCTTATTTCCTACACATATTTTCTCTAGGATTTTAATTTGTTTCTGATGCGTGTGTTGCACAAGCCTTCTTTTATGTTGGCTGAAGCATGACCTCATTTTATTTTAATCAATATCAAATCTGCAACTAAATAGTTCTAAACCTAGAAACGCCAAAAATGACATTGATTATTTACGAGAAAATACAAAGTATTACGGAGATTCTTTACAAGTAGGAATATTAATACCACATACGTAATGCCTTGAAGTATGTGATGGCATCCTGTGCAAGCCTCCAATGAAGTGATTAATTGCAGAACATTTCATCAAAAAATACCAAGTAGTGTCTTTAGTCCTTAACTCCTTTGAAAATTCCAGTCTTCAATTGCATCCCCACAAACATAGTAGATACTGTTAATACGAATGTGTGGATTATATTGCTTCTCGTAGCAGCAGTTAAAGTGGTCGAACACCGAAGAGGGATACGTTCATTTATCTTGCATTCACAGTTCTCAGCGTTACACAACTGGTTGGCATCAGTCAATCGCGCTAACGTCAGTTGCTGCGTGGCTAGGCGTGTTTTCTTACTTCATTTCACGGATGTCGTTGCCGACGGCAAGTTAACATTGTTTGTTTTCCGCGTCACCGTTTAGAGGAGGCATATCACCGCGAAATTATCCTTCCTCTTAAAAGGCTTTAGCAATCACCTGGAGGAACCCCCTTGCAGTAAGCGTAGAATCAATTTGCCTACCGTCGCCGCGCGATCTCCCTCTCCCCTCCTCCCCTCCTCTTCCTCTCCTTCCTCACTACTTCCCCTCCTCTTTTGACGCCCTCCCTGTCCTCCCTCCCTGCTGAGCGCTGCCTCTCATGCATCAGTGTCAGCCGAGAAACTGGAGCGAACGACCTCGCAGACTCGTTCAGACAGCAAAGCTGGCCTCCAGCCGAGGGGTAACGGCTGGTCGAGTTTAGGAAAGCATGCCGGGAATTATTTCACCCTCACGTAGTCGCGTCGGGTGTATAAAGGTAGTTTTTTTTAAATATGTTCTTTAATGTGATAACCCGATTTTGCCCGAGGTTTTATTTATCACAGCACTGTCTGCCTCGTCTGGTGAGGTTCCCAAAAAGCAAGAGAACAATGACACTACTCTATCAAGTTTTCTGTTTTAAATTTAATACGAGTATATGAACTAAACGTATTCCTTTGTATTTAAACTATTGAAATGTAGTGATTTATTTCATATAATAAAATATAAGTATTACGTACACCTAGAAGTTATCAATAAACTTCATATTTTCTTGTAGAACACTAGAGCCACAAAACACGTTTTAGTATGTGTCGTGATGTTAACAGAGTCTGCAGGGATCTATTGTTTAGTTATCCAGAGCACTATGCTCGATTAATTTCCATATGTCTTGAATCTTGTTAAGAGTTCATAGTTACACCGCTATTGCACAAAACTTCGTTTTAAATAGAATGGACTGTCGATTACCAGTTGCGGAGGTCGAGTAACCCCACCATTGTTTTTTACCTCTATTTTTGTTTACATAAGGTAATTGTGTTCATTATCTTTTTGATATCATAGCTATCACCATCAGAGCTATCTTATAGCATCTGGGCGGAAAGCTTATTTATTTAACTAGCTTTATTTATTATTAGAAGGTGTCTACATTACCAGCATTTCTATTAACATGAAAGTAACTTACTGTGCGGCACCTTTTCTACTCACATACAAATTACTCGACAGTTTCATCCTAACACGGAGAAACGAGGCAGCGATCAAAGATGTGGCAGACGTCAGAGTTTTGGGTGGCGCGGCAGCCAGTCTGAATTACGCGCTCGGAAATATAAACCTAATTTTCGGCAAGGCAAAACTTATTGCAGGAAAACTGGATCAGCCATTCTTCATGAAATTCAACATATCTGGGGTATATCTTGCCATGGAAGCTTCTAGTCACTCTACAAATCCTCGTTATACGCACAAGTTCTATTTACAGTTCTATATTTCTGGAAACCCAACACAATGAAGTTGGTGTTAAAATCTGAACTTCTAATCACATTTAAACGGGTCTGCTGAATTTGTCATTTTTTATTTGAATGTAGTGCAGAACGACATAAAAATCCAGCGATGGCTCGCTTTCTCGTTTCACCTTCGACAACCGTCCGGCTGTGAGGTCACGTGATTCGGTGATGTCGGCTGGGAGGGTGTGGCGAAGGAAAACAAGCAAAGAGCGCGGCCGGCTGTCGCCGTCATTAACGAGATAGGCCCCGCCACCCGAAGACGTCTCAGGCGACGGGGCGGCTTCGGTATCGACCGGCGCATTAGCCGCCGCACAGCGTCGCCGCGAGGTGCCGCGTCGACGTGGGAAACGGCGATCGCAGCCACAAGTCGAGGGTCGTCCCGATTCGAGACCTTGAGGGACTTTTGACACTGCACGAGATCTCTAACCTTGTTTGGCTCTAGGTACACTCTTTCGTCATGGGGAACATTGCCACCACCATTGAGTGAAAGGGAACCTGGCTGCATTAAGGACTTCAGACCCTCGGAAAGAGCCACGAATATTTTTTAGTTTGTCACTTTGCTATAAAATTGAAGGGAAGAGGGCGGAGGGAGTTGAAACGGAGGAAACCTAAGTTACAAACTATACGCAGTTCCTCTGACCCAGACCTGATCCATGCACGTGATTGTGCGTCTGTGTACTTGTCATTTATTATATTTTTCGAAGATCAACTTTTTATAATTTATTCTTATACTGGACTGTTCATGCAGTATAGTATATAAATTTACGCATGTAAACTATCGTTCTTCCTACACCTCAACTGACTCTCTCCACTTTCCTGCTTGTCACATCTATTCACTAAATATCTCTGCATACTAATTGTTTCTCGGGACGATTCATTGCAAGAAATAATTTCAAAAGTTCTACAAAACCCATAAGAAATCTGAAAAAAAATCCATTTCTTAACACAATTAATTTTCCGTCCAACCTTTCAGTTGTGTTGATTGGTGTCTCATCGTTAGTAAATAATATTACTAATTTTTTATCTGTCTATATACTAGTTTCATATGCGTGTTATTAAAGTGTTTTCGCAACACACACACACACACACCACACACACGTTACTTTGTGGCACATTGCTGTGATACAAAAAACGCTCTTTTTGAATTTTCAGTAGTTAACTCTTCGCAGCACACCAAAATTAATGAAATTTATTTAGCATTTTTTCTATTTAATGACTACGTGTCTTCAGGAACTTGGCGAATCTTGAAAATTAAAAATGTCAAATATTCACAGATAAAATTTCATAACTCATGATTTTTTTATAAATGGTCTAAAAGTAATGAATCTGTAATTACAAATAATTTTCACTGACATTGTTTTTACACCAAAATCTGGGAGGGGTAGATGAATCACGTAATACTCGCGTGGATCGAACTGTCGACGAAAAGATTGCGATCCTCATTTTTTATTAAGTCGTTATGAAAAATGTGCAATACACCAATTTGTTATGGCATGGGGAACAGCACATTAAAAAGTATGAACTCTAGAATTTATTTCAATTTTTTAAGTAATTTATGAATATATTTTAAATCTTCTGAACCTATACGGCGGTTACGCGAAATCAAATAATATTAAGTTCATTAAAACAAAGAAAATATAACTCTCACGACACAAAATATTATATCCTATGCCACGAAGACGTCAGAACGCGTGATATTTTGTCTCCGAGTTAGTTCGTTCTCTTGCTAGGCATACGTAACATCATCACATCATGGGCGTACCTTGGGTTGTGCTTTTCTCTGTCGTAGTAACTTCCCGCAGCCCCATGCGTGTCGGCGCCGCTGGCAGCGCGCTCTGGTGGTGGGCGGTGAGCACGCGGCGCGGCGGCGGGGGCGTGTCTTGTCTCGGGGCATCAGCCTCGAGGCCGAGCCCAGAGGGGCGGGGCTGCAGGACGAACGGTTTTAATCAAGGTGCACACACTCGCGCTGAAAGGGAGAGCAAAGGAGTGCCAGAGCGGGGCGAAATCTATTAGTCCTGAATTCGCTGTTGAGGACGGAATTAACGTCCTATAATGAAAGTGTTGAATAATAGAGGGGCAAAGTAAGAAATTCATCTGAATTAGTTACATAAAATTTAATTACAGCAAATATTTAATATATTGAACCGTATCAAACGGTCAAGCATGAGATAAACTGCATTCCATAAAGCCAGCGTCGGTAGCCGAATTGCTTAGCTACGCTGCGTGAAGTAACGGAAGTTAAGCAACTCGAGACATCACTGGATTACTGGACGGGTAACCTTCTGGTAACTCGGGTTACTAACGGGCCATGTCCGGAGGGATAAAAGCGCTGACTGGCTGCGACGTTACGAGACAAATAATGAAGCTTAACGGAGGATTTCTCCAGATAATATATAGAAAGCTCCATACCCAAAACGGCTAAGAAACGTGTTGAGAAAAAGATGCAAAAAAATGCTTGGTGTTTCTGCTTCATTGTAAAAGCATGATTTTGCATACATAACTGTGAAAGATATTATTTAGTAGTCCCTGATTTTGGGTATTTATCATTTCTAGACGAAGTCTTTATCATTTGGTATATGCACGATGTTTTGAATGCTGCCGAACAAACTAGTTTTCAAGCGGTAAGAGTTTGTCTGTGGGTGGGGTGTCGAACTAAAGAACGACGGAACGAACGATTCTCTTTGATGTTCACCTACGTGCTTATATATATCTTTTCTTTTATCTTATCGAATTTTCCTTCTATCCTTCAAGGCTATACAAATTGAAAACAAATATTAACTTGCATTTGTGTTTTTTGACTGCTATTGAATTTTAAAAACTGACAAACTTTTAATGCTACATGTTCATATCATTTGCCACTGAGAGCTATCCCTGGAATTGGATGTGTTGGAGCTTCTGGAGGGGGTAATTGTGGAAACGTGGTCAATGGTAAATATCGTAAAAGGGTGAGCGAGCATGTGGGCAATGCGGAGAGACAGAGCGAGGGCGAGAGCGACGGCGAGGGCGAGAGCGAGGGCGAGAGCGAGGGTGAAGGAGAGAGCGAGGGCGAGAGGGAGAGCGAGGGCGAGAGGAAGAGGGAGAGCGAGGGCGAGGGCGAGGGCGAGGGCGAGGGCGAGGGTGAGGGCGAGAGCGAGGGCGAGGGCGAGAGGGAGGGCGAGGGCGAGAGGAAGAGCGGAGGGGAGAGCGAGAGGGAGAGCGAGAGCGAGGGCGAGAGCGACGGCGAGAGCGAGGGCGAGAGCGACGGCGAGAGCGAGGGCGAGAGCGCGAAGGCGAGAGTGAGGGCGAGGGCGAGAGGGAGGGTGAGAGGGAGAGACGAGAGCGAGGGCGAGGGTGAGGGCGAGGGCGAGAGCGAGAGCGAGGGCAAGAGTGAGGGCGAAGGGCGAGGGTGAAGGCCGAGGGGCGTGAGGGAGAGCGAGGGCGAGGGCGAGAGGGAGGG
>JAHLJT010000631.1:39425721-39811967 GCA_031308135.1 Acheta domesticus | reverse complement strand
TTAGTAGATTTACTTGCATGTAAAAGATCCTCACAGCCTAAATGAAGCATCTGAGCTAAATTCAATGACCTTATTCGTCGCCTCAGTAATACCTTCTTTCCGCTAGTTGGTAAAAGGAGTGTAGCAATATTTTCGTGGTCAGACGGAAGAGCAGGCCTCATGGCCTCGCCACGTAAAATAAAGCATCAATTCATTACATATGTTAGTAGACCAGTAGTATTGATGAAGGAGCTTCCCGCGGTGGGGGCGTTGCCCCGGAAATACCTGGAGGGAGGATCCCCTCCAATCCCATCGTGTGGGTTGGTGCCGAATTTCATCATCCAGCGGGGGAAGAACATCGTCACTTCCCGGGATAAAAGAGTCGATGCACTGACGGGACTAATGACCATAGCAGTTGGTGCCGGAAACGTGCCTGGAAACGTCAGTCAATCGACATCACTGGCTTAATACTTCCCCGTCATTACACCACAACACCCAACGTCAGCAGCACGAAGCGTGCGCGAAACCAGGCCCCCAACTCCCCGTGACGAAGACGTAACAGCAGACGGTTGTGGCCACAGCCCTTCTGGGGGACCAACGAACCTCGCAGATCGCGTGACCGGAGATTTAATTACCTTCGTTCGGCCGCTGCCCCCTCTCCTTCTCCTTCTATCCTCCTCCCCGCCCCCTCTCCACATCCCTCATCCTCCAGCCCTCCGCGTCTGCTTTGTCTTCATTAAAAGGCGGAAAGGAGGCTGACTTCTTGCGCGCAGATACGCGAATAATTGAATGATGTGGCGCACCCACCGCGCACGCGCGTGGCCGCTATGGGGAAGAAAGGGGAGGAGGAAGATCTTGTGCCTTGCAACTCTTCACTCGAAAACTCTTACCTCAGCATTTAACCCTTAGACTGTTTAGGGTCTTTTGACCCAATAATGTTTTGCAACAGTCTGAAAATTATTAACATGAACTTTTTTTAAGACACGCTATTATATGCCCATTTTTACATGTGTTGTAAATTTGTTGTTGTTTATTTTGAATTTTTTTGTTGGAAATAATTTGAAGTTTATGTGGTTGTGATCAGAAATGCCACTTTTGACATTTAAATTACAAAAGAAAAATTCTTAAAACGTTGGCATTTCTGTTTTGTAGTATTATGTTGCGGTTTCTGAGTGATAATTTGGAGTATTTGTCTATTTCGATTCCGGTATCTCTATTTCAAACTTTCTCATTCTGGTAAGACAGACACCTATGTATAATTATGATGTGCTGGAATGTTTTTCTGGAAATAACATTATTCTTTGTTATTTAGTACGATATAGTAAATAAAACAAATAAATAGCATCACTTTCTCAATATTAATTACTTAAAACATCCGTGCATCAAATGCTGGTAAGCTACTGTGTACAAAGTTTGGGGTCATAAATGACACTTTCTTTTTCGTGCTTTCTTTTTTAAATATGATCGCTGCCCTCAAGTTAGCACTTGATGTAAATCCTGTATAAAGCGAATTACGTGTGAGCCAGCAGAGTAAAATATTTGATATTGGGTTTTCTTCCATATCCTTGTGGAAGCAGTACTTTGTAAAATACCAGATAGACTCAAATATAGTGCTTAAAAATTCGTTGGTTTTGTAATGGAACATTTGATGGAGTGGAAATCATGTTCATATGTCAGGGATCTATTGACAGGTCGTCAAAAGTTGGGAAGTGTACAATAGTCGCAGATACTACTGACGGATCTTTTATTCCTTATAGATTTTAACTTTTCTCGTTTGACAAAATGTGAAAGAAAATGAATGAAGTTTGTATGTTATAACTGAATGACAGGTTTTTACATGATATTTATTCGTGTTCAATATTGGTTTTTCTGTTTATCCAGAACGAAAGGAATTTGACGAAATCAGTTGGAATACAGAAGAAAAGTAGCGTGAAACGAGTTCTAAAGAAATTAAACATGACACGGTTATTACAGGATTTCATGTAGAAAACAAACCATAGAAAGTTTTTACAAAAAAATGTACACTTATAAAAGTTTATCAGATAATGAAAAAGCGTTAACACACCATACAACTAAGAAATTTCTATCACATATGCAATGCCGATTTCTAAACACCTCAGAATAGATTGGTATTAGTTTGGATATAACGATGCTTGCGATCATCCAGAAGGGAAACCTTTTAAGCCAATAACAGCGAAGTGAGCAAAAGGAAAACGAAAAATAGGCTGAGTGCGAGTATGTGCTAGAAAAGGAAGGGTTGAAATACTACCTGCGAGTAGAGTGAATGTGCTTCGTCCATTCCCAAAATAGTGTGTTTTGTTCACTGCCAAACCGTCGCAGAGCATGACACTTCAGTGTTCTGAGACGAAAAACATTAAATGGTGCATGCATTTTATCTGGGTGGCAATAAACTTTTCGTTCTCACATTCCTTGAGAATTGGGTACTCTGAACAACCCACGGCTGGTGCGAAAATAACTGGTTATTCCTCTGTCACCATTTTTCATTTCGAGTAGTTCAGGATATTTGTCTGTTTCCATGTTATAGGGGTGTATCTCCTCCCATCTTCTTGTTTGGCCACTGTCTTAAAACAAATTTTCCTATGACCAATTTTAATTAAGCACACGCGGTGAGCCGTCGTTGCTGTATAATTTGTGTAACTGTCCGAAGGTAAGAAAACAAATTTTAAATTAAGTAACACCGAGAGGGCGTGCGGGAACACAGGAAGCGCTATTAACTACGTCTAGTTCGGTTGCCACACTGTTAATTTTCGATTATCTGAGTCGATACTTCTGCGAAGAGGCGCTCAGATTGTAAACAGCGTTGCGTTGAGTTATGCGTTGTAATTATGAATGGTAGTTAAGATTCTTGTTTTAAAAAACGTCCGTACGTGTGTTTTTCGTAAATTTGAAAACATGTTCCAGTGACAGTAACGTATTGGTAGTCATTTTATTTGGACTGCCGTGAATGCAGCCGTTCCGGTCTGAAGGCAGAAAGAGAAAATGAGATATTTGCTGCCGTTGAAGCCGTGACAAATTTCACCTTTTGTGGGCTCTGTATTACGTTCAGAAAGCCGCTACTAGTTGCTTTGCCGACACTAACGCAGTGGCTTTAGCCTTTCCACTCGCCGACCTCCACTGATCGCTATTGTTATATTGACCGGTTTCGCCCTTTTCCTCATTCCGTCATTCTTTCAGTGCTCTCTCGCTCTCTTTAACCCTCTGCCATCGTCTGTCGTCCTCTGACGTCCTCTGTCGCTCTCTATCGCCCTCTGTCGCTCTCTATCGCCCTCTGTCGCTCTCTATCGCCCTCTGTCGCTCTCTGTCGCCTTCTGCCGCTCTCTGGCGCCCTCTGGCGCCCGCTGCACCGTCTGCCACCCTCTGCCACCCTCTGCCACCCTCTGCCACCCTCTGCCACCCTCTGCCACCCTCTGCCACCCTCTGCCACCCTCTGCCACCCTCTGCCACCCTCTTCCACCCTCTGCCACTCTCTGCCACTCTCTGACACTCTCTGACACTCTCTGACACTCTCTGACACCCTCAAACGCCCAAAAGCATCCTCTTCCACCCTCTGTCACCCTCTTACGCCCTCTGCCACCCTTCCTCCCTCTTCAAACCTTTCCCGCCCTCTGCCAATCTCAGCCACCCTCTGTTGCCGTCTGCCATCATCCTTCGCCCTTTATCTCCTTCCAGGAACAACATACATGCCTTTATCTGACACGCGTCGACTTGTTTCCCCCTATCTTTCCCGTCACCATCTATCTCCCCCGTAGCCTCCAGTGACCTTTTAACGCCCCCAATCGCTCCCTATTATCCCCAATCCCTTCCTGCCATCCCGCAGCCCTCTGTCATCATCCTGCCTCATTCTAACGCTCTCTCTCACTCTACTTTTCTATCCTCCTTCGTCCTCTACTGCCCTCCATTGGATCTCCAACGTCCTCTTCCACCCACTTCACCTTTTGCGACCCTCTGCCAACTGTCGTTTCCGACCGTGCTTTGTCGTCCCCTCTCTCCCTCCGGCGTTCTTTCCCATCCTCTGAATACTCCTTGCCGTTCTCCTACTATCCCTCTGTTCCCGCCTGGCTCGGTCATAATTTTCATCCCCCTTTTTCCAATTCGTCCCGTCATTCTTTGCTTCTTCTTCCACTCTCACGTTTGTCTGCGTCCACGGCTCCGTCATCGATAACTCTCCCCAGACACGTGCGCCTTTTTGTTGTCCGCTCCGCCCTCTTCCGTATCTGTTCTCCCCAGCCCTAAGTCTCCGGCCGGGCCCTTGGTGGCGTGCGTGTCTCGCACCGACGCCCAGCAGCGAGACGCGACGGCTCATCAGGAGGAAGCCACGCCACGTGGCCGCAGGCGACACCTTCACGCACCGGCAGAAGAAGCACTGCATGGCGTGTTTTTGTGTTTTTGATTTCCGTCCCGGATTTAATGGCGATTGTGGTAATCAAAGCTAATTTTAATGACCTAAAATGACGGGAAAGACAAACGAATTAACACGATTATTCATGAAATTTTCTTATGATTTCTTAAAGAATTTCATAAAATTTTAAAGAGCTTTTTTTATAATGTAGTTAATACGACTTATTAAATGTACGATAATTCTTCTTAAAATTTGTTTTTTACGATTTTAATGTCATCACGTAAGGGAAAAGAAAACCTGAATTCCAAAGTGTCTAAAAGTATTTTTGAACTATGGGTTCCAAAAATGTATGGTTTGAAGGCCGTAACCATGTTAATGATAAAGAGACACAGAAGTAAGCTTGTGAGAAGGGGAACCTGTACCCGCTGAATGAACTGCCTCGGTCACTTACTTTGACAGACATTTATTACCATCAATTAACATTCGTAATATTATTAAATAAAACCACAAACTTAACCTCAGTTAGAATTTTAAGAAATATTTAAGAGTGAGAATGAAATATTGAAAGAATAAATTTTAAAAACATGAGAGCTATTTAATGAAGACTCGACGAACAATGCATTATTTACATTGAATTAAATCACCTAATTGTGCTAATAAATACGTAATACCGCATGAAAAATGTGATCTTCGCCAGACACGTTCACCAATAATTTATTTACACGAGAACTCAGAAGTTACATTGAATACAGAATGATACGAAAATGGTTTTCTGATTTTATAATATTATAAGTGAAAGTCACTCATTGTCCCTTAAAGGAGAACGTCAGATCACTAGTACTCACAGCGTACTAAATGACATAAAATGCCTTTAACCCCGCAGAAAATCGTAAAGGGATGCTCGCGTTAAAGTGCTTTAATCGTGTTGCGTATAAAATTGGTATTCATAAAAATATGTAATAAACAACTAACAGGCTTGTCACCGTACAGATAGTTTCAGGTAGAGAGGGGAGAATGTAGGTGTAGCTCAAATCATTTTTGAAGTTTTTATTTCTACCTGTTCAATTTTTACAATTTTTTAAATTTTGAATAAAATATATGTTACATAATTTTTTTCGTTTTGACAAATGGCATAGAAAATCAAAACACAACACCTGAAGAAATCCACGATACACTCGTGTTCAGTTTTCCTTGATTTGCTTAACTAAATGATTTTCAAACGTGTCTGGCGTACGCATACCATGAATATCAGAGAATGTCATCAGCGCTTTAGTTGCAAAAAAAAAAAATCCCCCAATAAACTTTACAATAACCAGCCTGGATAGCCGAGGTCGCTAAGGCTGAAGCGTCGTAGCTGCCTGGAGTCGAAGGGTCACAGGTTCGAATTCCGCCTCGGGCATGGATGTTTGTACGAGGGTTATTCCAAAAGTAAGATCCGTTGTTGTTTTTTTTAAAGTATCAAATATTTTTTCAAAACAATTGTTATATTTACATTACTTACATCTTTATCTATTTTTTTACGTAACGTCCATACTTATTTAAACATTTCTCACATCGTTCAACAAGCTTTTGAATGCCACTGTCATAGAAATCGGCCGCCTAATCCGCCGAATTCCATAAATTCGACTAACAAAACTCCATGTCTATCCCAAAACACTGTCGCCATAACCTTGCGTGTTGAGATGGTCTGCTTTGCCTTGATCTTGACTGGTAATGTCGTGTGAAGCCATTCCATTGACTGATGTTTAGACTCTGGGGTTAGGCGAGAAACCCATGTCTCATCCCCTGTGACAACGTGGTCTAAAAATTTGTCACCTTCCTTATGATATCGCTCCAAGAAAGCCAGAGAGGAAGACAGTCTTTTCATTTTCTGGGACTCAGTAAGCAGTCCAAGGAACCCAATTGGCGCACAATTTGCGAAATTGCAAATTTTCAGACACAGTTCTGTACAAAGTTGTTCTACTCACGTTCGTAAATTCCAAGTCTAAGCTAGAAATAGTGAATCGTCGATCTTCACGAATTTTTTCGTCAACGGCTTTGACCAAATCGTCTGTGATCACTGATGGCCGGTCAGAGCATGGTTCATCATGCACATTTTCCCGTCCTTCATTAAAAGCTCGGACCCACTTATGCACTTTACTGTCACTCATTATGTTAGGACGCAAAAACTTCACTTAACTGCCTATGAATTTCTGCCGCTGAAACGTTTCTTGCTGACAAAAACCGAATCATTGACCTTACTTCAAGTCGGCGGGCCTATCGGTAGTCTTCAACATTACGAACTGACACTGTAAACAGCACACAACAGCAATAACAACGGTAATGGCGGCGTTTGCTGGGCAAGACATGCCGGTAGTCGGCGCGCAGTGCATGTTTTAATATTCGCGCGAACTTCAGGTAGTTACGTTGAATCGGACCTTACTTTTAGAATAACCTACGTATGTGACGTGTTTCTTTACGCGTTCTCCCTACAGTTGCCTTTACAGTTAAAAAATCACAATGATCACTACTTGGGTAAGTTTTTGAAAAGCGACCTTAACAAAAAAACTTTCAAATTATGAGTTAAACAAAATATCTTCCCTTTCAGGAGAGATAATATAAAATATATTCGTACAATTATTTCCTGACAATTACGCTTCTGTTAGACTTACACTTTTCTACCAGGAATTTTTCTGTATATTCCTCGTACTAACGGACATAACATTACTTCTTGGCCCTTCTAACTTGGAGTTTGTTCACAACTATCGCCAACCTAGCCCTACCATAACTAGTCTCCCTCTTACCTCTCTAGATGTCACCAAAACTAACCTAAGAGTGCTGGTCTATAATTGGTTTAACTAAAAACAGTTTTCACATGATTCGGCGAGTCAAAAATGTATAATTGTCAACTGTTTTAGATAATATTCTAAACCATATTGGCGATAACTTTTTATTCAGTCATTTCGTAATCTTCAATGAATGTTTTGCGGAGGCCTTGGAAACTGATCGCAATTTGAAAACCACAGGTGTAAGGTTTCTCTTACTTCTGTGAGCCGATTATATGAATACGGGGCTTGCCAGTAGAGGTGGAAAGAAGCGGCTTGTTTAAAGGTGAGACCTCAGTCTCCAGGAATCGGCTTCGCAAATTGTCCCACCTTCGCATTGGTTCCATCTCATTTCGTGGGAGCTGTCCCTCCAGCGATGGGTGATTATGTTCGCAGGTACCCCAGCCCAGGTTGGCAGCGAAGAGATGCCTCCACGCGGCACATTCCTCTCTCTGCTTTTCCATCGCCACTTGCGCCCCATTACGCCAGACTCATTGCACACTTCATTTGTTCGCAATTTGTTCGTGGGAGTAGTTGAGAGCTACTATCGTGTGCTTGTAGCATGTCCAGGACGCAGTAGCAAACTACTGTGCATTCAACAACATTACACACATTCTCACATTTTCTCTATCATTCGCAATTTTCAAAAGTTCAGAGTTCCACGAAAAAGAGACTTGCGCTATTTTGTAAGTGTTGTTTGCTCTATCTGTGGAAGCAAAAATTAAAATAATAATATTTGGAGATTTTAAGAATTTGTTTTTATCAATTGCATTAACGTTAAGCAGAAATTACGGGAAAACTACTCGTTTTTTCAATAAATTATGCAGACGGACGGATGGAAATTATGCGAAGTAAAGCCGGACGTACAGACTGGTGGACGGACAGATACACGCAGAATCGGACGGATGTAGAGTCGGACGGATAAGCGTGGAGACGGACGGATATTCGTGGAGACGGTGATTAGCAGTCATGTCGATTATTCGGAATACATGTCCCACAAGACATGGATTTTGTCTACATAATGTGAGAATGGAAGTAATTTACTACATAAAGGAACATGTTTTATCCACTTACCAGGGTTTGACAATGCAAATTTTTACAGTGGAAAAATTGACGATTTCTGCTGCAGATAGAAAGTACTTTCTCTTTAGTGTGTAAGTATGTAGCAAGTGGAAATAAAAGCGCCGATTGTTATAGTGATCGCCCGTGACACAAATTGACAATCAGCAACGGCTATAAAATATGATTAGTTTTGTGTAATAGTAGCATTAAAAATACCACGAACATTTGAACTAAGATTATATTGCTTGTCATGTTAATGACTTGTTAAAAATATTGCAGTACCTATGACACGTCAAGGTGACAGCGAGGATACTTTTGGTAAGTTCCTTGAACATGTCACGTGTATTGGATTGAAGATGAAGTGTCGATGGTCAGTTGGAGTATAAACTTTTCGAATTTTCAAGACCTTCTCAATGGCAGTTTACGTGTTTAGAGCATCAATAATTCAAAAAAATATATAGCAATGGAATAACGATATGGCAAATGTATTCTTTTATATTTTTCGTCTATGGCAAGTTGAACATTCGACACTTCAGATTATAAAATACGCAATAAAGCGCCAGCTTTTGGGTCGTTCACAAAAAACGCCCGCGTGCAACTTTTTACACACCGTAGTAATAAAGGGGGCTATCTCGGCAGAGCTCGCACTTCAGACAAGGCCGCCAAAATACTCCTCGTACATGGTCGCCCGCCCGCCTTCTCCTTGTTGTTTGCTCACCTCTTCGCCACCTCGCATTCCTATCTGCTCGTCACCTGACATCCCCCTCACGCCCAAGTTGTCGCCTACCCACCCAAGCTGTCGCCCACCCACCCAATCTGTCGCCCACCAGCCTAACCTATCATTCATCCGCCGAACCTGTCATCTACCTGCCCAATCTGCCCCCTTCCCTCCCAAATTGTTGTCCATCCGCTCAACCTGTCACCCACTTGCCCAACCTGTCGCCCACCCGCCCAACCTGTCGCCCACCCACCCAACCTGTCGCCCACCCGCCCAACCTGTCGCCCACTCGCCCAACCTGTCGCCCACCCGCCCTACCTATCATTCATCCGCCCAACCTGTCACCCACCCGCTCAATCTGTCCCCCACCCAATTTTTGCCCCCCCACCTAACTTTTTGCTCGCCCGACCAATTTGTCGACGAGCCGTCTTATTTGTCGCCACCCGTCCAAGTGTCGCCCACGTGCATAACTCTTCGCCCTTACACTTACCCTGTCTACCCACTCAAATTGTAGAACTCTCTTCTACTCCTTGCTCTCCTTCCCATCTACCTTCTTGCCAACTCACTGAGCCATCCACCCGCCTGCACGCCGGCCCCCCTTCCCCTCTTATCACCCTTACCTTCCCGCCTTTTTACCCTGCCGATTCTCACACTCCACACCTGCCCCCCCCCTTCTCACTCTCCCGCCCACCCAACGCCGCGGCCGCACTCTCAGGTGGCGTATTTAATTTGCGAGCCAATTTCCGCGAGCGGAATCCGCGCCTGCATTTACGTTTTACGACGTGTGCCGGGCCGCGCCGCGCCGTCTCGCCCTGGGACGAAAGCGCCAACCTCCGACCGAGGAGGGAGTTGGCGTAACCTTCAGCGCCGGGGCTCCTCTGCGATGGCTCTGGGGCTGCCGCCGACGAGTTAGTGACGCAGGGAGAGTTAGGACAGCTTCATCTCGCTTGCTCTTCTTCCTTCTCTTTCGTAATGCTGTTTTGCGGACATAACGCGGCCAAGCAGAGGGATGAAAAACCACTCTTAACTGCCATGGTCCTTTATGGATTTAAAAGTCCGCAATCCGTTAAGGACAATGAAAACATTTGAAGTAGTTGTAGCAAAAGATGGTGGATGGAGTACCCGAATTCAAAGGAGAGGGATTTAGTATTTGTATGTTTTCTTCTTCTTCTTCTTCTTCTTCTTCTTCTTCAAAATAAAGTGGTATTCCAAAGAGTATTGAACGACACACGGTCAATAACACAAAAACAAACCGGTTGGTTATAAAATTTGGTTCTCATAGCAGTTTACAAGCTTCATTCGCGACTATTATTTGCTTGAAATCGACCTAATGACACTAAAAGCTATTAGGCTACAGTCCGTTTAAAAATATGCGTTTGCTTGTGGAGGTACGGTATGTCCACATCTGCGACAAATACAAATCAAAGGGTGACGGGGATTGATGAAAAAAAGGAATGTTCTCGCAACATTTGTGTGATAATTATTATTTTAATAACTTCAAATTCCAAATAAATGTTCAAATTATTAATCAACAGTACATCTTGTGATTAAATTGTTTTTAAAATGTTTTAAAACTTTTGTGAAATTTCACCCCAATTTTAATGAACTCACTTTTGTTTAACACAGGACATGGAAAGGGAAGAGTTGGAAATGGAATGTTCAGTTCGGGGATGTTAGTGAGTGTAGCAAGTTGTTACCATGAAGGAAGGCGGATAAAAAATACTAATTTTGCGAACGCCTTTTTTTAATGGCCTCGTGCATACGTCAGCGCTGAACGAACTCTCTTGTTACGTTTTTCACTAGTGCTGCCATCTTCTCTGACTGCTACGTAAAGTTTACCGATATCCATAGATCACATCACTATATTCCATTGTTTTATGCTTGGTTCTAAGGATCCCTCATTATCTTTGAGCGCTATTTGCCAACCGTATGCAATGCGAATTCTTAAACAAGGTATATTTTATTTTATGAATAAAACTTTTGTATAATCTAATTCCCCATAGATAAGATCGAGTGTAACTAGTAAGAAACAAGGCTATTGTCAGAGTAAAATTTGTAGTCTTTAATAGATGAAAAAAATAACTATTGAATTATCAATGTAATAGGTTCAGAAATTATTATTTTCTATCAGTTTTTTATATTTTTATTTTTAAAATGTACTAAATAATATCTATTAACAAAATGTGCGATGTAATTATTTAACCTTGGTCCATAATGAGGCGAGTTGCGAATGCAAAAAGCTTTTAAAAATAAAGAAATGATAGAAAATCCCGCAAGAAATAGAAAGGATAAAGGAAAAGGAGAAAAGGGTGAAGGATAATTGTGAAAGTCAATATTATTTAATATCGAGGCAAAATACGAATAAAATCAGCAATTGGCTGTATTAGATAGCTTCCAAGAAAGTAAACTCTCATTAGCAACAAGAAACACGAATCCTCTGTTTCATAATACATTTGGACGCATAATTAAGGTAAACAAAATCTCTCTTTAAGCAACCAAGGTCTAATGTAAATATCTTAAGCTGCACCAGAATTGCAAAAGAAGTCATAGACACGAAAAATATTCCAATTAAAGCCGACACGAGAGGCGAGAAAGCTTCAAGACGTTCGCAGCGCACAGGATGATGGTTGCGGTGGATGAGGTGCGGTGGGAGGGGCCTTCAACGACGCACGAAGGCAAGGTTTCGCGGCGAGGATGGCAGAGGAGGTGACGATGGCGATGAAAGTAGTGTGAACTGTAGGGCCCATAGGGTGAGTGAGAGTGAGGGCAGAGCTAAGGTTTGAGAGAGCGGGGCTATGGGGTAGGTGGAGGTGAGCGTTCAACGAAGACGAGGTTTGTACGTCGTTGCGGGGTCGGGACGGTGGGGATGGGAGGTGTCGGGGATGGGAGGTGTCGGGGAAGGGAGGTGTCGGGGATGGGAGGTGTCTGGGATGGGAGGTGTCTGGGATGGGAGGTGTCTGGGATGGGAGGTGTCGGGGATGGGAGGGGTCGGGGATGGGAGGTTTCGGGGATGGGAGGTGTCGGGCATGGGAGGTGTCGGGGATGGGAGGTGTCTGGCATGGGAGGTGTCTGGGATGGGAGGTGTCTGGGATGGGAGGTGTCGGGGATGGGAGGTGTCGGGGATGGGAGGTGGTAGGGTGGGAAGTGGCGGGGATCGGAAACGGCTGGGATTGGAAGGTGGCGGGGATCAGTGGTGGCGGTGATATCATAGGGTGCAAGTGATAGACGTGGGAGCGACGGGGAAGGAGCTGTGATGATGATGAGGGCGGTGATTGCGGAGATGGCAATAGCGGGAGGGCGGGGACGCAGGAGGCAATGACGGGGGCGGCCAGGGACAGGGCGGTCAATGACGGACGAAGACTTGGCGCCTACGCGGGGGCGGATGAGTAGGTGTCGCTGCAAGGGTGGCGGGCACGGTGGAGGCGTTGGGGGTGCGAGGTGTTTGGGAGGCAGGGGAGAGGGGGACGTCAGGGTTGGCGGCGGTTTGACACGGTCAGCAGGAACGGAACATGCCGGAGCGGGGAAGGGAGTGGTCGGAGAACAGGACGGAAAGGATGGGATGGGTGGGACAGAGAGGGGAGAGACCAGGGCTGGGGGGGTCGAAGATGAGACTGTCTGGGACGGTGCGGGATGAGGCGGGATAGGGCGGGAGTGGGGCGGGACGAGGGGGGGCGGGCGGACGGTCAACGACGGACACGGGCTTGGCTCCGCTGCGGGGGCGGAGGAAGCGAGCGCCGTCGATGACGTCACACCCGCAAGTGCTAAGCACTCAGCAAACATCTCTGGGAGTGTGTCAACAAGCGCCAAGGGAGGCACAAGAGGCGCGCGCGGCGGCGGCGCGGGGGTGGGGGTGAGGGGTGGAGGGGGGAGGCGAGGCGCGGAGACGACCAGGTGACGGAGTCTTCTGGCTGGGGAGGGGGCAGGATCACGTCGGGCGGAATGGAGTTGGGATCAATGTTGGAATGGAAAAAGTACAAGGGTAGGAAGCAGCGAAAACTGCAGGCAACACCAGTCCCACACCAGGCCAAAACCAAATCACTTAGATCTTCAATACTCTCCTTGATAAATGAGAAGGGAGAAATGTAACGAGAAGAAACTTTCTTTGAATAACATAAATTTAAATAAGCCATTGTGAAACTGCTGTATTATAAAAAAATATTGGATTATGAAGAAGTGTGGAAGTTACAGTTTTGTCAGTCTGTATTAAACATTTTTTTTTGCATGCCTGTAGATTAAAAATGTAAAGAAAAACCTTGAAGGCTTCATTTGTATTGCGCGAAGTACGAGAATCATCTTTGGCTTTTCAAGCCTCCTGACGTGGCTTGTTCTATACGCTGTAACACTGTATTCCACGCATTGTAGGTGAATGATCGAAAAACATAAAATGTCATTGATATTGAATGTGTGGCGACATCACGTTAAACGACAGAGATGGAGTTAATGCTGATTGTTTGGTGGCCGACTATGGTTTTGAAAAGTTTAATGCTGTCAGTCAAAAGTTTTAGCGCACGCTCTGTAGAAGGATTTTTACTTTTCGTTTACGACGCGAAAGAGGTATTGCAATCGTGAGCCGAAAATCGACAATTTTCCGCCCTTCCGCCCGATATACGATTTGTGGATTGTGTTGGTACTACCAACGTGCTTTACTACTTAGCTATCAACTTGCTAACAAAGCGCGTCGGTGTAAACTATTTGGATTCGATTCCTGGTTGAGGCAGCTAATGCTTTGTGCAGTTTAAGCCACTAAAAATAACATGTTAGACCCGTAATTGCATTCTGCCCTTTTTAAAACCTTGTTTTAAAAATGAAAATAGCTTTATTCCCAGCTTCCAACATTTCTGACAATCTGTTATGAACTTGGGATACTCTCCAGAAATCTGAAAGTTCAACACTCTCTCATGTACAAAACAGCACAAGAAATATCAGCTCAGTTATATTAGGGACAAAGAAACCATGTTTTAAGGGTCTAGAATGCGTCGTTTTCGAGTTACCTACTACGGCAACATGTGCTGCAGCATCATGTGTGTTGCAGGTCTCATGTACTCCTGTTCTTTCCTTTTCAACGTAAACTGAATAATTTGATAATCTGCTAAAGTAATTTTTTCGTTGCAAATCAGTTTAACACATGCCTGACGATTATTCCAGTAATAAACTTACGGGGTTTTGTGACTTTTCTCATAATGAAAATCGTCTTGCATCAAGTATTCCTTTTAGCCGCAGCCTGGAGGTTTTCCATGGTTTCTCCGATTAATACCAGGCGGACCAGGCGGATGCCGGAGCAGTTTAACAAACGGGTCACGGACCGTGCGCCATCTTACTTTCCCTTTCCTTGTCCTATCCTCGAACCTCACTTACACACAAGCATTACACTACCAAACGTGTCGCGAGCTTACAACTAGTTTCGGCTGGGGTGGTTCCGCGCTGGTGGGAGATATCCGGTGGGGGAAACGCCGTGAATGTCGGCGCCGGATTTTACCAACGTTCTCCCTGCTGAGGAATGTTCATCGCCACTTCCCGCGATAACACACGCAGTAAACGTGTTGGACTAATGACCTTAGCCGTTGACGCGTCCAGACACACCAATCAATCAATCAATCCATCGCACAAACAATCGAGTCTTCCTTAGCGTATTATGTTTATATAATATTTTTTCTACTCCCATTGTATTGCTGTCATTTAATGGCTGCAACCAGTTCCATTATGATAGTCCTTTCGATACAGTTTTCATTATGATACAGATTCTTGACCAAACACAGAGAAGTTTACAAACCAAGTATTGTCACTTAATTAATTATTGAGAATCGTTTTAGCAAATGTTTTGTTCGATTGTGTACATTAAAATTGCATTTGGTATTATATTACGCTCAGTAGTTTTAATTTCTTTGTTTAGAAGTATTTTTTCGTGGAATATTATTTAAAATAAATTGGATCGTAATTTCACATTGACCCTATTTGACTAGCGCAGTACTTCCTCACAGGCGGACAGGTAATCACAGCCACCTGCGGCAGCATGCGAGGGTAGATTTAGGTAGCTGTCCGCTAGGTGACCTCGGCTGAATCAACTGCCAAGAAACTATTCAGTGTAAAAGATTAAGAATTTTTACTTAAAGAGTCGTAGAAAAAGTACCGTATGAAACCCGATGTAATGGGCATTAATACACTCGTGTGAAGTTCGAATCGTAATATCACACTCATGTATTAATGCCGATCATTATTACATCATCGTTTCATAATATCCTATTTTCGTATATAAACGAGTTCTTTTTCATAATGGGAGAAGGTGCCCTCTGCGCCTGAGGCCCTTGCGCGGGTCTTCCCTGAGATGTGCACCGGAGAGCGGCACCGGCACGTGAGGCTCGTGTGGACGGGGACGGCGGCCGTGCGGAGGAGGCCGTGGGGCCGTGCGGCTCCTCCGCCTGTCCGCCGCGCCTCGATTCGCCGCCGCGACGCGACGCGCTGCGCTCGTATTTCGCGCCTTGCCTGCCAAACCGTCTGCGCTGCCGGCTCCAGGGTTGCCAGATTGGACATTTTACACACACACAGATTTTGTTGTGGAGGTAAAAAAAAATTGGAAAACCAGATGATGGGAGCAAAGTTAAATTATTTTAAATTTATGTAATTTTGAAAAGTGTGTTAAATACACCCAGGGCTCGGATTCTCATTACCTAAATATTCTTTGAAAATGAACTACAAAATAATTTAAAAACAAGAGGAATATTAGCTATAAAATGATGTAAAATAAAGAAAAAGTGACCTAATTTGTTTTTAAAATACTCAAAAATTTGAATGAAAATATTATTACTCAACGAATTTTACAATTTTCAATAACATTTATTTACATAAAATTATATTTAACATAGTATTTTTTAGGAGGAAATGTTATCTTCAGTTCGGATCTTCCAACCGTCAGTTTTGGAAGGTCGAGGAAGTTACCGAAGATTCATGTAATTTTGAGAGATCGAAAGACAGAGTCCACTGTAGTAGTGAATTTCATCACGAAATAATGATAATTTAAAATCTTTGTTTTAGCGTGTCAATGTAAATTCTTGAAATATTAATTAACAAAACACACGAAAACGAAACAAAATGCATAAAATAATAAAAATGACGCAAAGGACAAAATATGGAAATTTTCTAAAAATGACAAAAATTACCCAATAACTACACACCTCTATCACCTATATGTCGTGATCAACATTCATTTACAAGCGTATTAGGATATTATACTCTCTGTTTACAAACTAGCTCCGTCTAGAATGCATCAATGAAAAGATGACATATGAGAATCCCAACCCTGAATACAACCACAATAAATGTGTGTCATTTTAGATTTTGGAAATTGTATTTAAGTATTGAAGTAACGAGAATTATTACATTTCTTACGTTACAATTGAACTAAAAGGGAAAAGTAAGTCAGATATTGTATTTTTTAAAACGGTAGTTAGCTGAGATGACGTCCAGCTAAGAACAAGTTCATTAAATATTTATTTTACGATAATATTACTCATTTTATTTCTGGATTTTTTAAGGAGTCTTGCATATTTTTGGTAATTGTTATTCTGTTGTTGTAATGTTACTCATCCATCTGGCAACCTTGGCATGCTCCCGGGCGCAGTCAACTGTTCGCTGGCCTCCCTCACGCTCCTATGTCCTCGTGGACGGACGAACGGACCGTCCATCGGTTTCACAATCTTGCTGATTCACGTTGATTTTTATCTTTAATGACTGACATTCCGGAATTGTGAAGTTTTTAAGCGTGTGTGCAACTCCATCAACGGGATTTTTTAAGCACTTCGTGGTATTCACGAGAGCAGAATACGAATTAAATCTTGAGTTAGAAATGCGAAGAGAGATGCGGCTTAAGTATAGATTTTGCTGAATGAGATGCAAGAAAAAAAAATGATTAAAAATAGTATGTCTTATACGTGAGTATATTTATCAGCGTCTCTATTACTATGACTTACGTAAAGATTTTCATGTTATATCTCCGTAAAAAAAGAACGAGAAACTTCATAAGAACTCAGTGTGCGGGAAAAAATATCAGCATATATTTAGGAGAACTCTGAGGGATTCATTAGTTTTGGTAACTTTATTTTTCCTAATTACGCTCAAATCAAGTTCATTGTACTGGTGACAATGCTTCCAAATAAATGAGTGAGTATTTGTAAATTACAGATCATATTAGATGAAAAGGACTCGTAAGAATTTTATCTTTAATCAGTCTTACAAGATCTGAATTACTGTCGGTTGGATTAGGTTTCGAAAAATACTTTGAGTTTGACATACGTAACTAACTTGACAAATGTAATGAAAGTTCAAAAGCGTATAACAAAACTTCCAATAGATTAATGAAATAATATTAAATGACTAGAATTGAAATGTTTTAAGGGGAAAAGGTTACAAAAGGGAATATCATCCAGTGTTTACGAATCTAAGCGCAAAGTGCGCAGCTAAACTCCAGTCTTGTTACGAGTCAAAGCACAATCAAAACAAAATATGTACTTGGCGTCAAATATTACTTCGCTTAACGATTATTCATCTGCAATAAATCATAACATGTTGACATTCATTTTTCTCTTGATTATCGAGATATACCTAATGCATTTAATTAGGGTATTCTTATTAAGGGGAGTAGCAAGGCCATCTACCAGCAATGTTAATTTACTCCAGTTGTGCCCCATTTTCTAAGAAACTATTAAGATAGAAATCTGAAATTTTAACAGATGCTCTATTGATGTATTGTACTGAACTACGATTATACCAATTGTATCAATGGTTTGTTTTATAAAATAATTTTTGTAAGACTTTTTAAACGTTTTTTTCTTACTAAATTATTTTTTATTTCAGAAAGTATGAATTCAAATGTATTAATTATAGTTCAGTAGTTGTCATGTTATTATGGAAATGTACTCCGAAAATTTTAGCATTGCAGCTTGAACAGTTTTTGAAATTTTGGGGCAAACGTGGCAAAAAATGTAGTTTTGCAGAAAAGGACTTTAAAGTTATAAGTAACAGAAACTCATATTTAACAACATGATGTTTTAGTGCCATACTCAGGATCATCTCCCTTTTCGTTATTTTCTTCCATATTTCGCTTTCTTCTTAGTAATCTTGCCTTCTGAGATGAGAAATCTGCCTCTCGCTGCTCATTCTGAATTCTTCTGTCATCCATATTGTGGAAATCTTTCACTGTATTGACTCCTGCTGGTACAATATCTAATTGTTACAGTTTTTTAATTCTTCCAGAATTTCCATCACTAAATGATACTACTGCATCACAAACTCCCAATTTCAATGTTTTAATCCCCACAATCATATTTTTAGGAAGCCTTGTCCAAACTCAATTGTTAAAGGACTCGTTATAACAAACACTAGAAAGAAACCCAGTGCCGCCCAAACAGATCTGGCAGTGCATCCAACATCAATATTGAAATGTTCTAAACGCATATTTGAAAACCACATCCTTCTAAATATGTTAGTTATTGAGTTATGACCTTTTGAACAAACAGCTGTAAACATGGAGGGTCATGTGACAGCTGCAGACCTAACAACAATGGCATAAAAACACACTAACAATGCGATTTCGACAATGCATTATAGACCATTTTTTTATGAAAACATTTAAGTTTTAATGAACCTATAAAATAGAAATGTGAATATTTTCAGATTTTTGATTTGTACTCTCTTTAAGTACACGTTTTCCATAAAATTATGGAAAATCATTTCTGAAATACTAAGTAGAGATTATTTTATTTTGATGCCTTGCTTCTCACATTCCTTATCCAGGAATTCACTGCTGTCTTGTTTAATGCGAAAGCTGCGGACCTCCAAAGTTTCAGGTTGAGGAATGTATGGAAGTTATCCAGCGCCTGTTCGGGAGAGTTCGGAGATTATCCAAAGATTTACCTACTCACCTCCTGTTGTTGTTTGATATGTAGTGTACTGCATTGCATTGTTAAGCAACACCAAAATCTGTTGAATATAGTCGGTGGCTACAGTCGTGTTGAATACAGTCGCTCTTTTTCCTATCCAGAACCTGTTGATTCAACATCCATTTTCTTTTGTTATTTTTCGCCATATTATGAAGTATCTCAAATATTCCTCTCCGTATTGTGCCGTCGAAAACCGAATAATACAATGACACATCACAAATGAGCGAGACTGGTTAAATACCCAAAAGCTCGCAAACTACCAAACTATCAGCGAAGAGTAAAATTGAGCGTAGCCACTACCTGTGTACAAAAGTTCTCTTTTCGCCGAAGGCTTTCCGATTCTCTCTATACACATAAACCAAATAGGGAAATTAATTTTTAAACACTCCTCGTTGCGTTGCATAATTTGCATTCAAACAGACCAATGAAATAAAATCCTACGTCTGAAGTCGAAACTTTGCAAACGAAAATGAACTTCATATGGGAGAACACATCCGACACAAACGAAACTCGCCGCGCTACCTAAGCCCTCCCTTATTACGAGCTTAAATGACAGGCCAAACTATTTGGCAGGCTGTGATTCATCTTTCGTCACGGCGTGGCGTAAGCTTTCGCCTCTGATCAAAGCGAGCTGGGCCAGCGTAGCGTGCTCGCGCTCAAAGATCCTGCCAGGAAATTAATGAGCCGTGGCGTAATGAGTTTTCATTGGTACAAACAGGAGACCTCCATTCGGCGTGTTTAACGCCTCGTTCTCCCTAATGATCTGCCAGCTGTTAATTTCATTTGTACACATTCAATTTGTTTTGATCATCATTAGAAGATTTAACCTAATCAGGTGAGCAACTAAAACCAATTTAATTAAAACGGAATATGACGCTGTATCACTTCGGTAATCCAATGAATTATTAGTGCATGAATGTCGAATGCTGTAAAACTATCCTTGATTATGTAATTAAGATGACGTTCGTTCTTTAATAGCACCGTACGCATTTTTCAGAACATCTGCTGGATATTTATTCGAACACTTTGATTCATTAACTAGAAGGCATTGAGATTAGGCATATTAAAAATTCATATAAACATCTTCACTAAGATGAAATAAAATGGATTGCTCGAAGACTTCAAACTGGAATTCAGAAAGCGATATACTACATTTTCGTTACCATTTTCTTGCCTCATGGACTAGAGTGAACTAACGTAACAGATCGGTAACTTGTAGATGAAGTACGTCGCAGGACGTTATCGTAATTGGCTCATTAGTGAAGTTTCATAGAAAGCTATTAATGAAAATCATCAGTTTTAGTTTTTAATTTAATAATGAAATCGGGTACTAGGAAGTTGTTTCATCAAGGAGTAATAGTAAATTATTTTATGATTTTTATCAAACCTTCAGTAATTCACCGAAGAAACTTTGCATGTAACATTATTTTTCACATTCTTATTGTTATTAGTATTCGATATTACAGTTAGAGACTTGATTTAGTAGCAACAGTCATAATTGGAGAAGTCCATTGACATGAAGCATCTTCGTAGAGGGAATAGGGCTTCCGAGTAGAATTACATACTTTGAGAATATTATCAATAAACTAGAAATTTTCCTGTTTCATTTCCAGGAAATGCTACAGGAAGAATATTGGTGGGTGCTGTCGTGAAATTGCTATTTGAGAAAGGAGAAATGACGGTCGAAATTTAAATGCGCGTCGAGATTGCTGTAGCTATTTTCGTACGATGCGATTTGACCTCCCCCCCCCCTAGGGAGTAAGTTGAGATCTTTCTCCCTTTTCCTCTTAACACACTGCACATAAACAAGCTCATTAACTTCATGCAACAAGTTAAAGAATATTTTTACAATAGTGTCAGGTGAGTATCAAATAAAAGTGATTTGCTCAACCCGTTTCTCGATTGACATCCACGTTATGAATTTCGAGTGAATGTGGTAAATTTGTTACGCTAAACGAAACCCAACGAATATCAGGTGTTATTTCATAACATTAGAAGTTACGTGGGGATGTTCATCATCACCTTCCGCCGAAGTGGCTTAGGCCAACACTTGCAGCCACTGCAGTGTCTCTGCCCGGGAACCCATCTCGATCAGGTTTTTCGTCCAGTTCCTGATCCTTGAGCAAATGCTGAGATGGTCCCTTGTTTTGCTTCTGGACATAAATGTAACTTCATTATTTGTGCACGTCTTCTGAATTTCAGTGGGAAATATAGTTATTCAAATTATCGTTTTTCATATTATCGCGGCAAAAAGTATTATTCTTTCATGAAGAACATGAGGGTTCAGGGCAGGAATTTATAGCTAATTTACCTTTGAAAATATACTCTATTATATAGGAGCGAATATTTTGTCAACAAAACTCGAAAAAACCCTCTCTTTTCTGTATTCAAAATTGACTAGAATATGGTTTAGGATAGAGACCACAGAATTATGAAAACGTGCACAAAATTCACTTCTCCCCATAGCTCGTCACACGCAGTTTTTGACTGTTTTTTGACGTAAATAAATAAATAAAAAAATAAATAAAAAGTCATAGGATCCGAGCCCCGACCCGTCGCGACGGTAGCGGAATTCCGATACAAACTAGATATTAATCGCGCGACTTTTCTTGACCGATGACCTTGCTTCCCCCTCTCTGGCACAATAAACAGTTGACGGCAAAAGCTCGCAGCGAGCACCGATGACAACATTCCAAAAACATCTTCACTGGCGCGAAATAGAAACTATTTTTTATTGAAGATGGAACTTCTGGTCGTGATTTTCTCCAAAAAATCTAAAGAAATGACTGAAGCAGGCGACGATTCTTCACAGGAGATACGTCGAACTCCTGAGAAAGCTAAAACGCAAATTATTAAGAAAGTTTCGAAGGCATGATTGATTAATCGAGATTGGTATTGCTTCATGAAATCTAGTGGCCGATTTGGCAACTAATACCCCCACTCTACTCGAATTTCTTCAATCCATCGGTCAAGAAAAGTTGCGCGAGTAATATGTCCAACTCAATCGTAGTCTGGAGAAGAATTTTAACAGCCGGCTGCCCTAAACGGTAATTTTCGATCGTTTCTACGATAGCACCAGGCGAGTGCTGGGCAGTACATTAACAGGTGGGCTAAGGACCGCCCGCACTTGTCTCGGCTTTGTCCGCTCTTCCCCTTTACAATCACACACCTACACTTACATGAATCACCCGACCACACATGCCGGGAGGCCAGGCGGGTACTTACTTAGAACGTGTCTCCTATCTTAGGCCGTCCTCCCGATGTCAGATACCTGCAGAGGGAAACCTCGCAAGATGACGTACAGGTTGGTGCGACATCTACAGTTCCAGTGAGGGACAAACACCTCCACCTCCCGGGATATAACATGCACTACAATATGGACTAATGGTCACGTAGTTGACGCGACCGGAAACAAAAAAAACAATCGATCAATCAATCGTCTTCAGAGAAATCTATCTGATATTACTTAAAGACTAGCTAGCTTAGTGTTGCGCATCTAGTGGATTTTTTCATTTTAATTCTATTTTTAGACAACTACTGGTAAAAGTTTGTTTTTTTTAACAGGGCAAGCATAGCTTACTAGAAGTTCAATTTTTAACACTAGTGCTAAAATGAGTAGATGCTTAAATGTTCAGATTTTGTGAATGCACCAAAGAAAACAATACACCTTCGTCAGAACGCACCAGCTTCTGCTGACCTTAATATATCAAGTGATTTGTACACTATTGAATTAATATAAAATGAAAGTCAGTAAGGCTGTCTAAAAAAGTAATGTATGACACCACGTGGTTAGTCATTTTATTTGCTACTGGTTGAATGTGGCGTCGCCGACGCTGCAAAATAATATTGTTTAAAACAATATTATTGTGTTGAAAATGTCTTTCATACTTCATTTCTTTTATGCGTAGCTTCGTTCAAATATATTCTTAAAGTATCTGGCATTGGACTTATCAATGAATCGTAGAAGCTGTTAATGTTATACTCCTGTTCAAAAATTCCCAACACTCAGTACCTTGTATATTAACTCCAAACGGGATGTGAACTGGTAATACTGTAATTTCAAAATTATAATCGCTGTAAATACTTACAAGTATATGCATGATGCGATAGCACAGCTGTATTTTTTACGTTTTGTTTTCTAATATGAATATAAATGATCACCTGTAAGCCGTTGTTCTGCGTTATTCTCTAATGTTAATTAATCTCATTCTCAATTATATCGGAAAATTCTGACGCAAAAACTTTTACAACTACATGTGACTCCTCTGAGTCACTTAACACTTCCATTTTTTTTGGCTCCTATTTTAAGATTTTAAAACTCCGCAAACTCAGTCTGATTTTTGTTCTGAAGGCGAATATCGCATATATAAGCATTAAAATGTTACTATTTTGTATGTTTATGTGTATAAGTTGTAAGTCACATTAAATTGAAAATCGATTTTTGCATCCTTAAGAAATGAATTGTTTTGTATTTACAGTTTTTATTACCGTCGTTCACCGTGTAGTAACTCCCTGTTTCACATCCGTACGAGTACAGTACTCGTAAATACTTCAAAACTAGTGTGTATGTTGTTATAAATGCTTAGAAGTTGTGATTTTCGCATTAATGAAGAGGAAAATGCCATGCTCAAATTAATTAGTATGAAAGTTCTGGGTTACATCATCAAACAGAATTTTGCCTTACAAGGGTGAAATAGGATATTCTCTGTTAACAACGTTACGTGTATGTTATATGGAAAACTAAACGCAAGAGGATATCTTCGTAGGAAAGAAGATTACCTGAGGCATCTTTTGGAGAGAAGTTCATCAAATATAATGAAAGTATGCCGTGTGATAGACTGGATATTGCTGTTCGTGGCGGATAGCATGCAACCTGAAACATACTGCCTCAGATTGCTCTCGTGAGATGTTCGTGAAAGGAAATTGCATTGGTAGGTAAACAAAAAATGGGAACTTTAATATTTGAAATGCGATGAAAAACCTCAACGTTCTTGGAAGCGTCTCTCTTTCCGAAACTAGTTGTGATACTAGTTGATTAATTAAAAAAATACGTAACATGCAGGTTATCTCATCAGACTCTTCTGATTTTTGTCAGAAAATAACCGCTTTCGTCGAGAATAAATACATCATAGAAATGGATATCATATGCGTTTCAAAATCATAGACAAATAGAACTTATCATCTAAGACAACTATATGTAAGAATAGTTTAATTTTGAGTTTACAATGCAATGCTTTAAAGTAGCCTAAATTTTCTTGTTTTCCTATACATACTAGTGACTACTAAAGAGAAAATATGTAACAGCCGTTCTAGATTAGGACGTATTTCCTCTTTTCATTTACTCTCTCGTCAATTCTATTCATTTATACCACGTATCTCTTTAATCTTTCATATCGCGTACTTCGAATATGTAACTGAATGAAACAGATGTAACCTTCTGACGCAATCTAAACACAGTATTTTATTTCTCTCATATTTCACACTTCGTGTATGTGTAGTAAATATTACACACGACATCAAACTCAACAGCTCACTATTCGAAATCTACGTGTAATACATATAAGTTACTTCACATCTCACTGACATGAGATTAAACAATTACAATCGACAAAAAAAATGTAAGTGCCAAGTGAACTCTTTTCTGCTGCAAAATTATTTCTTTACAATTAGAAGGTATACAAACAATAAGAACAATGATATTTAATGAATTTGTACTGTATAATTTTGAAAAGACTAAATCTGCGTGTAACAATTATTTCCGCTTCTGACACCCATCTCAATATTTTCGATCAGGGTCCCTCATCCATTGAGCAAATGCTAAGATGCTCCATTGTGATCATAAATGTAGCTTCCCTGTGTGCACATCTTATTGAGCTATCCTTTTGGTTGTTGTGGTACGAGTAGAGCTTTATTAGTACTTTTATTCAACATTTAATACTGTATAGTAAAAGGGTGGAGGAAATTATTCTGGAACTCTAGAAAATGAGCGCAGATTATATTTCTTTTCCCCACGCCAAATACATTATTTTGTTGTTCTTTGACGAAAATTAAAATCAAATTGAAGAAATGAAACATGTCGCAGAGAAAATCAGTACAATCTTAGAACGAAACATACATTATAAATTAATTCTCATTGTTGTTAATGTCATGAATACTATTTAAGTAAGTGAAGGACACTACGGTAATGCGTCTTGACCTCTTGTGTAGTCCGTTAAACTTCTTCAGTCCTTTAACTTTCTGTTATTTTCAAGACCGTGTATTTAGTAATGTGAGAGGTAGGATTAAAATTTTCCTCATCATGGAAAGTAAATTAAACCCAAATATTTCTTACTTCCGAAACATTTGTATAGTTACGATTTACAAGTTTTAAGACACAAAGTCTAGTCGCTGTGCGTGCAAATTGTGAATCACGTTTAGTTCAATTTTCAGAAAGACTTCATCTTCCAGATACGTCCACAGACTTCAGTGTGACCCCATCCACATTAACTTGTCTTCATCTAAACAATTTCGAATTATTTTAGTACTCTGACGTACATTTCCTTTCATTTACCAGGACCTCTCTCTCTCGTTTCATTTCGTTGCATTGTTCCCGTCTCTCGCCATTGCCTCGCCCATTCCCACCGCGTGTCTGCCAGGGAGCCTCCGAAGGCAACCTACTTCACATTTCGTGCTCCCGTGACGTAAGCGTCGGGGGGCGGGAGGAACGGGCACATAATGAGACTGCGCAGGAATTCGCGGGAATTGCGCTCTACAGGGAGGCTACGAGGCCGCGGGAGCGGAGCTCTGATGAGTCCCTTGCACAGGTGCTCCGGGGGAGGGGGAGAGGTGCGGAGGGGGCGGGGAAGGAGGAGGGAAGGGGTGCTGGAGAGGATGGGAGGGAAGGTGCTGGCAACGACAGTGACTGGGAAGGGAGTGGGAATGAGTGCTGGCGGGAACGATGGAGACGGATTCGGGGACGATGCAGGCGAAGCAGTGGCGGCGTCAGGAATGAGGGAACGGTGGTGGGGCGACGCTGCAGGCGTGGAGGGGTGAGGGTGAAGGAGCTGGCAATGGTGGCTGGCGCTGGATGCGATGACGGTTGGTGGGGATCTGTCGGGGGTGGGGTGAGAGGCATGGGTTTGTGGTGGTGGCATGTTTGTGGTGTTAGAAACGGTGCAGGGGAGGCTGTGTTGACATCAGGGACTGTGGTTGAGGGCGGTGGAGAGGGGAGCGGGAGCAGTAGGGGGAGGGGTTATGATAGGGACTGTTGCAGGGTTGAGAGCAGTAGTGCTGCTGGTGATACAGGGGACGGTGCTGGCGAGGCGATGGTGGCAGCAGAGGGGGGGTGCGATCGCGGGTGGGGTTGTGGTGGCGGTGGTAGAGACGGTGCAGGTGAGGTGATGGGCGGCTACAGGGAGGTGGTTGAGACGGCGGAGGCAAGAGCGGGAGCAGGTGGGGGAGGGGGAGGGGCTGGCCTGGGTGGCATGGAGGAACTGGGGGAGAGGAGCGAGATATGTGGCGTATAACGCTCCGCGGGAATTATTTCGTTATAAGAGCTGAAGAGAACGGAGTCGAGTGGCGCCCCCCCCCAGCAGGGGATGGAAGCCGCCCTCGGCTTTTGTGCGGGCGGTGAATGCCCGCGGTCAGCGAAGGGCCTAGTCACGGAGACGGTGAAGGGGTAAAGTGGAGGCGGTAGTGAAGGTGACGGGGAGGCGATGAACACTGCGGCTGACGAGGCGATGGCGGAGGTTCCGAAAAAGAGTTGTAGGCGAAGCCGCGAGCTCCCGTGACGCTGGCGGCGAGGGCATGGAAACATGGCAGCTGCGGCGAGGTCGTGACAGTTTGCGTTGGAAGCGAAGTCGGCGGTGAAGGGGTGAAGGAAGTGGCGATGTTGTGGTTAGTGACGGAGGCGAGTCAGTACAAGCGAAGGAAGGAGGGTAAATAGACACTCAGGTGTGGTGAAATAGGGTCAGATGGTATAGTGAAGATTGCGGTAGAGGAGGTGGAAGACTCGAGTTGGATTAGCGGCGTTGACAGGGATAGGTCGGAAACGGGGCAAGGGGGAGAGATGATGAAGGTGGTTGGCGAGGAGGAGTGGAGATGGTGGGCCCAGAAATAGGTGGAGGAATCGGAACAATCGAATCGACAGAGCAAGATTGTGCCAGTAAGCAGGGCGGAGGAGGTCAGGAGGAAGTGACTAGTGTGGCGAAGTATACGAAGATGGTGCAAAGAAGCGATGCCGGAGGAAAGATAGTGGGTGCGACGTGGCGGAGACGGTGGTTGTGAAGGAGACAGAGAGGGGGTTGGCGGCGTCGAAGCAAAGGTGATGGAGACGGGACGGCGGAGAAGGGGGGTGGGAGCAAGAGAAGACAGAGGATGTAAAAGAGGAGGCGGAGGCGGTGATGGAGGCGGGTGGACGCGAGGGGGAGACGGAGGTTTAACAGAGGTGGTAGAGGTGGTAGTGGGGGCGGGACGGAGGCATGAGGAGGCAGAGGGTGTTACAGAGGTGGAGGTCAGGAGGAGACGATGTTACAGAGGTGGCGGAGGCGGGGCAGTGGTGGAGGAGGGACAGTGGAATCGGGATGGAGGCAGAAGGAGACGGTTGGTGTAATAGAGGTGGTGGAGGCGGGAAGGTGGCAGGAGGAGACAGAGGGTGTAACAGAGGTGGAGGCGGGGCGGAGGCCTGGAGGAGATGGAGGATGTAACAGAGGTGTTCGGGGTGGGCAGTGGTGGAGGAGAACGGCGGAGTCGGGGCGGAGGCAGAAGGAGACGGTGGGTGTAATAGAGATGGCGGAGGCGGGAAATTGGCAGGAGGAGAAAGAGGTGGAGGCGGGGCGGAGGCCTGGAGGAGACGATGTAACAGAGGCGGGCAGTGATGGAGGAGGGAGGGCGGAGTCGGGGTGGAGTACCGATGAGACGGGGGCGCAACGGAGTTGGTGGAGGCGGTGCGGAAGCAGGACGAGTCGGAGGGTGCAAGAGAGGCCGCGGCGGCGGGCAGGAGGCAGGAGGAGTGGGAGGGTCCGCCAGAGGAGGCGTGTGCGGTCTGGCCGGCCGAGGAGCGGCGGTGGGCCGGAGCGGCTGGAGTCCATCGGGCGGGCGGCAACTGGCATTTCTTGATTGCGGCGGCGCGGCGCGCGTTCCGTGGAATGGGGCCGTCGCGTCGGCGCGGGCGGCCCCGCTTTGTCAGCGCGCGCGCGGGGCGGCAATTCGCCGAATTCTTCCGGAGGTAAACGCGTTGCCCGGCGCCGCGGATATCGCCGTTATTTGGCGGAGAGCTGGAACTTCCCGAGAGGGAGCTATAATGCGGTTTTGGAATGTGCAAGTCGGGTGAAAAGGAGGATTCGTTTGTCAGCTGAACCAATTACTCAAGAGACATATTTAATGTAGAATTCATAAATAATATGAAAATGCACCAGCGACAGTACTTACATCCACCTACACGCGAGAGAGCAAAATGAATAGAATTATGCTCATAAAAAAATCTGAAATGAAAATGTCATACCCCTGTAATGTAACCTTTAATTTTGTGGACTATTTTGTTACAAAATTAAAGTGCAACGAATTATAGTTCCTCGTACTATTAAATACAGTACAATACAAATTCATACACAAACACAATTAAGAACTTCGTGTTTTTAAAATGACCATAAATAATTTATTTTCATTCACTACTTTATCCAGATAATTATAATATTTTTTTATTATAATATTAAAAAAATAAAAATATATTGTGAAATGGAACAAATGAGCACGATCAACAAATTTTGATGAAACATGTGACAAACACTAAAAAAACGCCTCATAAAGTTTAAACTCAAACTTACACTATTATTTTTCTTAAATTGAAACATAAGTTTGAATCAGAACTTATATTTTGTGAGTCCATTGTGATGCATTCCAACACCTATTTATTTCTCGTACCTATAGGTATTTTATTTCTTTCTTTCTTGACGATAATGTAATTTATGTGTGTGGTTATATCGCAGGCGTTCATATGCAAATTGTAGTTTTCTTTTCACAGCCTAGCTATTTCTGAGTCGAGTTAAGAAGAGGCGATTCTTCGTCTTCTTCGTGTGTGATTTATTTTACTTCTCTTCCTCAGTATTCTCTGAGGAAGAGATCGACCGTGATAAGAGGAGGTCAACCCGTAATTACTTTGTAAACAAGGATTGATTTTTTACGGAATTTTAATGAGATCCGAGGCGCGGGCGTGAGCTCAGTGTGAGAGATGCGCGTGCGTGAGAGAAGGCGAGGGCGTGTGGGAGGACGAAGGCGAGAGCGGAAGTCGAGTGTGAAAAGGCAGATGGATGAGTGAAAGGTAGACGTGGAAGTGAAGGCTGAGTAGCCGGTAGAGGTAGGGAAGGGGTACTGGTTTAAACGGGGAAGGAATGGGTACAGATGCGTACAATGAAGAACGAGATAGAAATTCACATATTAAGGCTACAGGATGACGAGGAAGAGGTTGGAGAAGGTGAAGGAGGATAGAAGAAGGAAGAGGAGTATGAGGATTAATGATGGGTATGAGGAGAAATTTGTTCGGAGGAGGAGATTGATGCAAAGATGAACGGAAGTGGAAGAGGAGCGGAGAATAATGGATGAACGAGGAAAAATAAGAATGAGGCCAGATGTAGTGGCGGAAGGATTGAGAGCAAGTGAACTGAAATCGGAATGGATGAAAGAGATGGGGATAAAAGAGGTAGATAAAGAGCTGAAGTGAAGAAGGTGAAGATTGTGGTGAATGTTGAGGAGGAAAAGATAATAGTTGGGGACCAGAGAAGACGAAAGATAGAAGAGATTGTAAGAGAGAAAAATGTGAGATTAGAAGAGAGAAAGAGAAGAGACATAGAGAGAGAGGGAGGGGGGAGGGAGACGGAGACGTCAATGTGTAGGAAAGGAAGAGATAAATACGTGGCTGGTGTGAGATACCGGGACTAAAGTGGAAGCGGAGGAAGCGAGAGCGGGAGTGGGCGCGGGCTGTGAATGCGGTGGAAGCAGCAGGTATGCCGTGAGAGCGGCGAATGCTGCATCTGTGAGAGGACGGGATGACGGGGGGGGGGGGAGGGCTGTGGTGTGTAATTTCATTGCGATACGCGCACGGGCTCTGGAGGCTTATAAACAAGCGGCTGAGCAACGCACATCGACTGAGATCTGCGGATATGTTAATGAGCTCAGCCATAAGGTGCCACCTGTTGCCAAGACTTGCGACAAACCGCACCCCAAGTAGGCGCTACTGCGGAGAATAACAGTGAATTTATCAGAGAAGCCGGATTATTACTGGTTCTGAACATGAATTGCGCTATCTTTCATTCCAAAGATTATATTTGTTCACATAGCCTTTCTCAAAGAAAATTACAATAATTCTTTCCTATTGTTCTCTTAGAAAACCTCAATTACACACGCATGGTCTATAAGTTCAAAGAGGCATCGTATGGTTGAAACAATTATAAAATTGATTACTTGTCAATAGAAATCGGAGCAAATATTGATACTTAATAATTTTTGTTCATAGAGGTATTTCAAATTATACTTCACGATTGTTTAATATTGCCACCACGTGTGGAATACGACCTCGAAGTTGAGGCTATGAGCATACTATAATGTCTAGTGAACTCATGAATTGAGCTCAAATATGTTGTAATTGACAAGGCCGTCTTCTGGCTGGTTTGGATGAATAATAGATGAATGGTAGAAGAGTAGGAAAATTTTATCTCGGTGAAAGAGTATTAGCGACCCATCCTCTCGTGTCCACTACCTTTCCGTCTCACCAACAATTTTTCCCATCCCATGCAGCCCCCGTCGGCCCTGCCTCGTCTGGACCCTTGCAATTCCATCTTGTTCCGTTTTGCCCCGTCACGTTAAGTTTCGATCAGACCCATCCGTCCCTTCCACACCATCCCAGCAAGTTCCCCCTGCTCACCCGCCACATAGAAGGCAACGGTTACTAACCGCCCAGTTATTCCTCGTCCCGACACTTCCGCCCAGAACGATCGTGGTGACTCTTGTCCCGTTGACAATAATTTTCCGTCCGGAGTCGGCCTATCATGTCTCGGCGGACGAATCACGTTCAGTCCATCCCCTGTCGATCAATTCCGTCCGACCTCTATCGACCCATCCCATCCATCTCATCTCACCCCAACCGATAGTGTTCCCACCCAACACACTCTACTTCCTCACACCCAAACCCACACCGTACCGTCTCGTTTCCTCTCTGCCCCGCCTCGCCCCATTCCATCCCTTCCCGTAAACTACGCCACGCCATGTCGCTTTCCACGCGCCCCGCTCCGCCCCATCCTGTCCGATCCTACACCGCCCCTCCCCCTTCGCTTCGCCCTTTCTCGTCCCGTTCCTCACGCTCCTCTCTACTCCGCCCTACGCAGCCCCGTTCTACCCCGCTCGTCCTGTCCCACCCCGCTTCGCTCTCGTCCCGACTTGCCCAACCAGTGCTAATCTCTCTTGCCTCACCCTCTCCCGCCCCACTTTGCCCCGCTCGATTTGGTCTCGTCCGGTCCCATCCTATCTCGCCTAGTCCTTTCATCGTTTTCCGCCCCACCCCGTCTCGCCTCAACTGATCTCGCCCAACATCGTCTCCTCTTCGTCCTGCACCGCCGATCTCACCCGTCTCGACCCATTTCGCCAGCCCCATCTCACTCCATTTCGTCTCACCGTCTCGTCCCATCTTTTCCATCCCGTCGCGTCTTCCTTCGTCGTGTCTTGACGCATCTCGTCCCGACCCGTCCCGACCCGTGACCCGTCCCGACCCGTCCCGACCCGTCCCGACCCGTCCCGACCCGTCCCGACCCGTCCCGACCGTCCCGACCCGTCCCCGTCCCGACCCGTCCCGACCCGTCCCGACCCGTCCCGACCCGTCCCGACCCGTCCCGACCCGTCCCGACCCGTCCCGACCCGTCCCGACCCGTCCCGACCCGTCCCGACCCGTCCCGACCCGTCCCGACCCGTCCCCGACCCGTCCCGACCCGTCCCGACCCGTCCCGACCGTCCCGACCCGTCCCGACCCGTCCCGACCCGTCCCGACCCCGTCCCGACCGTCCCGACCCGTCCCGACCCGTCCCGACCCGTCCCGACCGTCCCGACCCGTCCCGACCCGTCCCGACCCGTCCCGACCCGTCCCCGGACCCGTCCCGACCCGTCCCGACCCGTCCCGACCCGTCCCGACCCGTCCCGACCCGTCCCGACCCGTCCCGACCCGGTCCCGACCCGTCCCGACCCGTCCCGACCCGTCCCGACCCGTCCCGACCCGTCCCGACCCGTCCCGACCCGTCCCGACCCGTCCCGACCCGTCCCGACCCGTCCCGACCCGTCCCGACCCGTCCCGACCCGTCCCAACCCGTCCCGACCCGTCCCGACCCGTCTCATCGCGTCCCTTCACGTCTCGTCTTGTTCCATTGTCCCATTCCACCCCCTCCCCATCCGTCTGTTCAACCCCGCACTCCGTCCCCTGCACTCACGCCCGCAAGCCCTGGCCTTGGGCCGTGGGCGCGGTGTGTGCGCGTCGGTGGCAGGACACGCGATCGCTCACGCGCCGGCACAAAAGGCGCCACCGGACAGCGCAGCGCGGCTCAGCGGCGCCGGCCGCCCCCGCACCGGAAGCAGCGCTCGGTTGGCCCCGCGCAGCGGATGGAGGTAGTGATGGCAACATCGATACATCTCTAAAGGGTTTTCGATATCGATGAAAACATCGATGTTTTAAACATAGACCAATACACACGCTATTTTCCTATCCATATTTAAAGTGGTGAAACTCGTGACACTTTGAAAAGCAATGGTTCGTGACACATCACGTGTTACAATGAGTCTTCCCTGGATTAAGAGGAGTGAGTCTACGACTTGTGGTTGTGGTGTGGAAGTGGTTCACGACTTGTCAAAACGTCTGAGGGCCATTTCTAACACTACTGTCGATTCAGGCAATGACACGCCTAGCGATAATTCGAGAAACTCCCAAACTTCCTCAGATTGCATAGGCGAAATGTGCAGCGCGATAAGGAGGAGGACCAGGTATCCCCCACCAGCGGGGCACCGCCTCAGTCGGGACAAGCTCTAAGCTCCCGACCGTACTCCCAGCATGTGTGTTAGTGTAGTGAATGTGCGTGTGAATGTGTTAGTAAAGGGCGAGGGTAGGACTTGGAAGAGGAAAGAAAGATCGCATGCCGTCCATGGCCTCTTTGTTAGGGTACTACTTTAGCAGTCTGGTGTTGATCGGAGAAACCACGAAAAAATTACCGATCAGAGCTGCCGGACGCTAGAATTCTCCTCCAGACAGCGTCAAAACTCGATCTACCTATTTAGTTATTGTCGACAATCCTGCCACCGTCGTGACTCGAACCTAGGACCTCCCGGTAAGAGGCACTGCTGTGATATCGGTTGGTGCCCTGAGCCACCCCTCCCGGAGAGGAGATGGCGTTGAAGATGATGGTGACGATGATAGTGACGATGACGGTGACGAGTATGATGGTGACGGTGATGGTGACGGCGGTGGCGGTGGCGGTGGCGGTGGCGGTGGCGGTGGCGGCGGCGGTGGCGATGGCGGTGGCGGTGGCGGTGGCGGTGGCAGTTGTGGTGGCGGGAGTACGGCGGCGGTGTGGTGGCGGTGTCCGGTGTCGTGGCGCGGAACAATGGCGCGCGGATTGAGTAATGCGGGCGCGCGCGGTGATTAAGCGCGCCACGAGCGCCCCACGCCAGGTGCCAACTCCGCCCGCCCACGCGCCCGCCCACGCGCCCGCCCAGCACGCGGCGCCGCCCGCGCCCTTCGCCTCCGACGGCACGAGGTGCTGCCGCTCTCCGCGGCGGCGCGTCAGGACAATCGCGTCGCCCTTGGCCTTGCCCCTGTAACGAGGCGCCCCTGGCCTTGCCCTTCCCTCTAGTTCCATCCGTCCCTTTCGCCCCCACCACCCTTCCCTTCCGCCGCCAGCGCTTCCATCCTGCTGTCCCTTTCCCGTCGTTCCCGGAGTTCTTACCGTTGCCATCGACATGGTCGTCTCGACCTTTTGTTGTCGTCACTGCCACCCTTGCTACCACCTACAAACCCGCCTGCACATCTCCAAATACACGACCTGATACATATACACACACTCACATATTCTACACATACACATAGATTTCTCTCTCAGTCGAAAATTGAATACTTGCCGGCAATAACGTAACTCTCACTTTTCTGGAATACTGGGTTTCCTCTCATTAAGGTTGTATGTGGCCTGAGTGAGGCAGGTAGGAAACTATGCCACAATGAACATTAAGCGTCTTTTTTCTTCTTTTTTTTTTTAAATTTCGCCACGAGACGCCAGGGTGCATAAATGTTGTAATAATGGAGAAACAAAGTTGTGTGTCGCTAAATTTGCGTTTCGAGGGTTACAGCGTTTTTCCCGGCAGGTATTCAATTGGGAAAGGAACATCGGTAAAATATATTATTTGAGTGATTTGTGATTGTAGTTTTCGGGAAAAATTTTCCTCCTTGTTTCTCTAGGAGACATTAAAGACAATAAAGACGGTACCATCATTATTCATAAGCGTTTCTATTGTATAGACTTTTCGACTATCCATGTATTTGAGGAGTGGCAACTGCCTGTTCCGATTCATCTGGCTGTTGAGTCAATTTGTTTGCATTTTTCCTGTTTTGGATGCCTCTATAACGTTCTGCGACCATCTTTAGCAATGTGTTCGTAATTTTTGTCTTGACCAAATTCACCGACTTAATTTTGTAAGAATAGAGGGGGAATGAAAAGGAACAGAGAACTAAGAAGGAAATGCGAGATGGACGTGTGAAAACGTGACAGGGCAACTTCGTTCCCGGTTTCCTTTCGGGTGGTCTCCCGCTTGAATGAACGTAGTTGATGATCTCGCATCTGCGTGAGCGATGATCCCTGATAAAGTTTGGGTGGAGACCGCGTATCTTTTGTAAGAACCTCTCCCTCAAGGTGTTGCGTTTCCCCAAGCGTTGCCCAATCGATATGAGATTCCATCCTTTTTGTCCGGGATATACCTGCGTATTCCCGCGCGTGACGGAAGGAGAGTCCAAGGGAAGAAAACTTGACGTTGCGTTTTTCTCTGGTTGAACGGACACAGACGAATGCATAGGACGAGAAATTTGTCGGATGAGGTATGTCAGAGGCGGTCAGTCAGCGCGGCTGGAATCCGCGATATTTTGTTAACACAATATCTGGCGCTGTGGGAACGGATATTTCGCTCGTTGTTCAAATGACGCGCGTCCATTCGTTTTGCTTCTCGGTGAGGTCGCTGTGGGTCGTGATCGGTGGCGCCGCCCGAGGTGCCGCGCCGTTGGGTGGTCTCGTGGGTGCAAGCGCCGCGAAGGGTAGGTTGCAGCAATGCGCGATTTCGTGCGCTCTACTTCGCAATTTACGAGAGAAGTTGTCGAAGGATATTTCACGACAATTCCACTTGTGAAATTAAAACCAACAGTGTTTAACTATACAAACTATATCCAACGCGGTGTGTCTCAAAAGGTTTATCGCTTTTTCTACCCGATTTTTCTGATCGCTTCTCCCTATTAACCAATCATAGGACTTCTCCCTATGACTCATATATCTTAGGATATTGTATACATCGATGTCCAAAAACCCGCGTATGTATGATGACATAATCTCTTTGAATTTAACATAGCTTTCAGTTATTTTCAATATTTGGTGCAGTTTGGAACTCTGTTGGACATAATTTCATTCGTGGAATAGTCCTATTAAATACCACTCGCGCTTTGGAAATTCTCAGATCAATCCCCTGGTGAGTCGGTGATTTATCGACAATTTTCAAAGCACTCGTGGTATTACCCGTGATAAGTCTCTCTGTTGTAATTTTCGCCGCAATGTACTGCTTCAAACGCAACTCTAATTCCAGATGTGTGTAAAATTAGTCTTAGTTTGTATTCGAATTTGGTATTATTTAGATAGTTTATTGCATATTTTATTTGATCTAAAATGGAGAGGAGTCAATTGACACGAGATTGTTTTGCATATAAAAGAGACTTAGACTTTATCACACGAAAGGACTGCTGAGAGAACATAGAGAACTATTATTTGAATAACTAAATTTCCCACTGAGTTAAAGAATACATGAACATGTAGTGCACCGCCATTTGTGTCCAGAAGCAAAACAAGAAGCCAACTCAGTATTTCCTCGATGCATCGTGAGAAAGTGAACGAAAAATCCGATCGAGAGCAGGGTCATCGACCCAGAGGCTGAGGGACAATACTTGTTGCAATAGTTCTGCAGCGTCTCTGAAACGCATCCTCGTTTCCGTTCCCGACGGCGCGCCGCGGTGCCGCGTTTCTCCGCGTTTCATTCACCATTCTGACTCTGCGACGGCAATACTTGCTTAGTTACCGGGAGGCGGATGTTCGAACTTCTAGTTACTGTTCCAACCCTCGCAGCTGCCATGTCCACTCTCGCAAGTATTGTAGGCCCGCTTTTCATCCCACTCTCGCGATCTCTCTGAAAGTTCCTGTTCTTGTCCACGTTCAAATCATTGTCCTCCATCTTCACCCTCATCTTAGTTTCTACTTATACGCCTTCAATTCTTCTTCCTAATGTTTTTTCTTCTTTCCCCTCCACTATCAGCGTACTAAGAATTCCAAACACCCAGCCACGTGGGACTTTGGTCCTACTCTAGAACCATTTATGTTCCACCTTCTCTTTCATTTTTCTTCGTTCCCACCTAACTTTCATCTTCACTTTCCTAACATCCGTCTCCACTTCCACCTTTCCCCAGCTCCTCCTTGCATCTAAATCACACCCACCACACCTCCACACCGTTGTCAAGTCCACATCCACCCCTATTTTCTCCATCTCCACAGCACCCTCGCGTCCAAAACCACATCCACCCACATTTTCTCCACCTCCACACCATTCTCCCGTCCACAACCCCCCCTATTTTCTACCTTTCCACACCACTCCTTACATCCACATCCACCCGCAGTTTCTCCCCCTCCACACCGCCCTCACTGATCCAGCAACAGGGCTTACTCCATCCGGGGCCCCGGTCCACTGGTCGCCTCCGCCGGCGCCTCTCGCCGAGTAGCCCTGGACCCCGCGGCGGCGGCGACGACGCCGCAAGTTTGCCGGGCAATTACTGGTGGCGGCGCGGCCCCTCCGTCGCCCGTGGCCTCATTACCCCACCACGCACCGCGTCTTCCGCCCTCCCCCTCCCCCTCCCCCCCCCCATCCCGCGGCAAATTAGCCTTTTGAGCGTCGGTCGCGGCGCCGAGGCGCGACTCCGAGGCGGCGAGGGACGTGGCGTTAGAGATAGCACGCGCCCCCACGCCACGCCACGCCACGCCGCACCATTTCCAAATCGCAGATGAATGTCAGAAGCCGTCCGGCTGGGGATTCGGAAGGGCAGCGGGTCTGGTGTTTAAGCAAAGTCCTGCAGCAACTTCTTTTCGCTCGTCGTATTCTTATTATCCTACTTTTTTTTCTTCTTCGTATTCACGTCTTCATTCTCATTCTTTTTCTTTAGTTTCAGCGCTCCTTGGTTGGTGAGGGGTTAGCCTACTGAACCCCCAGTGCGCGGGTTCGATCCCGGTCGAGGCGCGTGGATTTTCGAAAGGAGGAAAATCCACAGTTGCCATGTCACGCTTGGGGCATGTAAAAGAACCCTGGCGGATGCCCGGCAAAATGAAATCCCTCCAACAGCTCGCCCTAACGAGATCTCATTTTCTCTCAACCAGACAGTTCGTATATAGTTAACTGAGCCCGACGTCCGGCGAAGAAAGTGATAGTCAAATTCCAGGCGCATTTAGGGGACTGCCAGCGAGATGCCCCTGCTCAATAAGGTTCCCAGACCCGCGTCGGGGGTAGGCTTTCAAGGAAGCGTGGATCGAAAACACGGGTGCGGAACAACTGCTTAAGAACAGTCCCCCCGCTAATAGTCCAATGCGATCAATAAATAATTCTCAGTTTCCTTGCTTACTCCGTACGCAGTATAGAGAAAGTATTGTTATGCTGCGCAAAAAGCGGCGAGTTTTGTACAGAAAAACTCGTATTGCGGAACCTGATACGGTAAACGTGAATAAAACTTGTTCCAATACGTAGTAATTACTTCCTCTAACACAGTGGAGTGCACAGCATTCTCCCTTTTGTGGGTCCCTGATACCGAAAAATTAGTTTGATGTAAAACGTCTGTCCGTGAAAAACAGAAATGGTGAAAACGTAAGATGTTCATCAAAATTGTTATTCCACGGTCGATCTCTCAGATGTGACCCCGTGAATTTTAAATACTATCATTTTTGGTGGTATTTTACGTTAAGCATTAGCATTATTAAAATTGTCTGAAAAATGGCTTACTTTTTTTATTAAACTTTGTCGTCGGATAACTTGAAGATATTTTAAAAGAATGGCGCAGATAGCATTTTCGTTGAAATCTCTGATTTTTCAAAACTTTTTAAATTCAAAATGTTTTCGTCACCTTTCAATAACTAACAATATTGAAGAGAGTGATTTGTTTCTTAATGAAATATATATCTTTAAATAAGGTGAAGTATTTTTTTTCAAAAAACAGTAATTTTTGCATAATTTTGAATGGATTTTTTCTTTAACCTTATTTTGAATAATTGGCACAGGATCTATTTTTTGTGAACGCTCTGTATTTTTGAAAACTGGGAAAATATATTGCAAAAACACAGTATTGATGATATACATCTTTATTTTAGGATTCAAATTCGTACCCATTTAGTGTTTACACAATCACTTTTCTACACCGCAATCACTTAAAACCATCTTCATTGTTTTATTTATTTTAAAAACGATTTAATTCATACAGCTATGTTTTTACACACTAAATGTTTAAACATAGTTGTATGAATTGAATGGTTTAAAAATAAATAGAAAATAAATAGATCAAGATGGTTTTTAAGTGATTGTGGTGCCAAAAAGTGACTGTGTAAAGAATAAATGGGCACGAATTTGAATTCTAAAATTATGCCAAAGCAGTCAATTAAATAAATAACTGATATAAATCTCTCTTAATAAAATCTGGTCTTCGAAACTATATTTTAAATTTTTATATTCAAAATTTTAAAATTGTAAATTATTTTGCATAATTTTGGCAATCATCCAAATTTAAATTCGATTTTTTTGTATTTTAGGATTCTCGTATTTTCGTCCATTTGCTTGTATTTCAGTTCATATTACCGCAATGGTAATGCCGCTTCACGGACAGTTTGAAATTCTGAGAATTCCGTTGCATTGTTGTGCGATGTTTATGGCTGAACGAATCGCAGTTATAGATTGTCGAATATGGTTGATGTATTAGCTTTAAAAGAATTAGTTTTCGCACCTACCTTTTATTTTACAAGTCTTGTCAGATGTTTTAATAGTATGGACAGAAATTGCGGTTTGGTAATATTACGTAACCGTTTCCAATGCGAGGAAGTGGGTACAATTGTAGCATTAACTTTTTAAATAAGGCCAAGTTCAAATTTTCAAATAACAGTAATTTTTGCGTGCTTTTCAATTGAATTTGTTATTTATAACTTATCTTTTTCTTCTCCTTTTCCCTCTCGTCCTACTCTCTTTCGGTTGTCTCCTTTTCTCCTTTTTCTTCTCTTTTCCCCTTCTGTTGCTTCTCCTTTTATCCCTTTGTTTCTTCTTTCTCTTTTCCTTTTCTCCTTCAGTTCTTCGTTTTTCCTGTTCTTCCTCTTTCTCAAGCTTCTCTTTTCCGACTCTCCTTTCTCCTCTTCTTTCCTTCTTTTCTTTTGAACTGTTGGTGAAAAAGGGAAGAATGGGTGACATTTGCGCAAATAGTTAAAAACTAACAAACAATTGCAATTCACTACAGCCGGCATAACTGTGAATAATAATTTCAGTGATGTTACGAAATACTTGGTCTTGAGGCTCGTGTACAGACCAGAAGCTCTAGTGTTGGCCCATTTCGGTGACTCTTTTAATCTTAACAACTTACAGAGCAGTCCAGACTGCAAAAGAAATACTAAATGTAATATCATTTACTAAACACTCGCATTTTCCATAGTGATTACATGTACTATTCGAAGGAACTGGTAGTAAAAGAAAATAAGTACTTAACTTTGAACGTCCCTGATTTTTCCTCTTAAATTGGTTTCTCTGTTAGGTGCCAAATTCCTTTCAAGGAATTCTTCTCACAATAAATGAATTGAACATTATATCTATATAATGTTCATTTCATTTATTGTGAGAAGATTTCCCTATAGGGAAAAAGAAAGGGTGAGTTGTCATTCAGAGTATAAAATTAGAGAAGAATACCTTGCCGGCACAAATCCATTTATAGTATGTGAAGTGTATTTGGTATCATGGTCAAACTAATAGACTTTCAATCGCGGAGCATAACAGTAGTCAAATACAATCCAATGCAGAGAGAACAAAAGATAAATGAACAAAAGGGCGAGCGTCAGTTTTCGTTTGTGTTGCAGCGAATGCTGTTGTGGAGTTATGGGAAAAGGTGATATCCAACCCCAAATTGGGTATTATTGCCAATCGCGAGCGAATATGGAGAAAAATATTGTTTTTAAAATACACATTGACTTTTATAACATTTATATTCAACCCTAAAGTATTTGCAATGAAAGATATTTATCTATATTTGAGAGATGTAATGATAATCTATAAAAGTAATCGTGGAATAATTTTTAAAATATTTAAAGACATATTAATTACTCATAGATAGATAAATAAATAAGATATAAGATGGTGATCCAATGAAGCATTAATGATTTAACATTTTATAATTGAATTAAATATACATAATATATTATTATTACTGATTATTTACAATATTAATGATAAAGTATTAATAAATATTAAATATAATTTAATTAGATGAACTCGATCGAAGTAAAAACTTTCAAACCTGAGTAATTAGCTTGGAAATGGGTATATCGTTCTGTGATGAAACTTCTCCTGATATTTCCATTTAAAGTCACGATAATACGATAAAAATAGCATATTTTGCTATTATTAATTGGCTCGTTTGAGATGCGTTATACTATCAATTAAGACTAAGAAACAAAACATTTTTAAAATGCTGTCTACTCTTTATTTCTTAGGTAGAAAAATCACGTACCAAATCGAGAAATTTCATTACTGATACAAAACCACAAAATTTAACACTTTTAATAATTTATAATATAATAACGAAAAAATGTCAATTCACATCGTCACATCTTACGATTTCCTTTTGGATTTGCCTTTTATTAAGATGTAATGTGATTTCTACTTCAAGAAAAGTTTTTTTAGTTTATCTTTATTTCTACGCTGCATTATTGCACATATAAGTTTAAGTCTGAAGCGTATGAATTGGTATTTTTCTCAAGGGAGACATTCAAAATTTTAGCAAGGGATGGATGAATCGACGAATTATCGAAGGAAACGGAGACTGTCTTTCCTTTCGCAGCACGGTAAGAAGACATTGAAGTAGACTTAAATGTTCAATTGATTGCGTCGGCTTCCAATGTTCAATTGTCCGTCACTCTATTAAATTTTTGTTAGAGTTTTTGGCCAATACTTACATTAATGTAATGTGATTAATTGAATTAATGTAATTACATTAATTAATGTAATTACAGTGATGTAGATACGAATCGATTTATTACAAAGTCAATAATATAAAATTATTAATGCTGTACAAATTATTGAGTGGAGAAAATACATATCCCAATATTATATATGAACAATATTTCGAGAAAGAATATTCATCTCCTGGCTTGTCATCTTATTATTGACACCGGTAGGAACACGTTAAATCATATGAAGCACGGAACATCCTTCTTTCCTCGAGAGACTCGAGACACCCGCCAATTGGAACCCTATTTATTTGCTTTAGTTTTCACACAGCTCAGAACGTTTGTAACGGCCTCCAACCGAAATAGAAGCTGCATTGATAAAGCGCTTGGTCACTGCGCTGCGCACCTTTTGCGTCCCTCATTCTCTGGTGCCGCTTGCGCCATACGGGGCATTTCAGAAAGAGATGTCACTCGTAACAATAGAAGCTGAAAACGGAAAGAGCTGAGTTGTCCGCAGGGTTCAGGCCACTGTCCTTTCCTGAATAGCAGAAACCGAAAGCAACATGTGTTCCGATGAAAGCAATTAGCAAAACCGGAAATACTTTCTACAACAAAAAATATATTACTTTCAACAATCTACTATTTTTCCACGTTTGTGCACTAGTTGTAAAAAAATCGAATTTCTGAAATTTTTGAAAATCATTATTTAAAAACCAATATTCGTAATGTTAATGATTATTTCATTTACGCAGCAATTTTTGTAATTATTAATCTGCAATATTTTGCATAGGTCCAGTGATACACTCTGGATGTTGAAATGAGGGTGAGCACGGCCACTCGTTTCAGCTGTAGAGAACAAGCGAAGTGATTTGAGAATGATCACGGCCTCTCATTTCGGTTGTAGTGAGCAAGCTATGTGATTTGAGAATGAGCATGGCCACTCGTTTCCGTTCCGATGTCTTCTCGTCACTGCCCGTCCTCTCCACACCGCCCGCCTCTCCACACTGCTCTGTCCTACGTCCCTTTACGCCCTCTATTCACCAATGCATCTTCACGGACGTCTCTCCCCTTCCTTTGGCCTGTTACTCCCCGCTGTGCGACGCCGCCGCCGTCGCCGTCTTATTTAAGAAGCGCGGCCGTTACTCGCCGCGGAAGATTTAGGGGAACCCCCCGGAGATTCGCAGTCGATGCGCTGCGGTCGCCGCAGTGTCCTCGACAATCGATAGCCGCTCCGTCCACGTGTGGCCTGGCCGTAGCCACCTGCCCCACAAGACTTTCCACGTGTTCAGTGGGTAGGTGCGAGCGAGACGACGCTTCGGATCGCGATGGAACAATTCATAAAATTGAAGGATAGGACGTTGTATTTAATTATTTGTTTTATATATTACCTACATTATTATTTTGTTTATTTATTTTCATAATTTTAATTATTTTCTACAGAAACAATAAAAACTGAATGTGGCGAATTGAGAAAGTAGTACAAACTACACACGTTTTCTTGAGTTTCTAAATCCCTACCCATTCTTGTACTTCAAAAATTATAAACAGATGTAATAATGAGCATTGTTGAAAATGTTAGATAAGATTTGTTCGCTCCAGAGGATATTTGTGACGGAAAACGATCTACAGATTTCATTTAATGACATACATGACGAGTAAAACCTTAAAATCTTCCATTTCTCGAAGTGGAACACAATGAATGTTTGCAATAACATTTTTCTTAAGATACGAGTAATATATTTTGCATCATTATTCACCTCGAAAGAATAGAGACGTATGACAATATTCAAACTGAATAAAAAAATCTGAGGATATTTAGTGAAACCTAGGATGTATGTTGCAATTGCGAATGCATTTCTAGAATTTGTACTGAAATTTATTTGCTGTGCAACAGAAGTGCCGTGAGAAATGAACTTAAAATACGATGTTTGCTCCTTGTCTAATTAATTGTTTTAAAAAATGCATTTTTGTATTATTCTCTAAACGAACATGTTTCTGAAAATATAAAAAATATTATAACGACTTTGATATGGTTGAAATTGATTCTCTTATTTACCTTGACTTTTTCAAGACTGCTAACAAAATTCGCTATAATTCTCCCTCACTGAAGCGAATCATCTCGGAATCCTCCATCGGATAACTATCGCGCAAGTGAGGAGTCCGGGCATAACCAGCAAATTGCTTCGTTCGGATACGAACACAAACAAGCTAGCAAACAAACAAACAAACATTCCTTATTAACATGTTGCACGTGGAGAGCTCTATTCCCATTGCAGATGGCGCGCATTGTGTTTGACCGCTAAGGCACCGCCCTCAGAGCATTTAGTAATGGAGTTTGCCGTACTGTTTACAGAGAGGTAATGGTTGGTACAGTCCACCTGTATATACGTTCGTACATCGTCGATTCGGATGTCGGTGCCCTCTGTTACGATATTCTGAACGTCGTAGGTTTATTTAATCAACATTGCACAGTTGAATGGGATTCTTAATGTTCTATAACATGGTGAGTGTTGCGTGTAAGTGCTGTATTTTTCTCGTTAATGAATCCTATTTTACAAATACAGATTATTAATCGAGCTCGTGAACTCGAAAATAGCTTTTGCATCATTTTGAGTGATGCAAATTTTAAAAAAATTTTAAAAATACTTCAAATTTTTCCCTCTAATTTTTCTCAAATAGAGCAAAAATCTCTCATAAAAATGGTGAAGGCACTCGTTTTATAGTTCATTCTCTGAATTTTCGAAAACTTACAAAAAATAATATTGCAAAACTACAATGTTCATGATAAAAAATGGTTCCGTAATGAAATCGTTTCTAAAAAATATTTTTTTCTATAATTCTTAGTCTTCAAATAACGTCATGTATTTTTTAAAATATGAGTAATTTTCTCCGTATTTTTTGTTTTAAGTAAGAGGAATTTAAAAATAATGTTTTCTCAAAAACGGCTCCAAATTTTATTCATTCAGTTTTTTCTTTAATAGAGGAAAGAAAACTTATGTCGGTTATTTTTTAAGCGACTGCTGTGCTGCCGCATGAAAATGGAGAAAGTTCCTACTGCAGTGGGTTGTAGAAGATTTTAAGGATAGCTTCACAAATTTTTAGTTAATTGTCGTCCGCGATAGTAACGGGATGGAAAAATTGGGCTTTGTCACGATTTTTAACCGAGAGTAATTTTGAAGTTGTGATTTGGACCTGTGCACAAATCACTAAAAGCGATTAAATGTTTTTTTTAGAGATCTTCTGTGATGGGTGCAGATAAACAAGAAGCTTCTTGGGGGCCCCTGGAAACGGTTGTTTCGTCCCCCCTGCGACTTACACCACAATTGTATGCGGCGGTATGAGCAACTTGTAGCCTACTTCAGCATTGTGCTGGCCCTTATCTAAGAAATATTGAAGTTTAACTCGCACCATTTTGACCCGTTGTAGAACAATGTCCAAACCATCAAACGGGGCACCTAACTCAAATCTTCCAAAATTTGACCACTTTTTCTTTCAGCGGCTCATTTGAAAAGCAGACATTTCCGCTCCCGTGTAACAGAAAACGTATTTGCTTGAGTCGCGGACTCGCAAGGGCGTGCGCTGTCGCGCCGGCGCGCCGCCGCCTCGAGTGGTCGCGGGCGAAGGGCGAAGGGCGGCTGGCCAAGGGCCGACGCGACGTCCAGCGCGCTTGTTAGCGGTGGCCGCCGGCTACGCGCCGCCCTGCGCCCTCAGGGCTCCGCTCAAGAAAATATTTCCGTTCCACGTCGGCCCCACCAGCTGCTCCGCTTCGCTTTGTCGGGAGTAGCTATCTATATTTTCCAGTGCTGTGGACTTCGCCGTCTTGTCCACTCTCTGCTAAATGGATATGAATACGAAAATCTTTTGGGGTTTACTTTAGAATTAGAATTCAACTAATTGATGTGTTATAGCACTTGAGTTAATGTAGTTGCAATTTAAGCTGTACCGTACACAATACTATCGTGATGAATATGGAGTCATTATAGGAGAAATACAACTGAGTTAGCCTTTGGCTGTCTTGGCCTTTTGAGTGACCATGCAACGTTCAACAAAGTACACATTACAAGACACGGATTATGTCGCTCATTTATAATTTCATTTTGTAAGTGATATTCAGAGTATTATACGGCGATTTTCTAACTTTGCCCCTCACGGCCCGTCTTCACGATGGAACGTTAGGTCACGGTATTTCGCGACGTTCTCAGGCGTGCCGCCAGATATCGCATGATCACGACTGTATCAAGCAGTGCTTGCGATCATGAGACTTCTCGCGGCATGACGGAGAAAGACGCGAAATGCCGTGTGATGTACCATCGTGGCCATAGGGGCTTGAGAGACAGAGTTAGAAAAATCGCACAATAATGAGAAATATTTTTAAATACTGTTTTTTCTGTTATAATAGCAGTTACGCCTCTAAAATTTACCGTAATTTAAATCATTTTTAAATTTTTATTTCGTTGACGATTCAAACATATCTCCACAAAAATAAACATTGTCACGAAGTGATGTCATTGTTACGTAGATACCTTCTAGAATGTTGGGAAAGTTGAATGTTTCGAAAAAACGTTTATTTCTTCCGGTTATGGGCGAAGATAGGACCTGAAAGTCCAATTAATGAATTTGGAAGTTGCTGCTCATTCATAATCATATTTAGATGTGTTTAATAAGTCGATTAAAAATATAATAAAGATATGCAACTGTAGTCCTGTTCCAAGCCTGAACCTCTGTGTGCACTGAAACTGCTCTGTTTCTGATGTGTTCTGGAAAATCCTCTGGAGTTCAAACCTACACAACATGGCGTCTTCTTCAATTGCAATCATTTCTCACTCTGATCTATGAAACACAACTTGTTTTAGATAGATAATCGGAATCGGTATAATAGAGTCTTAAGCGCATGTCTGTGAGGTGTGCGTGCGTGCACACATGCGCATGTGTGTGTGTGTGCACCCGCGCGTGCCCGAATGTTGCAAGAGATTGAAAATCCCGGTTAAAAAACGAAGTCACGCTTCTTTAAGAAGTTATTTCCCTCCAGTATTCGAATCTTATCACTGTTTTTCGTTGTTAGGTATTGGCACATTGCTGGATGCAGCCCTTCAAAGCCAACATTCGCTCGTTCATCCTACGAGTGCGCCACCGAACATTCGCGTCCACTCGATTCTCTGTTCAATTTCCGCTTCCTCTTTCCTTATTGGCCGCTTTCTTTGTCTCACTCTGCCATTCATTTCACTTTTACACATTTCGTTCTTTTCTTTCGCCGAGCAGGGCCTCTCTGCAGCCGTGGTTGGCGTCTTCGCCCTGACCTACTTGTAACAGCGTTCCTCCCTGTCCGCGATCTCGTTCAGGTCCTTTCCCTGGGAAAGCGTCGCTCGCCTTCGCCCTCTCAGTTCGCGCCGCCAGAGCCACCCCCCACCACCACCCCACCCGCCCCCGCCCTCACGACTTCGCTGACCCTTTCGCGGGCGACCGCCTCGGAACACTCCGTCGACAAATGGACTGGCGGGGACGGGAGTTGCACGGCGAAAGAACAAGCTCTCCCCCTCCCTCGCTCCTCTGCACTGCCCCCTCTTTGCACCTATCTCTGCTGCGGCCCCGCCCGCACTCACCCCTGAGCTGCGCTCTTCCCATCGCCGCTAGCTTTGCACCCGCCTCCACTCTCGCCTTTGCATCTGACCCGAGATCCATCCCCACGCCCATCTCCGTGCCACCCCCTACACCTGCTGTCTCCACCACCGCCCTGGCTCCACTCCGATTTATCTTCCAGTCCCAAACACGCCTTCGGACGCTGCCTTCCCAGGTCTGCTCCCTTGCCACTCTGCTGCCCATCCTTCTCCAAACATCTCCGCCAACCCCCAAGCCCAGACACATTCGACCATACATTCCCCTGTCCGAACATCTATTCCTTTCGCTTCTTATTCCCCGCCGCTTCAACCTGCTCCATCACTTCCCCACCTCCTTTCTAATGTCGCTGCAGAGCCTCTGACCGGGAGGTCCTAGGCCTCGAGTCCCGGATGTGGCAGGATTTTCGACACTAGCTACATAGCTAGGTCGAATTCAGCCGCTCTCTGGAGGAGAATTTTTAGCGGCTTCTGATAGTAGTTTTTCGTTTGCTCTCCGATTAACACCAGGCGAATGCCGAAGCTGTACCCTAAATACGTGCTAGGGACCGCGCACGTTCGTTCCTTCCTGTAGTTTGTCCTATCCTCACCCCTTACCTACACACCCTTGCATTTACATGCACCACACGTCGGGAGACCAATCAATACCTCCAGAGCCTATCGCAGCTGGGGCGATGATGTTGTGGAAAACCCCGTAAACGTGCAGTTCGGAACCGGATCTCGCTATCCAGCGAGGAAAAGATCACCGCCACTCCCGTGATAAAGACATGCACAACACTTACAGGGATAATGGCCATAGTTGTTGACGCGCCTGGAAACAGAATAATCAATCAATGGATCAATCGATAACACGATTTTTTTATCACACGAACACTGCCTGTTATTTTGTTCCCTTGAAAATCGCGTAAACGAGAGTTTACTATACTTACTAGGGATAGGGTCTTGACAGTGTTGATGAAAATATAAAAAAGAATGACCAAGTCACACACAGTGAGCTACGACCAGATGACAATGATTGCCGGAAAACGTAATTGATCTCAGCTCTCGAACGAAAACGTAGGGGAAAACAATCGTAAGATGATGGATGCAAGATGAGAAACTGCAATCAACTTCAAGGTCTAAAAATAAATAAATAAATAAATAAAAAGCAGAAAAGTAATGCTCACTAAAACATTGTTGGCATTTAAGTGATGATAATATAACAACTAAACGTGTAAGGTAAAAGTCAATCAATTCTTTACTCATGTAACTGTTACCAAAAGACGAGAGTGTATTTCGAAAACACGCGAATCTTACATTCGGATTCAAAATTCCTTCAATTAAGAAAAGATACTGTGTGACAAATTAAAGTAAGATGCCGAGCACCGAGCATTCGTATGTTCTGACGCAAATTCGTCTTTTCGTGGCTCTCAGAAATCAGCACCGCAAATCCTCGCACGTTCTTTACAATTGAAACTTCTCAAACATTTAAACTCGTTTCTCATTCCACCCCATCTTAATGGCTTCTCTAATTGCTAGCCGCCGTACATTATTTCAGCATTTTTCTAATTTGCCACGACTTAAAAGATTTATTACGTTTTTAGTTTTCTCAAAGTAATACACAAAACTGCGAATTTTACAGGGTTTAATATTGAGGAAAGAAATTAATTTCGAACATGGCAGCGTTTATGAGGAGAAAGCCCGGAATTTCCATTGTTTCTTTGCTCTTGATAAGTAAGTTGCTTCCTCGCAGAACTTTATTAATATCATTACAATAATAAATTGAAACCCAAGTTGGAGAACACCCACCCCCGCCACTCGTGCATCATTCGGTGGCGCGGAGGGGCGGGGAGGGGTGGGAGCGACGGCGTTTGTGGTGGCGGGGGAAGGGAAACGAGGAAGTGGCGGTTTCTGCGGCAGCGGAGTCATGGCAACGATAGGAAGGAAGTGATGGTGAATATGATGGCGGCAAGGGGTGTTGACGAGGAGATGAAGATGGTGGAAGTAGAGGATATGGTAGGTGGAGGATATGGTGGAAGTAGATGATAAAGTGGTGGTGAAGGCGACCAGGGGATCATTTGATTGATAGATGTTTCGTGGCATGTGAACTGCTACGGTCATAATTCCCGTTAGTGAAGTGAATCTTTTTTCTCGATTGGTGGCGGTTATCGTCGTCCCGCTGGATGGTGAAATTCGGTGACGGGTTTTTCCCAAACCAGGTATCTCCTACCAGCGTGGCACCGTCCCAGCCGGGAAAAGCTCCATGCTCCCGAATGATCTCCCGACATGTGTGGTTGTGTGTGTAAGTAAGGGGGTGAGAATAGGACAAGGAAGAGAAAGGAAAGATCGCGTGCGGTCCGTGGTCCGTTTGTTAAGGTACTGCTGTGGCATTTGCCTGGAACTAATTGGAGAAAACTACCGATTAGAGCAGCCGGCCGCTGCAATTCTCCTCTAGACAGCGACTGAATAGAGGCGGCGTCAATACAGTTGCGGTTTGCGGGATCGCTGGGCGAGTGGTGGCGGCGATGGACTCGGCAGCGGCGGCGGGGGCGACCGAATGTGGAGGCGGACGACGTGTGGTGATGAACAACGGTGGGCGGGGAATGGATTGATTGAGCAATGCGGGGTGTCGACGGTTGTTTGGTGGCGATGGTGGCGGCAACGGAAGGCCGCGCTTCGTTTGTGCCGGGACGATCCCGCAACTTTAATGAAAAGTTGCGGCTGCTGCTGCGCTAACTCTCGCCCTGAGCTCCACCCGCCCGTGCCCCCCCCTCTCTCTCTCTCTCTCTCTCATCTTCTTGCCGCCTTCGCCAGAGCCGTTCTCTCCAGCCATAGGAAGAGAGGAACCAGGATTCAGAAGAGCACAGACAAGATACGTAGGAGACGGGGACGCACTGAGTTGAAGTGGACAAAATGGGCGAGAGATTGGGCAGCGGAGACTTTATGGACGGAACGAAAGGAGTCGATTGAGGAGTTGGCGTGGGTGACGAACAACGGGTGGGTGACAGGCAGAGACGTTGACGGGGTTTAGAGTTGTTTGGCCAGCATTGAAGTCCAGCACTGTGAGGAAGGGACAGAAGATGCAAGAGGGTGGGTGTGACTGGACAGCGGCGAGACGAATCAACCAGCGGGCGGAGACTGGGGGGCCGGGCAGGTAGAAGTGTCAGCAGGGAAAATTGATAGACCACAATGGACAGGAGGAGGACGGAGACTCATTAGGAAATGGGGAAAGCGGGAGACGAAACACACGTTGTGTGAAAGTGAACAAAGAGCAGATCATTTGAGAGCGAACAAGTGTGAACATGTGAACAAGTGCGAACATTTGTGAGTGAACAAGGAGGAGGTCATTTGTGTGTGTGTGTGTGAGTAAGAAAGGAGTGAGGATAGGACAAGGAAGAGGAAGGAAAGATCGCGCGCGGGTCGAGGTCTGTTTGTTAGGGTACTGCTTCAGCATTCTTCAAATGTTGATCGGAGAAGGCACGGAAAACTACCGATAAGAGTAGTCGACTGCTAGAAGTCTCTTCTAGACTGCGGCTGCATTCGACCTAGCTAACAAGTACGTGACGAAAATTCTGCCACCGTTTGGACACGAACCTAGAACCTCCTGATCAGCGGCACTGTAGTGAGGGCGGCGAGAGCGTTGAGGGCGGCGAGGGCGGCGAGGGCGGCGAGGGCGGCGAGGGCGGCGAGGGCGGCGAGGGCGGCGAGGGCGGCGAGGGCGGCGAGGGCGGCGAGGGCGGCGAGGGCGGCGAGGGCGGCGAGGGCGGCGAGGGCGGCGAGGGCGGCGAGGGCGGCGAGGGCGGCGAGGGCGGCGAGGGCGGCGAGGGCGGCGAGGGCGGCGAGGGCGGCGAGGGCGGCGAGGGCGGCGAGGGCGGCGAGGGCGGCGAGGGCGGCGAGGGCGGCGAGGGCGGCGAGGGCGGCGAGGGCGGCGAGGGCGGCGAGGGCGGCGAGGGCGGCGAGGGCGGCGAGGGCGGCGAGGGCGGCGAGGGCGGCGAGGGCGGCGAGGGCGGCGAGGGCGGCGAGGGCGGCGAGGGCGGCGAGGGCGGCGAGGGCGGCGAGGGCGGCGAGGGCGGCGAGGGCGGCGAGGGCGGCGAGGGCGGCGAGGGCGGCGAGGGCGGCGAGGGCGGCGAGGGCGGCGAGGGCGGCGAGGGCGGCGAGGGCGGCGAGGGCGGCGAGGGCGGCGAGGGCGGCGAGGGCGGCGAGGGCGGCGAGGGCGGCGAGGGCGGCGAGGGCGGCGAGGGCGGCGAGGGCGGCGAGGGCGGCGAGGGCGGCGAGGGCGGCGAGGGCGGCGAGGGCGGCGAGGGCGGCGAGGGCGGCAAACCCGTCGGGGACCTCGAGCGCGGCTGAAAAAGCTAGAGGAGATGATGACAGCAGGTTCTGCCGAGTGGCGTTGATGGTGGGTACGGCGAAGCGGCGAGGGTGGCGAGGACGGGTAGCGGAGGAGGGTGGCGACTTCTGGGAGGAGGGCGAAAGCTGCGCAATTTTCCGCTACAATTGCATTACGTGCGTCGCGAGGCCGCGGACGCGCTGCCGGGCGGCGACAGCGGAGCGCGCGGTGAAAAGCCTGGCGCCGCGCGACGCAACCGCGCTCTCTGCAACGGGGAGGTGCGTGAGCTGGAAACAACTCCACGCAATGGGATTCGTATTCCAGAATATTCACCGGCCTAAGTGCTTCCGGGCATGACTTGATGTCACTGCAGTGCCTATGACCGGGAGGTCCTAGGAGTCTAGTTACGATAGTGGCGGAATCTTCACAACTAATTCGGCTTCTGTTTCGAGAAGGATTCTCGCGGCCACCTGCTCTGATCGGTGGTTTTCCGTGGGGTCTGCGATCAACACCAAGCGAATGACGGAGCAGTACCTTAACAAATGTGTCAGGATCGCCTGCGATCTTTCCATTCTCTTCCTTGTTATATTCTCATCGTTACTTACGCACACACGTACATGCACTAAACTAGCACACATGCCGGGAGACCAGTCGGGAGATTAGGACATGCCCAACTGGCGAAGATTACCACATCCCGCGATAAAAGCATGCACTGATCAATTAATAAAATCCAAAATCTTCTTTACATGTTGCCAGAACGTATTGATCTCCCAATATCTATGTTATAAATATTGGTGAAATTCACGTATGAAATATAGATAAATGCTGGATGGATGAGTGTGATTAAGGTATCGTTTGAAGGTAAAACTCTTTCCATATTAATACATTTCTGTCAATTTGCCGTCCTAAATAAGTTGGACACAAATCATTATGGGATACAAGAAACAGAATAATGAGCAAAGAATGAGCCAACCTGCTGAAACGACGAACAGTGATGGCTCTGCGAAGAATTGTGGATCCGGTAGAGTTATTAAGTTTGCAAACTGTTATCTCCACGAAATTTACAGCCATTCCATAATCATTCTTGAAGGGAAACGAGAACTACTAGTGTACTTAATTAAGGAATTTGATATTTTTATAATAAGTTCTTTGTCTTTAGTAAGTTGTAACCAGGAAATTATTCTCACTTCCACGGATAATAATTAATTAGGTTTTGATTGGATGTTGTGTTCAATGAAACGTCCTTGTTTTTAATTCTCTTTGTCATGAACGTACCGTTTGAGAGTGGAAGTGACAAGTAAAATATGCAATATAATTCCGGAATTATGTGACACTAAGGTAATTCATCATGCCTCTAACTTATTAGAAAGCCCTGATGATGGAACAATAAATGTACGGAAAAGGTGACCAACTAAAAGCAAAATGATTCTTTGACCAACATCCTGAGGAAACTTAATAATTTAAGTTATCCAAATGGACGTGTTGGGAATTTAAGTTATCCAAATGGACACACACAAATATTATTGATGTGTGTATTATTGGCGTGGACACTCCTTGCAACAGCAACCTGGTCGTGAAGATGAGCTTGTGGACGGTTCATACGTGCGTAGCTAAAGGCTTCGTGTATCAATGAGAATCCTATGTCTTAACGCGGGACGCCAAGAGTACATACTTGGCTGATCGTCAGTGCTAATTGCCGCAGCGGCGTCAGCGGCCGGGTGTGACAAGGCGAGCGTCAGAAACCGGGAGCGTATTGATTCCTCGCGCAGCGGGGGCGGTCAGATGGCGGCGCGGCCGCCGAGCCGTAAAAGAGCCGTCTTATCTTGGCGCGGGGACCGTTAAACTGCGCGATGGCTGTCGGTCGTCGCCACCGCCTCCACCGCCGCCGCCGCCGCCGCCGCCACCGCCGCCGCCGCCGCCGCCGCCTCCGCCGCCTCCACCACTTCCGCCGCCTCCGCCGCCTCCGCCGCCTCCGCCGCCTCCGCCGCCTCCGCCGCCTCCGCCGCCTCCGCCGCCTCCGCCGCCTCCGCCGCCTCCGCCGCCTCCGCCGCCTCCGCCTCCGCCTCCGCCTCCGTCTCCGCCTCCGCCTCCGCCACCGCCACCGCCACCGCCACCGCCACCGCCACCGCCACCGCCACCGCCACCGCCACCGCCATTGCTACCGCCACCGGCTCCGGCTCCGCCACCGCCACCGCCACCCCCACGGCTACCGCCGCCGCCACCGCCTCCCCCTCTCCCTCCACCACTACCTCCATCACCACCTCCACCTCCGTCGCCACCGTCGGCACTGCCGACAGTTTCATTCCTGCCTTCAGGGCCATCTTCGCTTCCACCTCCGTCTGTGTCACTGGCGTCACCTCCATCCCTCCACAGCCATCGTCCTGTTAGTTTCCGTGACTGTTCGCGTCATTTATGACATTTTTGGTGTCACCTATTTACCAGCTTCAACATCACAATAACTCCGAACGTAACGCCCACTTCATTCCCCACCTCATCTTTACCACATCCACCGCACTTCACTTCATCTCTTCCTCATATCGTTCTTACGTCAACCCCATCTCAACCCTATCTCTTTGGCACCTCATCTCACACCTCACGCTCGCCATCTCCTGCCTCATTCCAATCTTATTGTCCACTTCATTTCACATCTCCATCCCCTCCTCATTCCTCACTCCACCAACCCCAAATCTCTCAGCTCTTCCACTACCAAATGCCCCTCTTCACATCCCATCTCACCCCACCCCCTGGAATTGAGAACTCTACTCGAGCTCGAAGGGGCTATCACAAACTTTTGCATTCTGACGTGGCTGTCACCACTTCTTTCATCTAGAGCGCCACCCCATTGTCGAACCTACCTCCACAGTCTTCAAACCAGTTCCGCTCTATTAAAAGTCAGTGCCACCTCAGCCTCTGTCCCTTCCTTCACTTCTCCGCCGACTGTCGATACCACCGCCTCCCCACTATCATCGCTGCCATGATCTTTTATAGCTATCTTCTCTGTGACATTCGCTTGTCTGGAGAATTGCTATTCATTTATTTAAATTCACGCTAGGTCTATCAAGAACGATAATGTGTTCAAGGATGAAAAAGGGATAATTATGATAAAGTAAGGTACATTAAAAAGGAATCGAAAAGAAATATGGACAGGATTATTTAAATAACATTTAAATCCATGGACTTTATCGTTAATTTGTTTTAAATGATATAAATACTCAATTTTTTAAATTACTTTTTGATTGTTCGCTTTATTATGATTTGACCAAAATTCATAATTTCTTCTAAGTGAATAAATAAACCGGAACGCAATGATAAAGATTAATTACATATTTAGTTTGTTGTGACTTGTTAGGATAAAAAACATTATGAATAGAAGGAATCAAAGAAAAAGGATAAACAAGTGTCAAGTTACCCTCCAGTCGCTCTTACTCTAAATGAAGACAATGGCAAAAAAGAGGCTTATGAAAATGGTAATGAGGGTTCTGATGATGGTAAATCATTTTGCATATTTTTCATGAGCGACACATATACCATAATTTACATCGGTGAACAAAATAAACGAAGATGTTCGTGACGAACGTAAACACAGAAGTTACCGATGTAAGCTCTTGGGAACTCTCGTGCCCGCTGAGTGATGTACACAAGAGTGCAGGCGGACCTATACTCAACCTTGCACATGCACGATTCGCATGAAAGCTTTTCTTCTTAATGGAATTCTCAATGCTACAGTGACTGGGTGTAAGATCTTCAGGGGTTTGTAGGATGGATGATTCAAGAAAAAATTTGAAGCTGTTTGTTTTTCCAAAATAATAGGACTAACAATTGCTTATATTTCACGCAAAATTACGCGAAAAGTATTCACATTTTCGAAACATTTTATTGGGTCTTACTTGAAGATGTGTATTGAATGAACAGATTTTATTCATGGAAAATCTCTTTCTTCAGTATTGTAGTTGTTGGAAGTCATCGAAAACAATTTTCAACTTTGTTAATTTTCGAAAAATCAAAGATATCAACGGAAATAAGACTTGCGCTATTATTTTAAGAGTCCTTTACGCTTGACTAAGACAAAGTATAGTAAAAGAATTTGGGAACATTTTTGAGAAAATTGTGAAAATATTTGAGGCGTCATGAAAAGTACTCCCAAAAATCAAGATAGACAAATCAAGACAGACAGACAGGTAGGCAGGCAAGTAGGATGGTAGACAGGCAGACAGAGACAGACCGTCAGGCAGAGAGGCAGACAGACAGGCAAACAGACTTGCAAGCAGACATGCCCTCAAGCATCCAGACAGACATACAGACATATAGACAGACATACAGAGAAACATATAGACAGACATACAGACAAACATAGACAGACATATAGACAGACATGCAGATAACCACATAGTAATTTCTCTAGTAGGAAAAATGTAGAAAAGCATACTTGATCCGACATTGGGAAGGCAGAAGGTCGATGGCCATACCTTCCCGAGCCAGTATTCTCGCCGCTCACCCACCAAGCCAACAAACAGATTTGGGCGGAAACTGTGTTGTTCATATTACGTAGTACAGGAGAAATATTGCTATTCTCTTCTTACATGGAAGGGGCCACGCCGTAACTCTTCAAGTTGTTCAAAATGTATAAAAGCATACTTGATCCATCGTGGGGGAGGCAGAGGGGGGGATGGCCGTACCGTCCCGGGGCGATGTTCTCGCCGCTCATCCAGCAAGCGGCAACCGCTTCCGCGAACAGCGCTGCGGCCGGCGAGTGGCCCTTGAGGGGCTCCGCGCCCTCGCGATATCCGCGTGCGCCGAAGCACCTGGCTCTCCATCAAGCAGCCAGCGGTAGGGCGCCCGCGCTCCGATCAACAGTAACCGCCTCTTCCTGGCGATCCGAGCGGGCGGGATTTATTTAGAAAGAGGTGGATGCAGAAGCTTCCGAGTACTTGCGAGCTGGACGACTGTTGTACAGCAGACGCAAAGGAGCTTGAAAGCCGCGAAAGCGAACTGAGTTTCGCGTAAAGGAATGAGCCGTTACAATTGTGTATACTTTCATGACGACGTTATGTGACGACGTTAACTTGTCACTAAAACTGAGCTGCGATTTGCAAAATTTTGAGCATATGGATCCAGACCTACATTGTAAAGTCAAGAGTAGAGCTCGCGGTCTGATTGTGATTGACCTTCGTTCAAACACGAACCGATCAGCATGAATTTATCAGACCGCTGTTAGGAGCAACGTATCTTCTGGCTGACCGATTTTTGTTTTTCGATTGAAATATGTCGAAAACAATTAAAGCGTTCTCTCCTAAGAATGAGCGGTATATTCTTTAATTCTTAAAGCAAATTTTCTAAATTACAGACTAAAACAGTTCATTTGACTCAACGAAAACGAACTTCACGAAAAATTCGGGTTATTAAAGTTAAAGATGTATCTAAGATTTAATTATAGAGGGGACCATTAAAAACTGTAGTATGCAGCGAACGGTACAGGTTGCACTTTTATAACGAATAACTCCCTCTTCAGTGGAACCGACCGGGATGGATTCGCTTAAAAAGCAATGGCCTAAGCAGCTACCAAATACCTGCGTGCTGCACGACTGTTGTGTAGCAGAAGCCAAGTCGCTCTAGAAACGGTAAAACGAAATTTTCTGCACGAAAAAATAACCGTTACAATTGTGGGTACTTAAATAAGTTCGATAACATCGTTAACTTGCGACAAAAGAGTGCATCGAATTACGATTTTTTTTAGGCATCAACCTTTTCAACACAAACGATTCTCTGAAGAGTATTTTCTCAAAACAACATGTGACGATGCCACTTGCCTGGGAAATGGAACTTAAAACTATATTATTCTTGAGTTGCTTCCTAACATTGATGTGTTACTAGCTGTGGACGCTGTGCTGGCCCAAGATGTCCAATTGCTCTGACAAACTTGCTAGTGCGAGTCTGCCGGGCCAAGGCTCGAATTGTGCTGTGGCCGCAGAGACGGGAAAGGACGATCCCTCCCTGTGAGCCCCCGCCATCTGCTGGCGTCAAGTGGCCAGTGGCCAGTGGCCGGCGGATGCCTCGGCCCGTCGACCGCGCACAGGCAGCCCTTGTCTGCTGCCGGCGGAAGCCAAACCTTCGACAACTGTTGCACTGCGCCGTTAATGGCGCGATTTCTTTCGGCAAGATCGCCCCCGCCGCCCCTCCTGCGCTCCTTCGCATCCGTCTCGGTTACTGTAGGCACCTTCACCGCCGCCAAGCCCCCGCCCCCGCCCCCGCCCCCGCCCCCGCCACCGCCACCACCTCTGCCGTTGCCTTCACCGCCACCGTCCCTGCCTCCGCGACCGCCACCGCCATCACAGCCGCCACCGCCGCCACCTTCGCCTCCGCCCCCGCCGCCGCCACTGCCATCACAGCCGTCACCGCCTTCGCCCCCGCCCCCCCCATCGCCCCCGCCATCACAGCCGCCATCGCCAACGCCAACGCCTTCGCCACCTCCCCCGCCCCCGCCACCGTCCCTGCCACCGCCACTGCCATCACAGCCGCCACCGCCATCACAGCCGCCAGCGCCAACGCCGCCGCCTTCGCCACCTCCCCCGCCCCCGCCATCGCCCCCGCCACCGTCCCTGCCAGCGCCACCGCCATCACAACCGCCATCGTCACCGCCTCCGCCATTACCACCGTTTCCGCCATCGCCTCCACCTCTCTCTCGTCCTCTACCGCATCACCACCTTGCCCGCCGCCACCGCCCTCTCTTCAGCCGTCTTTGTCTCCACTCAAACCTCCGTCGCCGCCTTTGCCTGCACCTACGTCTTCCCCTTGAACTTCTTCTTAACCGTCGCCATACCCTCAATCACTGTCGGTTCCGTTTCCTCCGCTCTAACCCTGCTTCTATCCCTCTTCGAAGCCCGAAACTCTGCCGAAGATGGCGAAAGGCGTGTGTGTGATAGGAAAACCGTGTTTGGAAGGCTTGCGGAAAGAGTGGTTTCTCTTTTTGGGAAGTCCTACATATAGATCACTGGGGTTAGGTTGTTGAAGGAAGGAAGATTAGCCAATCGCTTGGCCTTAAGCAAAGGATTGGGGACAAAGTGGAAGAAATAAGAATCTCAACCAGACAGCGACGCGTTGTTGCTCGGGCATCCTTAAATAGGTTGGAAGAAAGTACAGATACGTTGGAAGAAACACCTCGGCTTTCAATCATCCAGGCAGTGGAATTGTTTCTCTAAGCCAGGGATATTCAAACATTTTTCGTCCACGGCTCCCTTGATCTAAACTAAACTTCCCGCTGCTCCCCTGGTAACAATAATTTTCAAATATAAGGGTTAATACAGGCCTACTAAAGATTCAAAACAAATAAGTGATATAATAAGCAACATGTAAAGGACTTGCCTGGTTCAATTAATCCACCACTAATTAGTAAAATAAATCAGATATATTAAAATAACATTTAGTATGATGCTCGTATTTTGTAGACATAAATGTCACAAGGATTAAAGTAAATCAAATTTAAGGATAGTTTTTAATAAATCACCGTGAATTGCCAACCCGGAAATCTCCCTTCTTACGACGCGTCCTCCGTACTCCCTCCGTAGCTACGTGCACAGAGCAGGGGGTTTCAGTGCGTCGCGGCTCCCAGGGACGTCGCGGCAATATGGTGGGGGAGTCGCGGTGAATTATTAAAATAAATTACCATTATTTTTTATTTATTTTATTTCACGTGACATATATGTCTTCAAAATAATTTTGTATTATCATACTATATGTTACTAGAAATATATATAATTTAGCGACGCTACACATACGTACACTCAACGTACTCACGCATGAGGTTTGGACCGACATTTATAACGTATAGGCGAGGTAGAGCCTCTTCATTAAGTTGTAGCTTCGTTTCGGTTAAGTTGTGGCTTTAGTCTCAGAATTTAGGTGCGGATATAATTGCCATACTTCAGATCATTAATTTGTTCTCACTTCTCGCAATTCGTTTCTCTCCTAACCCGGTAGTACCAGGTAGTATTATGTAACAACAGACTTTTGTTTTAATTATCTAAAATGTTGTTTACGAATTAAAATGAATAATAGCGTGATGTTTATATCTTCGAGAGGATGGCTCGTTGCAATGTAAACAATGTATTTGTTTCGATATTTACGCAGAACTCAAAACAAATTTGTTGCTTATTTGTTTAAAAATATTTATGAATGTATGTAAAATACTTTATAAAAATGAAATGAAGAATTGTAAAAACAAGCTTATTTCAAACACGGCTCCAAATTTTTTTCTTTAAGCTCTTTCTACGTATGCACTAAGTATGATATGACATAAACGCTGTTTGATGTGTCATTAGATTTTTCAAAAATACACAATTCTTTTATTCATCTCCCTCGTCGCTAATATTTTAACACGAACATTTAAACGTTTCTGAATGAGTGCTATTGCTTTAAATAATTTCTGATGAGTTTCTCGAAAAATCAAAACTTTTTTGTGAAAATAAGCTGAAAATTGCGCATTTTCAGGAAGGTCCAAACGACATATACTTAAGGATGGCTCCAAATTCTTCAGTGAAAATTTGCATTTAGAACTATGTTTTACTCTTAAGTAATATTATTGAATCTGTATTTCAACTCTACTACTAGCAGACCTAAACATTGAGGAAAATTGAAAATGTCGTATTGGTATCGAAAGATAACAGCTGGAAAGTGGGATAGTATCGAAAAGCTACCTTACACTAAAAAGATTAGAAAACTAAATCGAGAAAGCCGTAGCGATATTGGTTTCTACCAATTCACATGTCCATAGAAAAACACGTGAGTAAGGTATGGAAATCTCGGAGTGTTAAAAATGTGAAAAATATCCAACAATGTATTTTTCTAAAATCCACACGTGTCAGAAATGTTCTGTGATCAAGTGTTTTTCGTTTTGAAGATGTTCAAATAAGATTTGCATCTAATTATAACGTTGGTAAACAAGAAAATGAAAACACTGTCCTTTCTTCGAATCGTTTTTTATTTTGCCTGGCCCATCTCATTTGTACTCTCGTTCTCAGGTCGTTGTACTCTGCGGGAGGTACATGTGCTTCAGATATACGAGACGGTATCACTTCGTTGCTTGTTTCACGGGATGGCAGAGGTGTATGGGACTGGAGAAGTATGATTATGTGTGTGACTTGGCAGTTTGAATGGGCTAGCTGTTGAGTAAAAGCAATCCTTGTGAAACTTCGTTTCTCTCGCACTTCGTTCTTCCCGCAAGATGGACGGTAGAAGCCTCTGGTAAACCCTCTTGTTTTGTTAATTGAAAATTACATTTCCCCGCCTTAACGATTTTGCATTGCATCAGGAATGCGGTGCTCCAGGCTCACCTGCAGGGAAGCCAACCTACCAAATGGAATTCTATCTTGTTTCCCCCTTTACCAGTTGACAAATTAAGTTCAATAAATAATTAAGGAAACGCGGAGAGACGATGCGAAATCGTAATATGTGAACACTGAGTTACGATACTTTTCAAGAAGGGTATAATTCTCTCGACGTATGAGCTACCGAAGATGCTTAATAGACTGTTTTTTTTCATCGGCCACTATGTATAATCAAGGAATAATCATTAAGTGAGTAAAGTTTCCTAGCATTTTTTATTTCCCCTTTTTTCCGTTCTGAAATTCTTTTTGTGAGTGCTAATTAGATTTTTAGAATTAAAGAGAGCGAAGGAAATTTGATGCTCAGAACCTAATGGTATTCTTTTAATCTGAATCAGTGTTCGTCTAAATTAAAAGTTTCGTAAATAATAATAATAATAATATAATAATAATAATAATAATAATAATAATAATAATAATCAGTAAGTTAAAGAGGCATCGACTACTGAAAGGTCAGGCTTCGTAAATTAACTAATCATCGAGAATCAAATCGTCCATTATTCTAAAATAAGCAAAAATTTCAAACAACGAAGAAATATTATTTACCCCATCTTAGTGATGAATTTGTGCCCTTTGATCTCTGTGACTTCGGAATTCTTTTCATAATTAATTTGAAAAGAAAACAGCGTTTTTCACCATATAATAAAGAAATGATCAAGCTGTTTGCTGAATGTCTGACTATTTCATGTAGAATTATTCAAACAAATGATCCTACTTCAATAAAATATATCTCTACAGCATGCATTTCTCGTTTTACGCTTCACGGTTCTTTGTTTTCGCTCCCACGTACCTACATTTGCAAAGGTAAATACCCCCTGGGAGGAGGGATTTAAAGTGTGACGCACACGGTGCTTACCTACAAACTCTCATTTTTCATTCCTTGATAAAAACAAGGAAATCTGCGAATTCAACAAACTGAGTCACCGAAGAGTCGCAATTACAAAAATATGAAGCAATAAATTAACTAAGCACTGTCATCACGGGCTACTTGGACCCTACTTGGGGTATTAGTTGGACCCATGCGAAAAAAAATATTTTCAGCGGTTGTAGTCGTGTATACATTTCATTAACCAGTTAGTTTGCAGTTGCTTCCGAGCGATGGTAACACAATGCAGCATTAAACGAGTTGAGCATAATTCGGTTGTACCTGTAAGTTACAGAACTATATTAAGTGTGTGCGGTCTAAATTGTCAGAATTTGAGCTCTGCAAACTTTTATTTCTACACTGGATTTCAAGATCGTTGATCAAGAGATAAGTTTACTCTTTAGTAGCTAAGATAACTTCGTCATTAGTAGAACGCCTTCCCATTTTTTTCCAGATTTCCTAATTGTAGGCACATAATCTCAAAAACCGGGCAACTTGGACTCACGTTCACAGTGGGGTCAAGTAGCCCAAAACTTTCTTTTAGTGTGTCAATAATTTTATTTCGATATGTAAAACTTCAACAATGGTAATTTTCTCTTGCTTATACAGTAATCTGACAGTTATAGTACACAAATACAAAAGATTTCCTGAAGTTGGAAATATGCGGATTATAAGGACCATCAGCTAGAGGGATATTTGACATCAATTGTCGGGAATGGTCACAAAGACAGGTTGAAGCTTCCGTTAAAACAAGTCTATTGACTGTAAAAAGGGGATTGAAGAAGAAATCCATTCAAAAAACTGGGCCATCCAAAAATGTTTACTGATGACGAAAAATTCGTCTTTGTAAGGCGCCGTGTCCCACGAACTCGATCTCAGATTTATTGCGAAGTCTTACTTATCTATAGGTGGCAGAACTGTTACTGATTTCGAAGACAATATCCCAGGGCGAGAATGTGTGAAATTATTTTTAGACATCCACAGTTAAATAATAAATTAGATAATAAATATTGTATTTCAGCCATTGAAGTTATCCTCGCACGTGTTTGTAGTATATTTACATTCATATCTGTGCAAGAAAACTTGGATCACATGGATCCAGTGCAAATGTCAGTGGTTTTATGTACGAAAACATCGCATGGGTTCAAGTAGCCGACATAGCAGTATAACTTGAACCCAATTTTCGAAACACTACTTAGCAATTTGCGTAAAATATATCTTATCAAACTATTCTTGGACACTTCACAATAATCCTGTAGATCTATAGAAAAAAATTGTAATAATTTTTTAAAGTTTTTCATAGATTAGTAAAGAAAAAAACTACGAAAGTATTGAAAAATTGGGTCCAAGTAGTTCGTGTTTACGGTCCAGACTAGTCAAGCAACTGAAGACACTGTTTCAAAAAAAAAGGTTGTGTAGGTATACAACTGTTAATTATTTTGTAATAATACGTGTATAACGAATAAAGCTAAGAGAAATAACTGTGATTTGATGAGAAATTTTCGAAACACATTCCTTTGTGTTACGCATTCACTTGAGCGAAATACAGCTCCGTAACAGTTGCTGCGTCCACACATGACGCTTCTTTGTTTCCGCACTGGCGCTCCTTTGCGAAGATAAATACAGTCGGGGGGCGTGGAGGAACTCCTTTTGTGTGTGTCTCGATGGCCGCTTCCACGTGACCTGATGGACGGCGGGCGCGCGGGCGGGATTTAGCGCGCGCCGCGCACAATGCGCCCCGCCACAGGACGCATAAAGCGCCGGCGACAGGCGACAGCCGGCGGGCGCACGCGCGGTGCCGCCACATCAGGAAAAAACGTGGTATTCATGGGGAGTTTTAGCGCCACTTGTAAGGTAGTGACACTGTGCATGAAAACACACGTGACCGAGTTAAACTGTATGAGTGTAGACTGCGAGCGCATGAAGCAACGGCATTGATTAATTGGCTAGTGATTCCGGGCGCATCAACAGCTGTTATTAGTCCAGTAAGTGTAGTGCATGATTTTTTCCTAGGGTGATGAGAGTGATCGTCCCCCGCTGGATGAGATCAAGCGCCGACCTAACGTCGACTAGGGGGGGGGGTTCCTCTCAACCAGGTATCTCCCACCAGCGGGGCACCGCCCCAGCCGGGACAAGCTCTAAAAGCTCCCGACTGGTCTCCCGGCAGTGTGGTAGTATAGTTTGCGTAACTGTAAGTAAGGGATGAGGATAGGACAAGGAAGGGGAAGGCAAGATCTCGCGCGGTCTGTAGCCCGTTTGGTAGGGTACTGCTCCGGCATTCGCCTGGTGTTGATCGGAGAAACCATGGAAAACAGATCAGAACTGGCCGCTAGAAATCTCCTCCAGACAGCGACTCAGCGACTGAACTCGACCTAACTGAGAAGCTACTGTCGAAAATCTCGCCACCATCGGGACTCGAACTTACGACGTCAGAGGTCAGAGACAATACAGTGACATCAGTGGTTACTTCTAATTGTGAAAAAAAATAGTATATGCGGCCTTGTACAGAAAATTTTCAAAATGTCACAGACGATTCAGTCAGATATACAGGCATTCTTACATTCAGACATACGTACAGACATTCGTACATTCAGACACAGATGTACAATACATTCATAAATTCAGATAGATGTACAATACAGACATTCGTAAATTCATACAGATGTACATTGTACATTCAGACACACGGGCAGACATTCGTTCCATTCGGACAGACGTAGATATTCAGTACATTCAGACACACGTACTGATATACTACATAGTCAGACATTCCGGTTTTGGGGCACAAAATTGCGTGCAAATACCTGCAGTTATCTTAACCATCTTGTGAACAGCACTAATAGACCTTAACCCTGACGCTTAAACGTAATTGAAGGTTCAAAAGAATTCGCGTATTTGCTTCAACACGTTTCGCAGGGAGGTCGCGGTTTCACTCGGAAAAGGAGTGCGTTAATTTAAGAGTAAATTATTACTTCTATTTGTTGCCATGCTTGAAGCCGCTGGAAGTATATTTCGAGCTACTCCAGTCTTAATAATTATCACTAATATCAATTTCGTCGATATCTTTACCAAATATTTCATCCGGGCGCAAGACCCAATAAACCAAGAAGCTGAGCCGGAAAATGTGATACCAGTATAGGATATCAGAATCGGTATATTAGTGTATTTTTAAAAGAACTTCGAAATAATTGTTGAATTTCACCGTGTTTTCTGATCCTGTCTCCAATGCACGGCAGGCAGCTGACGACGGGAGGTGGGCGAGAGGGTTTGGCGGCGGGCCGTGGGATGCCCGGCGGCGGCGTCTGCCGCGAAGAGCAAGAGAGCAGGGGGTGTCAGTGGCGTGCCGTTGTGATTGTTCCTGTCATGTCCTAAATAACCTCTTCCCTCCTCTGCTCCCTCCCTCTCCACCTCGGCGGTCGACGGGCGCGAGGCGAGGTGTGCGTATGAGCGCGCGAACGAACAAGAGCAACAAGGCTCCGCGACGCCTCGTGTCGACCCTGGCCCGCGCGGCGCGGCGCCGAATGCACACGCCCGCTCGTCCCCGCCCGGTCGCCCGTCCGCCCACCCGCCCGCTCGCTAGCCCGCCCGCCCGCTCGCCCAACCGCCCGCCCGCCCCGCTCCCCCAACCGCCCGCCCGCCCGCTCCCCAACCGCCCGCCCGCCCGCTCGCCCAACCGCCCGCCCGCTCGCCCAACCGCCCGCCCGCTCGCCCAACCGCCCGCCCGCTCGCCCAACCGCCCGCCCGCCCGCCCGCCCGCCCGCCCGCCCGCCCGCCCGCCCGCCCGCCCGCCCGCCCGCCCGCCCGCCCCGCCCGCCCGCCCGCCCGCCCGCCCGCCCGCCCGCCCGCCCGCCCGCCCGCCCGCCCGCCCGCCCGCCCGCTCGCCCGCCCGCCCGCTCGCCCGCCCGCCCGCCCGCCCGCTCGCCCGCCCGCCCGCCCGCCCGCCCGCCCGCCCGCCCAACCGCCCGCCCGCCCGCCCCGCCCGCCCGCCCGCCCGCCCCGCCCGACCGACCGACCGACCGCCCGCCCGCCCGCCCGCCCGCCCGACCGACCGACCGCCCGACCCGCCCGCCCGGACCGCCCGCCCGACCGCCCGCCCGCCCGCCCGCCCGCCCGCCCGCCCGCCGCCCGCCCGCCCGCCCGCCCGCCCGCCCGCCCGCCCGCCCGCCCGCCCGCCCGCCCGCCCGCCCGCCGCCCGCCCGGCCGACCGACCGACCGACCGACCGACCGCCAGCTCGGTCGCCAGCTCGGTCGCCGTCCCGTTTGCTCACCCGGAAATCATCAAGATACTACTGTGCAACAACGAAGTGTTTCCCTGCAAAATAACTTAAGAAATCATGTACACCTAATGGAAAAGAAGACGTTTTTTTTTTCCAAATGAAATGATCAACCTAAATAGTGCACTAAAGAGAGACGACGATAAATCACAATTTATAAGAAATTGACACAAAACCGTGTAATTGTGCGTCTGCCTGAAGGGGTAATTATTCCCGGTCTTGCATCAGATAGATTTAAGACGAAAATAATACAAGTTTGCAGATTATGACGTAGCCGATAATGTCAACACGCATTATAATTGCGCATAACTCGGAAGCGATGCGTCCTAAGCATGCGTCCTAACCGATGCGTCCTTGTAACCATGTCGTGTTACTACCCCAAAGGGCAATAGTTGGGTGAGTTTTCTGGGAAAATGATTGTGGGGAAATAGATGAGGGGACATGTTGGTGACAGGAGGGGCCATGTCATCTTTCTGAAGTATTCTACAAAACGAGACGTTTCTGAACCTTCTGTTACATTTTTGGAGATTGAGGTCTTCAGGGAATTTTGCTCCCTAAGATGGGAGTCATATGTTTAAGATTTGAAATCTCTATAAAATTAAATTGAAGGAATATAGAAAGAATATTCCGCGATGAAATTAGTACTTGTTGAGTCTAAAATTTAATATCACCGTTTAGTAATATTAGAAAATTTACTCAGGCACAATACCGGGTGTATAATGCTGTAACGGACTGTTCAAAGGTTGACTGTCGAATAAAGGATCCAATGTGAAGTTATTTTGTCTTTTAAGACCGTGAACATGTCTTGATATTAGAAAGGAGATAATTTTTTACATTAATCTGAAGTTCCTCTATCTGTAACACCAAACAATTCCTAAAAGATATCTATAAACAGTTGATTATTAAAAACAACAACTTTGATCATTTTTCAACTTTGATCATACAACTTTGATCATTAAATTAAAATACAGTTTGTGGGTATTTGTAATCGAAATAATCTCGTCTGCAAAATATGATTATAGACGAATTTTATCGAGATAGAGAGTAACCAAATACAATTTCAAATAGTTGATCGGTATTGAAATTATACGGAGCCATTTAGGGAATTAGCATTCAGCACTTTAACGACTTCTCGCTTGCGAATTGCGTGCTAGGTTTTATGTGTAGGATTATGCTAGTTTCATTCCTGGAAAACCGATTACTCTACGAGCAGTATTATCGCCCTTCTTTTATTCCTAGGTAACTTGAAATTAGAAAGACGATTCATTCTTTTGTGGCTGTTCCATAAGAAGATTGTATTAAAATATTATACGCTGAAATCGACTTGCGTATTCGATTACGTAATGCAACCGGAGGCGTATGAGGCTTCACAATGCCCACGCTTCGGTATATCGCGACTGGTTCTGTGAATGAAGTTGGTTGAGATATTAATATGTATCATTTATTTTCACTTTCAACAATTTGCTTAGGTTGGATAGGATCGAATGTAGCGATCAAGATATGTATTCTCCTGACTGCATCCTATTTGCTTAAGATTAGCATGTGCGACAATAATGGAATGGCCCATTCATACGATGGCAAGCGTCAATAAACTTCGATTCTATTGTTCGCGAAATATACTTGCGGCAGCATACAAATTGCCCAGAGGACACTTTGTTAACAATACTTCGAAGTATTCCAATCCTGCTATTGTATGTCGCTTCGTTTATATTTTCATTCAATTAAGGAAAGAGTGAGAAGGAATATCGTAAAACAAAATATGCCATATATACAAAATATGACCGTATCCAATGGCATCGATTAAAGCACTTGACATTTTCCTTTCAAGCCGTCCCCAATTAAACGTTACAGGAGAAGCCAATGTCACTCGTTGTTTTATGGTTTAGTAATTTCTTCAGTAACAAAATGTCATTCTAGTAATAAATATTTATTAGTGCATGTATTATTAACGTTTTATGACAAGTATTCAAATTATTTCTAAGAATTTTATAATTAATTTGAAAAAATACGTAATACTTGAGGCAATTCATCTGAGAAATAACACTTGCACGAAACAGTTTTAGACAAATAAGTTAAAAAAGTAGAGTGTGTTGATAAGATAAATTTCTATGATATCCATTTGAATGATTTCCATGCAAACATTTAAATAGGCTTAAGGCTAAAAGCAATTAAGTTTTCAACTCCACAAACAACGTTTTAAGGCATTTTGTGTAATTGGTGTTCAGTGGGCCAGCTGTAGAGGTCAGTGGCAGTCGTATCAGAGGCAAGAAAAGGCGTGAGTCACCCCTCTGGGAATGCGGCGGCGTGTGGGAGGGTGTGGGAGTCGTAGGTGGCGGCCAAAGAGAACAGCGCGACACCTCCCACCTGCGGCTGTGGCCTCTCACGAACCTGTCGATGGCTCAAGTAAACAAAGCGTCTGCCCACACGGCCCTCCCGCACAGGGCCCCCGCGCTGTCAGCGCAGCCGCCCCCACCGCACCACCCTCTCCACCGCTGCCGCTGCCTCACATCCGCCACATGCGTTGCCGCAAACCCCGACTACATTTCAGACCACCATGCTTCATCCTCCACACATCCACCCGCACGCCACACCCACTCCCACGCCACACCCACGCCGCCCCAAGCCAACCTCACGCCACCCCACTCTACCCCACGGCCCCCACGCCACACCCCCACTCCACACCCACTCCACACCCACGCCACACCCACGGCACCTCCACGCCACCCCACCCCACCCCACTCCCACGCCACACCCACGCCACTCCCACGCCACACCCACACAACCCCCACACAACCACCTCGCCAGCCCTACGCCACCCCCACTCCGACACCAGCACCACACTTCATCACACCCACCCACCACACCCCACACATCCACCACACACCCCACACAACCACTCACATCCTGCCACCCTGCACCCCACCTCACCCTACATCCCAATCCCCGATTACACCGTTATCCTCGCAGTCGACGTCTTCCCCGCCGCAGTCACCATCACACCGATGCGCACCCGTGACGTCACCGCCGGCGCCGGCAAGCCTTTTTGCCACCCTCTCCTCGTCCACTATTCCCGCAAAAACAGCTACTTCCCGCACTAACCTCCGGAAAGGGCTTCAACGTCCTCCGCTGACCCGACCGCTGGGTTGCAACCGTTTTTGAAAAAACCAGAACAAAACTTTTGCACCATTATAGTGCATTCCTTAATGAAATTTCAATCCATTATACCAAAATACTCTATCAAAGTTACCTTTTCTACTTGTTTATATGTTTTGTTAATCCTGTCCTAGAAAAAATGAAAAACGAATTTCAATTTTTGGCCAGCATAGTGGTAGTAATCTATTTTAAAGTCATTTCGTGTTTTCAAGCTTGAAAACAATAGTAGATAATTGCCTGCAAAAATTAGTAAGTAATGTTAAATCAATAGTTGATACTCCAACTTCGTGTGAAACGTTTTCGTCATATTCTATTAACTGCACTGCTATCAATGAAAATCTATTCTAGCGGCCATCCCATTCTCATCTTGTCTTAAAACTTCCGTAATATAAAAATTTAAGCCGAAAAACCAGATTAAAACCATATAATGCTGTCTAATGTCAAGCAGAATTTCCAAAAATAATTTATTATTAAAAGTGTTAAGGAAACGAATGATCGTGAGGTTTTGACAAACAATTGCAATAGAATTTTGTATACTCTCTTGATAAATTTTAAAATGAATTATTGCATGCTCTTAACTGAATTACACTGAAAAGATTCATTCCGTAAGACAGGTTGAGGTCGTTGCCGATTAAAGGTAGTTTCAGAAGATTCAAAAATGTCATTTTAACACAAGTTGAAATGACTATTAATTTGCCACATTCTTTAGAATTCGTTCAATTTTGTTGTGTTCATTTTCCATGTCTCCGTAACTTCGATTCATTTTCCATTACTTGCTACCTAATACATTGGCTCGTGTCTCACCGGCGGCTGTTAATGCTCGTGAATTTGAGCAAAAGCAGAAAAAAGTATCATTATATCCTACGACGATAAAGTTTATTTTGACAAACTCCCTACCAGAAACTTGATTTCTTATGACACTGTGCAAGCAATTACCGACTATTTTAGAGAATTCCTTAGAACACAGCACGTGCGAATCTCGGAATGAGGAGGAACATCCCAGAAAAAGTCTGAGTCTACATATCTCCTCTCCCTCACTCGTGTCCTTCATCACATTCGTTTCACCTCATCACACGGTTTCGCATCTTCTCCCACTGTCAAAGCCGTAGGTTCTCATGAATCTCTCTTCTTCTCGCCCCTTAGCTTACCTCTTCTCACACTTCCCTTCCCCTGATCACCCACTGTCATCCCTCCCACCTTATCCCACCTTCCTTCCCCTCCCTCTCCCTCTCTTCCCCATCCCTCCTTCCGGTCCTCATCAAAAACCCTCCCCCACCCAACCACCCCTCATCTCATCCCCTCAGAAACCCCTGCCATTCCTCCCCCTCATCTCCCTTCCCTCCACCCCCTCCCTTACCTGAACTCGTCGCCGCACGTGACGCTCGCCTCAGCTGCCCCGCCCCGCCCCCCTCCCCCCATACCGCGCCCCGCGCCGTCGCGGCGCCGCCCGCGTTTCTCCAAGTGATGGATGGATGCACGGACTGGTTATTGTTTAAACTGCGCGGGAGGGGGTCCGCCTGTGCGGTGGGACGCGCGCGAGGAGCGGAGAAAAACGAACGAGAAACCCGGGGCGACTTCTCCTCCTCCTCCTCCTCCTCCTCCTCCTCCCTCTTCCCCACCCCGTCGCCTCCTCCGGCCACAACCGCCGCGCCGCACCGGGCCGAGCTGAGCCGGGCCGCCGCCGCAGCAACAACAGAAAGGTAAAAGAAGAGAGAGTAATCTTTTTCGATTATCAAAGTCTAGGTAATTGGATGTCACGTTCGGTTAGAGGCAGCACCGCCGCCGGCATGTTTACACCCGCCGCCGCCGCCGCTGCCGCCGCCGCCGCCGCCGCCGACGCCCCGCGCGTCTCCCGCGCCGGCCGCTGCACCGCGCTGCCGTCGCCCTCCGTAATTGGAACGTCCGCCGCCACCGCCGTCGCCCTTCGGAAGAGTTATTAATTTCATTGTTTGGTCCATCGACGGCGCTTTCGCGCTCTTTTTTTCTCCACTCTTTTTTTTTCCTTCTTTTTTTTTCTTGTTGGCCATTTGGAGGTTCTCGGATTGATTGATTTGTTGCTTGAATTATTTTCAATCAATCGACTGCGTCGGTGAATATGTTATCTTTCACGCGCGGGGACCGTGGCGGAGTGCGTGATTAATTATTTGCGAAGGCGCTAACTAAATCGTTTTGATTCATTACTCCGCTTCATGATACGTCGCGTCACCTGCGGCACAAACTGAGGGGCGGACGGGGAAGGGGAAGGGGAAGGCAGGGTGCACCTGTGTGCGCATGCGCGGTAACACGCTTCCCGCCCTGCTATGCCGGCGCAGGGCAGAGGCGAATCCTCCTCCCACATCTGCCGGGGTCGTTTCCACTCTGTTCGGTTGAGGTCAGGGGTTGGATGAGGGCAAAGGAAGATTAACCTTTAACGAGGGTCTGAAAGGTAGAGGCGAAGCATTTTCCTTCCATTTCGACTCAACACGATAGAATTTAATTTAACGCAACATTAGGAATGAAACATTTCTTAATTTAATCCGAAATATTATTTATTATTATGTTGCTACAGTTGGTGATACTGTTGTACTTTTCAACGTAATACTACTTTTAACACTTAGCGTTTAGGAATTATTAGTGCTGTTTTGTGTAATCAAGTTAGTTTGTCAAAGTTCAGCTAGAGAGCGCTAGTGTTCTCATGTAAGGATGCTACGAGGCGATTTGATCCTTGCAGACGAGTTCGCATTTGCGCATTCGTGTTTGTTTTTCTGTTTGGGTTTATGATTGTTGAAACTGAACGCATAATAATTTCAGTATTTCTTTGTAATTATTTTAATTTTTAACATGGTAGCTGATAGCTTAGCAGCATATTATTTTGTGCACGTTCTGGTCCATGGCATAACCACATCATGTACCTCTGGACATTACTCCAGATTTTCGTTATTCTTTTACAAATAAAATGTGTTCTCTTTCTCATAAAGAAATGGTTTAATACTAATTATACTTCAACAAAATAAAAGTGACTTGTAAAGCGAATTAAAATTTTGAGACTTTATCCCTTCCTGGAGACCTACTGTTTTTATAACTACTCTCATGCACCTTTCTGCCAGAAATAAATAAAAGCACGTCCAACATTTTACCAATTCAGAGGCAACCCAGTGACTTTCAATCGTTTGTTCGTGCGTACTCATTCTTCAGATCAAATCTTTTGAGATAAAGAATTTCATCATGTGCACAATTTGCTAATAAATTTATATTCAAAAATATAAATTGAAATCGAACAATGACACATTTAATTCAATTAATCCAAAAATCAACAAGATACTAGTGATTGAAAAAAAAAACAGAGGTGACTTGGTAGATAATGGTAACTCTTCATCCATGATAGTGTAATATGATATTGTAATCTAGTTTTATTAAACTCTCACCTTTGAAGGCCTCACGGCCCAAATGTAGTACGGAAAGCATCACATATGCCGTCGGCTCAGAAATTCTTCGACCTAGGTTCTAAAAGTAATCCTGCAATACCGACGCCGTAAATAAATCTAAATTGAAACCAAATATAACTAACGCTGGAAATTGAAATGTCTGCTACATCTACTACGACTGCAACTTGTGAGTAACTTCAACTTCTCTTCTTTTATTTCATATTGCGATAGTTTTTGGTCGTTATGATGACACAAAAGGCTGTATCTTCCTCGAGTAAATTAATAACTTATGAACAAAAGGCAGAAGGGTATGTGCAATATTGCCTCCATCTTGACCGCAAATTTACTTTCTCGGCGGGGAATATTATCTAGCTCTCTCGGAAAAGTAAATACTTCACTGGCTTGATAAATAAACTGTAGTTATCTTGGGTGCAGTTTCCACTTGCATTTGAGATCCCATGGACTCGAAACCAACACGCAAAAATATGTTCACCAAAGAGACAAATATATTTTTATCCATTGAATTTTGGTCTTCTTCAAATGAATTGATTATCTATATGGGAAATCTAGTTAGGCTTACTTAGGGGCTCATTTGGAGTAGTGGAAAAACGATCTCTGAAAACTAGTTTTTATAAACCATACAAAGTTTGTCTCACCAAGAGAAAAGTTAGAATATCTTCTAAAAATTTTACTGGTAATGAAAATGAAATATAGTAACTTATAGATTTCACTTTTTAACGAAAATTGTGATAATTTTTCTGAGTAGTTTCGGTGTTTCCAGTGGATTAGTTGCGTAATTTGGCTGTTAATAAAATGTAACTTTCAATTTGCACGGAATCTAGTTTTCTTTCTGTTCTATATACTTATTATTTCATGCACAACGCGATTAGTAATTCATGAAATTTTATATACAATACATTTTCTATAATTTAATGACAAACGGATACTTAAAAAAAATTGTGATTTTAAACATGAGTATGTACTCCTTGAAGAGATTTATGATCATTGCAGTTTCATCAACAAAATTACACCTACAAAAACGCGCAAGTATCTGGTATTCTTAAAATATATGCTCCCCAATTTATAGTGAGAATGATAATACTTTCAATGTTAGTAAGTAATAAGCATATTTTTCAGTTTAATATAGTGCTAAAATAACGAAAGATAATATTAAATTATTAATAAATTACTTTCAGGTAGGAATGTATTATAATCGTAAAGACAGATCTACTGCGTTTTAAATGCAATGTAACTTGTACAGTGCTTGGTGAATTTCAAAGTATGCATTCAGTTCATTATATTTGATTTTTTTAACATTTCACCCAAGGGATTTTGCTATATACTTTTACATACCAGTGATTGTGAGAAGGCAATACATTATACCGTTTTGTAGCGATCAATAATTTGTATAGTGAACAGGTAGATTAAGTTAATTGCTCTGACTTATATACAAAATACTATTTTGTTGTGTTGTTTTGCAAATTGTGTAAAGAACTGGCAAATTGGAAGCATTAATACCAAGTTCTATTCTATGCCACAGAATTTTGGTCTTCTCTTAAAAAGCTAATAGTGTCAGTCATTACTTCAGTATTCAGTGAATTGAATACTTTATGCCTTATGTAGGCCTAGTAACTTCAGACTAAAAGAATATTTTGATGAAGTTTCCACATTAGGTGCAATTCTGCAGTATATACTGATATAAAATGTACCAGCAGTTGAATCAGGAGTAACGAATAATGAGATTGAGGTAAGTCACGCATCATAACAATGATAATATAATTTACTTTTAAACGTGATTAAAATGCAACTTTAATGGCACTTTTTGCTAATCCCTCTGGAATAAAAGTAACCACAGAGCCGGATTAAAGTAGTCATTCGGGATCAAAGTAACCACACCCATCAGGGACTCCTGATATCATTACAAACTGAGAAAGAAAGAGAGTTTGGATGTACCGTACCCAAAAAATACATAATTACTCGTACAGAAAATACATTAATACGTAAATTAAAAACTAACCTTCAATAATACATACTGATCGTCACGACTTCGTTAACAAATGTCTAAAATTCAAGCTTTGTAAAAGTCTTAGTTTTCTTGGCTAATAGCCGTTTCCATGACTCTTCAAAAATCCCATCTATTTACATTATCTGAAAATATCAATATCAATAAAAGCGTTAATCAAGTATCGTCAACAATTTTCCCTCGAGAAATACGTACGTACGTACTTAGAGGTATCAACACTTTCCCTGACACATAACGTTGGTCTCGCCATTGAGTTACCATAGATGATGAAGATATGTACATTTTTTATTTATTGTCAGACTATGGAAGTACAATTTCTTCTGGAACTTATCTTACTTTCCTGTCATTTCTCCACTTGCAGAAACATTCGTACCCTTTTTCGTAAGTACCCTTTTTCAGGGAATAATTTTTAAACACCATATTTCATTCATTTGGATTAAAATAATCCAAAATTAATTTTTTTAGGACCTAATTAAATCCTAATGTTTAAAACCCAATACATAAATTCATCGTGAACTTAATATACCCACCATATCTGAATTCATCAAAACACTTCCAAAACATTCTACGTCCTACTTCCTTCCTGTCCATTGAATAAATTCTTCAAAAATTGCAATAATCATCATAAAATGCAACAATCACTAGAATTGAATCCAAATACCCCGAAGACATGTTCAAAACTCTCTAACTTACAACATGTTATGCCCATCTTTCACATTCACGCAATATTTTTAATTAAATGTTAACAAAATCTATTTATTATAGTCAGACATTTTCCAGCAAATTGTTTAATTAATTTACTCTGGAACAACGTTTCACAGACGGATTTGTCTGCTTCATCAGGTGCTTTTCTTATCTTATCATTCAGAATTTTTAATTTTTAACAATATTGCATCATAAACATTTGTAAAAATATTGCTTTCCACATTCGAATTTATTGTATTATTATTTTTTATAAATAATGATTCCGAAATGATTCTTGCTTCTTTTGTACTTTCTTTGTCCAGAATTTTAGGATTTTTGCAAGCGAAATTGTGGAATCTTTCAGTTCTGTGTTTAGTAATTTGTATCCATGTCTGACATTTTCAAACATCGAAGAACTTACAGGTTGTATCTTTCTACGGTTTCTGTTTACAAACCAATTTCTGACATTTCTTTATTTTTGTATTTACGTATTTTCTGAGTATAGATACGGTTTAAACTAATAGCCTGAGTGGTATAAAATTTTCTAAAACGTTTGCATTTATAAAAATTAATAATACAATAAATTCGAATGTGGAATGCAATATTTTTACCAATTTTTATGAAGCAATATTGTGACAAATTAAAAATTCTCAATGATAAAATAAGAAAAGCACCTAATGAAGCAGACAAATCCGTCTGTGAAACGTTGTGCTAGTGTCAATTAATTAAACAATTTGCTGGAAAGTGTCTATAATAAATAGATACTTTAATAAATTACAATTAACAAACGGTCATAAATATACATAAATTACTGATATAATGACACAATTAAAAAAATATTTCTTACAAAATGAATTAATTGATGCCTTACCAATTCATATTACCAATTCCAATTCAAAAGTTCCCAAAACATATCCCGTGTGCTTCATTGATAATAATTACAAGTTCGGGTACATGTACGGAAAAAAATTAACAACCAACGAAAATACATTTTCTTCTATCTGCGGAAAATTAACGTAAGTGAGCCGGCCAGTAATAGATATTAGTTGGGATAATTGCAAGATAACGTTTTATTTTTGTAGACAGTAAATTATACATTTACGTTTCTCCCAACGTTTTCAAGAAGATTTTACTCTCATTAACGTGAATAAAGAAGTCTGGTTTTGCACAATTTGATTCGGTGGTATTGTGGGCGAATGAAGGCGGTTTAAGTCAAAATTTCGGAATTCTTCATTAAAATGCAATATTTCAAGTGACTTTTTATTTTGAAAATTTAATTACAGTTTATATAAATTTAGACTGCACGAATGGGACGAAATGAACAGGAATGAATTTAAGTATGAAACGTAATTGCGCACTCACACCTTCATTTCTTCCTCTCGTCGCCGTCTCCACGTGAGAAATTTCGGCGTCACGCAGTGTCCCACGTCTCGACGTTTCCACATGAACCGAAACTTTGCTTACTCGTTATAAACGTCACTAAAATTCACGGGCGTTCGCACTTGGGAAACGACGTTTCATTTTGGCCCGTAAGAAATACGGCTCCTTAAGCGCCGTCTCGGCAGTGTTCAGCGCTAGACCGGGAAGCGGGCACGTGGGATGTGGTGGCGCAAGGAGGAGGAGGGCGGAGGAGGTTGCAGGCGCGTGCGGGCGAAAGACCGAGAAGAAAGGTGATGGAGAAAAAAGGACGGAGGAGGACTGAGGAGAAGGACGGGGGGAGGAGAAGGAGAACGTAGGAGAAGGAAGATAAGTACGATGGGGAAGAGGAGGACGGAGGAGGAGAGGGAGGAGAAAAAGTAGAAAGGGGATGATGGAGGAAGAGAATGAGGGCGGCGACAGCGGAAGTGGAGGAAGAGGAGGGAGATGAAGATCGAACGAGGAGAATAAGGCCGGGGGAGGAGTACGAGGACGGCGGTAAAGCACGAGTATAGAGGACGAGTAGGGAGAAGAACGAGTATAGAGAAGGTCAGGTCAAGAGGAGCGAGAGGAGTAAGGACGGAGAGATGAAGGAGAATGAAGGAAGATGACAAAGGGAATTATTTGAATAATTAGTTTTTCCGGGCGCGTCAACTGCTTTGGTCATTAGTCCCATATGTGTGGAGTATGTTTTAACACAAGAATTGACGGTGTTCTTCTGCCGCTGGTTGGCGAGATACGACACCGACCTACACACCGCCTTGCGAGGGTTTGCCCCAGCGAATAATGTAATACGAGTACTTGTGTGTGGGTGTAAGGGGTGTGTGTATGTATGTGTGTGTGTGTATGTGTGTGTGTGTGTGTGTGTGTGTGTGTGTGTGTGAAAGTAAGGGAATATAACAAGGAAGAGGAAAGAAAGTACGCGCATAGGTCTTAGTCCTTTTGTTAAGGTATTGCTCCGTCTTTCGTCTAGCACTGAAACGGAAAACTGACCACCGGAATGTCGAGCGCTAGAATTCTTCTCCAAACAACGGCTGTATTAGACATGGCTTTGTAGCTAGTGCCGAACATCCTAGCATTGTGGGGACCCGAACCGCAGGACCTGCCGGCAGGAGACACTGCTGTGACATCAGTTGATGCCCTGTGCCCCCACAGCCGATTACAGAGAAAGGATGAGGATGGAGGGCGATAAGAGAGGGATAGAGGAAGGAGGGAGAGGGCAAAGCAGGACGGAAGAGGACTGAAGGAGATGAAAGATGTGTAGGGGGAGTGTAGGGATGGTTGGAGGAGTGTGGAGGAGAAACGTTGGGAGGGCCGTGGAGGGGTGCGGAGTGTGGAGGGCGTGGCGTTGAACCCAGCGCAGCGCAGCGCTTTTTTCGGTGCAGCGTAATAACTTCGGGATAAAAGTGCCACTCACGTCGCGGCGGCGGCAGCCGCCGGAAACTGAGCTCTGCGCCAGAACCGTTACTCCTCGCCCCCTCCCCCATTATTTTTTGGTGGTTGCCCTGGCTCGCCGCTGGCTGCGCGCCTCGCTCGCCAGTTTGCTACGCGACGTGTGAGAGCAGCGACGGATTGAGACGTTGCAGGAGAAGGGAGGGGTGTCTCCCTTCACTCACGCGCATAAGGCACATGTGGGCTTTGATTGAGAAGGAATTCTAAAACTGACTAAGGAAAGATTCGATTACCTCTAAGCTGTTTTACAAAATGAATGCGTGTTTGTGTGTGTATGTGTGTGTGTGTGCGTGCGTGCGTGCTGCGTTTAATGCTCATCAAAAGCTTTTGAACTAAACTTGTTCCCAAAGTTTGACCGAATTCTTGTGGAGAGCACCAGAAAAACGCGGGGCATGATAGGCGATGGGATTCAAAATGTTTCACAAAAGTGCGTTTTAATTGTTGTGAAGACTCATAAATCTTCTTCCGCAGTATTTAAAACACATGGGAAAATTAAACACAAACGGTTTTATCTTAACACAGATCAAATTTATATCTCCTTGCCAGTGTACATCGTGCAACCATTCACCTTCTTCGTATCTCAGAAATTGTATGCAACAAGTTGGAAAACAAAAAATACGCTATTGCTGCTCTTGTATTAAATGTCTCCCATTCCATCGATTGCAAATGTCATGTATGACAATCATTCAAACATGACCACGCACCTTAGTACCTTCTTTCAAAAACCATCTGCGGTAATTCTGTGACAACACCGTTCTTTCCGCAGCGTCATTGTTTGAGAGGTCCTAGGGTTGGAGTCTCGAATGGTTTTAGATATCAGCTACTCAACCTTATCGAATTCAACCATTGATTGGAAGAGTTCTACCCTTTTGCTGTCAGTAGTTTCTCTTGATTTCTCCTATCAGTACCAAGCGAATGCCGGTGCAATACTCTTAAGGAGACGCACGTTATCTTTCATTCCTCATCCTTGAACGAGGTTGAGACATTGCTCTGCTGGGGGAAGAATCTGGAGGGGGAGCCTGCAAGCCGTTGTCTTCGTCGACGCCAAATTTCGCGTTCCAGCAAGGGAGAAACAACGCCACATCTAGCTATATAACAGGCACTACAATTATGGGACTAACGACCTGAATAGTTGACGCGCCTGACGTCTATAAATACCCGTCTGCTTTTAAATTTGATATCTTTTCTATATACCGTTCCTTTTCTGTTAGTTTATAAGCCATTTAGACAAAATTCACTGTCTATTCTGTTTTATTTATCCACTCTTCAGTAATTTAATTTCTAAATTAATAAAACTAACGTTTCTTTCCTTTTGCAATTGGTTTCAATAAATTGGAAATACACAATCAGAAAATCCGACATTCACTCTTGGCGGAAAGGTCACTCATCCGAACTCGAATGATATCGATTAACGTCTAATCAGCGTTGAACCCAAACGCAACGATGAGGAGTAATATTGGGACAGCCACGATGTTAATCTGTGACTTCAATATGCACCTGCAGCTAATTAGTGGTGCAAGCGGAGTTGGAATAGGCAATGACATTTGTAATGCTTTGTGGTTGCTAATCTAATCAACCTGTTTGTGCATAGCAATTCAATCGTGTCTAACTGAATTTCGCTAGTCTAAAATATGGGATAACTGTAACATGTCATGTGATCTGTTCAGACTTTAGATTTCCACAAGCTTTGATCACGAGTACGATTTCTTATTTTCATTTCTGACATGCATATTTTGGTACAAACGTGGTCGTGCATTCGTGTTCGAACTCTTAGCTCTGAATTAGAAAATAATATTATAATAAACAAAAAATAGTTTTAGTGCAATATCCATCCATTTTGTCCATGAAAGTATATGCATATTCAGATGCATTTTTTTGAGAGTCAAAAATTTCTGGATGAACTGTATACGTTCACCATCTATTAAACCTTCAAAGCTACTTTGAAATGAAGTTTTACTTTTTTAGCGGTCATTTTATATTATTATAGTATACTCGTCTTCTCCGTGCTTTTTAGATTAGACTCTGTCATAGGAAAAGGAAAAGAAGCGGAAATGGTGGGTTAGAGTTGCTAGCCTCTCGAATTTTCAAGCAGCACGTCGCAACGTTTTATGCAATGTGGATTTGGCTTCCATACAGCGGTTTAACTTGTGTTGAAAATCGTGTGCACTCCGAAGCACGAACCTACGAATTCCTGGTTCACGAAGCTTCAAGTTTTGACTCATAGGTGCGTACGCTATTGCAACAGGTTTAAACTCGGAAAAGGAGGAGGAAAACAGGGCAATTTAGAATAATCTTTAGAAGTTAAAAGGAATATTAATTTTTATTTATTAATTTAAAAAATAGAAAGTCATAAAAATTTGATACTATTTCTTATATATCATTAGTACACATCCGTGGCCTCCCTAAAATGTTGAGGGGAGTCCTTCATAATAAAACATGTTATTTCTGTAAATGATTCATTCCTAATCTTTCCCCCTTTTTAAGGTGACAATTTTGGAAAAAATGCACATTTGGGGAAGGGGCTCTTCAAATCATCTGGCAAACTTAAAAATTGTCATCATAAAAACAATTGGTTTTACGGGAAGCTACTTTTCGGAAAATGGGAAAATTCCGGAAAATTCATTAATCTGGAAAATTCGGGAAAAATCAGGGATTTTTAATTTGTATTTTTTTATTTTAGAAGGTAATTTTGTATCAACTCGAAAGATATAAAAATATGTCAAAAGATTTGCTATTTCTACTTTCTCGATACGATGTAGGGAGAGAAAAAGTTATGAAAAGCTGCGCGAAAAAACGGCGAATTTTCGGCAGAAAAATTCTTGCCGGGCCCTAGGAAAGAAAAGTAGATAAATCCATTCGCTAAATCTAGAAAAAAACGTTCTCTAACACGTGTTGTAGCCAGAATCTATGTTTTGTGGGTCCTTGATGGCGAAAAATCGATTGACGGTAAAACAGCTGTCTGCCTGTCTCTCTGACCGCCCGTCTGTGATCAACGCTAGCAGCTAAACCGTTCAGCCGATTTTCTCCAAAATTGATATTCCCCTATCGATGTGGCTGATGTCGAGGCCTTTTGAATTTGAAACCGGTATTTTAGTGAAGCCCCCTGAAATTTTCAAAAAATAGCTCCATCGGTTTTAATTGTTTGTTTTGGGATAATGTAAAGGATGTTTGAGAGAATGGTGCAGGTCTCCCGATCGTTAAAAATCCTAATTTTAAATTGCAAAATTTAAAAATTTTTTGGCGTCTTCCTACGACTATAATTATGAAGATAGAGATTCTTTCCCTAAATAAAATGTGCGGCTTAAAGATAGACATTGAAATAAGGTCATGCACAATTGCATACACAACTGGGCAATCAAATCCTAGATTAAAGGTAAATTTTAGGCAATTTAAGTTCTCTATTCCCTAATTTTAGGATCTTACGGATGGCTCAAAATCGTGGGCGCGTCTAGCTTTAGCCCAATGTTAGCAGCGCCCACTTAGAAAATATAACTTCCGATCATTGCATGAAAATGCACCCAAAATTAAAGGCTAATTAAAAGCTCCAGGAAAGAAAATGTTCCAGTCCCTGTTCCTGTGCGCGCAGAAAGGACCGCAAGAGCAGAAAAGATTCAATATATACTATATTCTCTTGCCAAATCTAAAACACTGAAAATAATTTAACAAAAACTGCGGAAAATAAATTTAATATATTTCTAAATGCATGAATCGTAAGCTCTGAAATACGTAAAATATTCCTTAAATTATAAGGTAATTTATTTTGGAGGTCACTGTTGACACATGCACGCTATGTTCCAGACTGGCATTGATATGCAACTGATGAAGAGTAAATTTGGATATTCTCTGATTTTTTGTAGGGTTTTTTCCACCCGACAGCCGGTTATCCTTTTACGTCCCCTGGGATGCATATTCAACCATACACTAGACTTCAACACACTTTACGGACTCCTCTGATCTGTGGTCAGCAGAACATGAGGCCCTCCATAACAACACATACATGAGAGACAAGGGACAAACAACCATGCTTAAGGCGGAATTCGAACTCGCGACCTTCCGGACCGAAGCGCTGAGTCGGTACACGCTCTTAGCCACCTCGGCCATCCAGATCGGCAATTCTCCGATGTACTAAATGAGTGATGTCAAGGTCTCCTACTGATGGCAGTGGCACGCTCCGTGGCACCGTGGCACGCCACGAGCTTCTCAGCGCAACTAGCGTCGGGAATGACACTATCACTAGTAACCCCGCTGTTTTCCAACTTGGTGGAATCGAACGTAACAAAGAGTATATGCACAGAAAAATAAAAGTAATAATATAAATAAAAATAGCAGGAAACGTTCCTAATTTTTTTCCTAGCACTTATATGCAGCCGACAGCCGACCCTTAACGTCCCGATGGGACGCATATTCCGCCATACACTGCACACCAACACATTTGCGAACTCCTCAGATCTGGGGCAAGCAGAACGCGAGGCCCTCCGCCACAACACACACATGAGAGACAAGGGACCACGCCAAAGGCGGGACTCGAATCCATCACCTTTCGGACCGAAGCACTGACTCCAGCCAGGTCAATCTTTTATTATATTTAGTTACCTAAATCCCGCCCAATCATATTTTATGTGTATAGCGCAAGTGTTCAGGGTGATTTTGGCTACTACTGTTCTTTTGTGGAGGGGTGATTTCGCCGTGCCACCCGTGCCACCCGCGCCACCCGTGCCACCCGCGCCACCCGTGCCACCCGCGCCACCCGTGTCACCCATGCCACCCGTGCCACCCCTGCCAGCCGTGTCACCCGTGCCACCCGTGCCACCCGCGCCACCCATGCCACCCGTGCCACCCTTTCCACGGACTCCCGCTGGTGGCATCGACTTTGACACCGCTGTACTAAATGATAAATTACACGGCCAGGCGCCTTGGCGCCGCGTTAGAGGCGGTGACCGCCCACCGCACCTTCCGTTTCGGCAGCGCGTCGCCGGCGCCTTCGCTGCCCCCGCACTCTGGAGGGTGGAGGGGAGGGGAAGCGGTGGGCGGGGGAGGGGGCGGCGCGGCGGTGGCGGGCGCGTGATTTACTCCGTGCCCCATGCGCGCGGGGCTCACCACTCACCACTCAACACGCACAGGCTGTCCCGCCAGCGCCAGAGCGCTCTCCCAGAAGCAAGCAGACAACGCCGCGATGCCCTGCCGCCAAAGAGCAGTATGCGAAGTCTGTAGGTCAGTGTTGTCAAGGTCGATGCTACGAGCGAGACTCCGTGGCACGCGTGCCACGACGAAATCGTCCCTCCACGCAGTTCATTACCCCGACATCAGAGACAACGCTCTCCCTATTGTAAGACGGCGGGGTTACTAATAGTTTCCTTTCCCGACGCTAGTTGCGCAGTGAAACTCGTAGCATGCTACAGTGCCGCGACGCGTGCCACTGCCACCAATAGAACGTATTGACACCACTGCTGTAGATGAAGCGGGTAGAAAAACAGCATGGGGCATGCGCTAAGCATTTGGTTCACAGCCGCGCTACCTCCTTCTCGCCGAACATTAGCCTTATTTGTATAATGATCATCACTATCTAGCCCTTCTTGTCATATTGGACGAATGGGTCTGAAGGAAGGTCATATAATAATAATAATAATAATAATAATAATAATAATAATAATAATAATAACAATAGTGCAATGGTTGTATGTGATGCTGGAAAAACGGGAGAACCTCGGGAACACTTTCCACGAACCCGCAGAGTGCCCTACAAATTCCACCTGAACTTGAAAGCAGGTCCCAAGAAGAGATTTCTCATTACTAAGGATGGCTCGAGCCAGCCCCTACGTTTCTAACTTCCCCTACGTTTTGCAACGAGCTGTTGCTGTGCTTTCGTTATCGGTGACATTTGATTATTTTTGAGCGCATTAGCCGCCATTCGGAGCCAATCGCATGGCAAACTGTTGGCCTATCCATACCCCAAATCGTTCTTGTTTAAATTCATAAATACTACTATGATGATACTATGTGCGAATTCTCTTCTTTTAGAGCCAGTTTTTGTCATTAAAGATACTTATGGTTGTGACTTCGTTGACACTGCAGAATGTGAAATCTCTAAAAGATGGTGGGGAGAGGGGATAGGATTTTAAATGCATGTATTTGTGGAAATGCGTAGTTATATTTAATTGATTTAAAATACTTTGTTTCAAATGAAAGAAATACGATTGCAGTAATATTGAATATTTCGGAATTATGTGAATGTTGAAGGCAAATCATACTATTTTTTAAAAGTATGATAAATGTTATGTGTTTTGTTTGTGCTTTCAGAAATTATTAAGACATGTAAGATAAGATTATAGATTTTGATTTAGAGTGTGAGTACACGAATGTTCATTATGGTTATTGTCCTAACTAAAATTAATGTTTCAAATCCACTACAGGTTTATCAAAGAAATAAGTATAATTCCTTTTTTGATTGTCATTTTCGCATTGTAATCTCGATTAGATATAAAACACATTCACAGTACGCAAATGAATTTTGCCATTGGAATTGAAGGCAAAATTTACGAACACTGGGACCTGAATAATTCGTTTTATATTTTTGTAAGAAAGAGATCAAAATAAAATGTTTGGTAATTCATTCGATAACAATAGAAATACTTTTCTGAGAAATTATTGATAGAGACACTAGAGAGCAACGGTTTTCTTTAGCACGAACTAGCAGTAGATAGAACTGCGTTTATGCGTGCGATTCTGTATCAAACATTCAAATCAGAATACGCCGGTTAATCGTTAATCCCAAATCATTGGCCACTTCAAAAGGAGTAATCACGTGAATGAACTGCATACACCTGTGTAACGACTCTCGAATGCAACCTCCAGTTTCGGTCCTCTGGGTTGAAGAGCCCTCGTTGGCGGCTATTACATCACTGCTCTAGACACCAACGTATTGACGGGTTCCTCGAATCTACAGACTATAGAAACGCTGCACGAGACACGATGACACGAAGGGGCAGAAGTATGCATTTTGATTTTACGTTCTGCGCCATTATAAAAATAATTTCGTACTGTTTTTTTCGTATTGACGTAATTACTTGTTCATGTAATTAGATACGTTATCATCGTCGACTGCTAATTATTTCCCCAACAAGGTATCTCCCACTAGTGGGGCACCTCCCCAGCCGGGACGAGCTCCAAACTCTTGACCGGTCTCCCGGGATGTGTGGTAGTGTAGTGCATGTTAGTGTAAGTGTGAGTGCAAGAGGAGACGATAGGACAAGGAAGAGAAGGAAAGATCACGCACGGGCCTTTGCTCGTTTGTTAGGGTAATGCTCCGGCATTCGCCTGGTGAGGATCAGAGAAACCTTGGAAAACCTTGGAAACCTTGGAAAATATCAGAGCAGCTCACCGCCAGAATTGTCGTCCAACCAGCGGTTGAATTCAATGTAGTAATGTAGCTAGTGTCGAAAATCCTGCCATCGTTGAGGCTCGGACCTTAGGACCTATCGGTGAGACGCCCTGTAGTGACATCAATTTTTGTTGCCCTGAGCCACCCAAGTCGGTGTAGGTCGAATAAAAGATAATAGCGCGTGTTTTTTCTACAAAGATCAAGAGAAATTATGGTGAACAACGCTGAAGAAGGTCCGAGCACGACGGAAACGTCAGCGGTAATTTAATAAATACGTAGAATACGTCAGTGCGCAAGAACTCTTGTAGAAAAAACAACAACACATATTTAGTATCAAATCCAAATATTAGGGACACTTTCTTCCGAGTAACTGAGTCATCATCCATTCTAAGGACCTCCGTTATTATAGTCAGGTTTTAATTCTTAAATCCAGTCTTGTCAAGGCCGATGCCACCAGCGGGAGTTCGTGGCACGAGTTCCACGACGAAATCGCTTCTCCACGCAGTTCATAACTCGTGCCGCAAGACAACGCAATCACTATTGTAAAACGGCGGGGTTACTAATAGTCTCCTCTCCCGACGCTAGTGGCGCAGAGAAACTCATGGCATGACACGTTGCCGCGAGGCGTGCCACTGCCACCATTAGCAGACATTGACACCACTGCATTAATCAATTAAACTGTTTATTTATTTATTGGGAGATCGCTCATCGTGGCGCATGTTTGCCATTGCCTCGTGCACCGCCAGTGCAACTGCTGGCGCCTTACGTCACCTGACGTCTCGTTGGCCTGCAAGTTCAAGAGCGGCTCGCGCGCAGGCGTAAGCGCAGCGGCCTTGCAGCTCTCTCTTGCGCCACCCGGCGGGGGATGCCTGGCGGTGAACGGCGCGGCGCGGCGCGGCGCCCCGCTGGAATGCACGCATCGCGCAGAGGCCAGTGCCAAGGAGAGCTCTCAAGTTCAGTGCAACGATCGCGAGGCGCCGTGAGGCGGAGATCGCAAGGAGAAAACAACTATTGACAGGGATTTAGATTCCCATTTTTTTTACTTTCTCGCCTTTATTGTATAAGAAGAGAAAGTGTTGTAACGGCAAAATTCTTATTGCTGGTGCCTGGAAACGAAAAAGTAGGTTCATCTTTTTCCTATGTATTCTAGATTACTTCCGATAAAAAGTTCCGTAATCAGAATCCATGTTTTGTGGGTCCTTGATACCGCAAAGTCGATTGACGGCAAAACGTGTGTCCGTCCGCCATGGTCAAAGCAAACGCCAAAACTGTTCATCCGATTTTCTCCAAAATTTATATTCCGTAGTCAATTTAAAGGAACTCGAGGTCCTCTGAGTTTGGAACGGTTTGGATGTTTGTAATTTACATTAAACCTCAACAAAATGTTCGAAATATTCTCTAAAATATTTCCAAGTTTTTTGATTGGACTTTGTTCTCGGATAGCGTAAAGGAAGCTTAACAGGATGGCGCCCACCGATGATACGCATAGCGCAGAGACTGATGCCAAGGAGAAGTGTGAAGTTCAGCGCAATGATAGCGAGTCGCTAAGAGGGGGAGGAATCACGCGCCGTGATTGCAAGGAGAAAACAACTATTGCCAGGATTTTTTCTAAAAATAGATTCGCTTTTCTTAAGGCTGGAAGGAGGTTTATAAACCAAAAAAAATTCTCACCATATTTTAGTCTAATATTAAATTTCTAGAATATTAAATTTTATTCAATATTAAGCATAACTTTCGTAACATTAATCAAATATGAATCATGTGTATCATTTTTAAAATTATGTTGAAATATTAATAACCCAATTTTTATTACGTTAAACTTATTTAAGTCGGGGCGCGGACAGGAGTAAGTGCTCGAAAAAGGGGAGGTTGGTATTTGAATGAGTTTCTAGGATTAGAAAGGGGAGCAGGGGTTAAAAAACTCAATTTTAATAAACGTGTTTGTTAAATGACCCCTTACACTCATAACTTTGGCAACAACAAATATTGAAACCTGAGCTATTCTTTCACTAGTCACGGACGAATTCACTACCTTGAGCATGACTCACAAAAGGAGTCAGATGTCTCGTAGCATAGCGACGAGCACACTAGGTGGGCACCACAGTCCAGGTCCTTACTACACACTAATACTTTCAGACACCACATATTTTCAACAACTGGCCAGGAGAAGGAAACGAATCATACACCTAATTATTATTTCTGAGTCCTTTTCTTCTTGCTTTCGCACAGGTGAGTCGTTGGATTAAGTTCCCATTCCTTAGGGTATATTAACTACACCCGCACCTTCGTCAGTGGCAACTGGAATTTCATTGTGATGAAATGCAATTATTATTTGTTTTGAAGCGACAGTAATATGCAGACACATTGGAGGAGAGGGGAGAGTGGGCAATAAGGAAATTGGAATCTATAGGAGTCTGTTTGACTTGAAACCGACAAAAGTGTATTAAAAGATTTTATCAAAATTTCTCCGGCCCAGATCCGCATCTATTGATCTTATTATATTTGTACCTTGGAACACTTTTCGAATATTGTATTCTTAAAAATTAACTTTTACACGAGAGTTATTTTTATATCAGACAGTATAAAGTTTTGTACAAGTAAATTACGACTTTGTTCTTCCCGGTTTGTCAACTGACTCTCCTCCTTTATCACTTCCCCCTGCACCAAATCTATTTGCCCTTTCCAGACAACGTTTCATTGCAAGAACATATATCAAGATCTTGTCAACCTAGGCATCATTATCTCAAAAATTCAATTTTTGCCTGTCTTGTTTTATCCCTCTGATGCTTCAATTGTCTTCTGTAAGTTCTTAATCATTTTGTGTAACTGAAGTGTGTCTGGCACGTAAACATTATTTCATTACTTATGTAAAACCGCTGATTACAGAAAAGATGAAAATGCATGAATGTCAACTTAACACTTTGTAATAAATATTTCCTTGGGTTCTTCTTTGGCTTGTTTTTTTTTTTTTTATAATATGTGTATGACTGATATTTGGTGCGAGAACTATCATGCAGGGCATTCAAAATTAAATAATGAAAAATATTTCGGTTTGGCGATTTTTTCTTACCAAAGGACATCCTTTAAACAATTTATTGATTAAGCTTTCAGAAGCCGATTCATGAAATGTATTAATATCCGGTGCTTCATGAAAGATGCGTAGGTTCACTCACACGAAACACAATACGAAACCTTTTGTTTTACTAAATTTTTGATCGCGTCGCAACATGATGCAGGAAAGCAGCACGTGCAATGCACCAACCTCCTTCGCAGACATCTCCACGTGAACGAAAGTCAAGGCGGACTCTCGTAAAAAAGTATGAAGCAAGTCGCACAAACAGAATATTTTATATCCTTTTATACTGCTCCCTCCCAGCTGCTTCCGTTCGATTTTCAGCCAGAAAAGCAAAACGCGAAGTCTCGTGCAACGAACAAACAAGATACGATGTAAGCTGCCTTCTTGCAAAGGACACAAGTGTGAAGCACTTCACTGCACTTTGCGATGCAACACTCGCTGGTTTCCAGGAGGGTTAATGTGTCGTCGTAAATGCAACGTATTAAAGTCATAAACAGGGAACACGCTTCTTTCAGCGACAGAGAGATTCCAATGTCTTTAAGGGCCAACGTATGAATTTATTTTAACAAGGAAATACGTTCTGAACAATCCGCACTGTATTAACAAGAAAACCGTTCAACACTATCTTCAGTGTTGCCATTTAGAAGAACAGTGAAACAAACACAATAAATTATTATCTTGTATCGGTGAATATGATTACGGAGCACATCAATTTGTTTAGTGACTTCATTATTTCATTCAACCAGTACCATGAGTTGATAGGTGTTTAATCTTACCAAACTGATAATAACTGTTGTAACGTTAGTCTCATCGTTAGTTCATAGTCCACCAAAAGTACAAAAATAACATCCACATTTATTTCATATTATCTTGCATTATTTTCGTTGTTTTTAATAGATTCTCCACTTGAAAGTATCATACAAACAAGTTAATTACCTACAGTTCCATGAAATGAAATGATTCAGTTTCGAGAATTTGTAGTTCCGAACACTAGCCATTCTACCTTAATTATTCGATTCATCGTGACTTTGAGAATGAAGTCTTTAGGTGCAATTAAGCTCTCATTACAAAATATTCTCTGACAAGCGTTTCACACATCTTCAGGGACGCATGAGCACAGTTAGGAAGTTTGCAAGGGCGACTCCGGGAGAGGAAGTGCGAAGAACGTGAGTGTAAAGTTGGATGCGGCGGTTGATGTGGGGGTGGGGGTGGGGCTGTTGAGGGCGCTGAGTGCCGCGACACATGCGGTGGCGGCGGCGGCGGCGGCGGCAGCAGCAGCCGCGTCGGAAAGTTTCTTGAAGCAGTTCAGAACGCTTCAATCTGAGCCATGAAAAATTCACGACGTTGTTAGTCAGTTTGCGCAATAACCTGTTGATGTGCTGTTAATTTTATGGGCCCTGCACCGCGTCTCTTCGGCGCCCGCGGGGGGCGACGCGATGGAGGGTCGGCGGCGAAGGGCGGAGCGGCGGAGGGCGGGGCGTTGGATGGTGGGAGGAAGGATGGTGGGGCAATGGAGGGGGCGGTGGAGGGGGCGATGGATAGTGGTGCTGATGGATGATGCAGAGTATGATAGAACGATGGATGATGAGGGCGATGGATGATGGGCGATGGATAATATGGGCGATGGATGATGGGACGATGGAAGATGAGGGCGATGGATGATTAGCGCGATGGATGATGAGGGCGATGGATGATGGGCGATGGATGATGAGATGGATGGATGATGAGGGGCGATGGATGATGAGGACGATGGATGATGAGCGCGATGGATGATGAGGGCGATGGATGATGGGCGATGGATAATATGGGCGATGGATGATGGGGCGATGGATGATGAGGGCGATGGATGATGAGGACGATGGATGATGAGCGCGATGGATGATGAGGGCGATGGATGATGGGCGATGGATAATATGGGCGATGGATGATGGGGCGATGGATGATGAGAGCGATGGATGATGAGGGCGATGGATGATGAGGGTGATGGATGATAGGGCGATGGATGATGAGGGCGATGGATGATGAGGGCGATGGATGATGAGAGCGATGGATGATGAGGGCGATGGATGATGAGAGCGATGGATGATGAGGGCGATGGATGATGGGGCGATGGATGATGGGGGTGATGGATGATGAGAGTGATGGATGATGAGCGCGATGGATGATGAGGGCGATGGATGATGGGCGATGGATAATATGGGTAATGGATGATGAGAGCGATGGATGATGAGGGCGAGGATGATACGGTGTTGGATGATGGCGTTGGATAGTGCTGCAGATGGAGGTTGAGGACCATGGAGGGTGGGGCGATGGAGAGTGGTGGAGTGATGTGATGTGGGGCCAAAAATGTTGGCGACAAGACCATACTTGGATCACTGGAAGCGAATATCGTAGAGAAAGCCGACTCTTCTATGAAAGTCTTTGTAATATAACTAGGTATGTACAAGTAAAGAATCTTCATTGAAAATGTTTTTGCAATAGCGTGTAATTCAGGAGATATAATATGACTATGTGTAGTTATCGAAGTGTAATGAATACATAATTATTTTAGTGAAGAAGAGTGGTCGTAGTGGAAGTCGACGGACACCACGTGTTATTAGAATGGTAACAGTAGCAATTTCAGCAAAACATACAAAAAATGTAATGAAGAAGAGAGTTACTCTATTTTTCTGAGATCTGACAAATACCTCTTTCACCACGGTGCCCGAGACAAGGGCGGAGTCTGAACCTTCGAGGGGGCCGATTTCGAAGGAAGAAAGAGGTTGATGTGTATCTACGTTGCCATTTAACCCCTTGCTCTTGCAAACCACATCCTTCCATCAACAGTAATGTCTATTTATATTCTCCACCTCCATTTACTTCATCCTCGTTGTCCAATTTCCACCTTCCACCTCCTCCCCCACCTCCCCCTCTGTCCTCAGTCCTCCATCTTCAGGCTCCATTTCCGTCCTTCCCCTCCATCCTCCACCTCCATCCTCCACCTACATCCTCCACCAATATCCTTTACCTACATCCTCCACCTACATTATCCACTTCCATTCTGTACCTCAATCCTCCACCTTCGTTCTTCCATTCTCTATTCACTTCCATTGTCCATTCCGCAACGTCCACTCCCACCCAATCCAGATCTTCTATTCCACTGAACATCGTTCACCCACTCTCTTAATTTCTGCGAGTGAAATTCAACTCGATTAGAGTGAATTTTCACTCACCCTTCGAGCTAGAATTGAACTTCGCGAAACGAGTGGATTTCACTACCGTCTTCGAGCGAAATGATTCACTCGACGGCAGACGACGCGTTCCCTCGATTAGAGTGAATTACGGCCACTCTCCAGAGACTGAATTTTCCCTCTAAATCGAGTATATCTGGCATCCATTTGGAGTGGAATGGTATCTAACTCCATATTTAAATTGTCAAAATTACATATTTTTTAGTATGGAAATATACATTAATTTTAAGGCAGCATTTAAAGATATGTAATATTTGGGAATTTGTAAGTGATACATAACATGAAAAATAACTTAACCACACTTTCATGATCTACAATAAAGAAACAGCAAAGGGATATAGAAGAAACAAAAAAAATAACTATTGGTGAAATTTAATCTATAAACTCCCATTTAAATTGGTGTCAAATCTATATGTTGAATAGGAAATTACTTGTTTAAAAGCATCTACAATGGCCTGGTGAGCATAAAGAATTTTTAAAGTCATGTCTTATCGTATTATAACTTTTGATTATGCACATAATTGTCATTAGTAGTCATTTTTGTATTACATTACTTACATGACATGTTTATTATAATAAACATGTCATGTAAACTGATACATAATCAAAAGGTATAATAAGTTATGACATGACTTTACAAAAGAAACAGCCAGAGGATACTCATTTATAAGAAACACAGATCATGAAAAACAATGATACTCATCTTAAATTATCATGTGTTGACCTAAGAAACAGTAAGAGGATAAACACATACACTATAGAGGTTGGAGGTTCTAATATTCACTTTGAATAGTTCTCTTTTTCTAAATAAATCTCCGAAGAGGTACAGTAAGTTTGGACAAAATGGCAAACAGATTAAATAAGTTGTCTTAAAATAAATAAATAAAAAGAGCTGTTCTCAATCAACCTGATCATTCTACCCACCTCATTTATATAATACAGGATTAATACAGGTCAATCATTACATTCCTTGAAAGTGTCACAAAGAAACAAAATATTGTCACATTTAGGTAATTTTTATAGGAATTGGTTATGCTAAGCATGTGCTATTGATAAGTACAATCCATCATTAAATTTTTGGTGCAAAAAGAGAGTGAACATGTGTGTGTGTGTGTGTACAAAACTTTGAAGCTTCTAAATTTTGCAAACCTCTGGCCATTAAGTTATACAGAACGTTCATCAAGATCATCTGCACCGATGTTGAATAAAATAACACACTACATGCTGCTTAAAGAGCAATGTCGTACTAACATTAGCACATGCCTGGAAATAAAGTTGATCACAACAGTATTATAAAATATTTAATATTCACTTATTTTATTTAGCCAAGTAAAACATAATGAAACTTGTTGAACTGTAACATATATTCCTTAAAACAATACTTATACAAAATTGTGAGCACACTAACTTAATTGGAAAAACAAAAAATATACAACAGTGTCCTCAAATAATAATTACAATAAATGTAATGATTTTAAATACTTGTTTTCCCGAAATTATGTGACCATAACAATGTCATCAACAAATCTTTATAAAAACAAAATCTCACAATGCCTGTTGGGCAGCTATTGACTTATCACACAAAACATTCCGACTTGTCGGAAAGTGAATTGCCTTCTAATGTGTTACTAATTGATAACAGGGCCACAATTCAGAAGAACTGGTGTGTAATGCAAGAAATTAATTCCCTTAGGTTTCACACTTTCATTAGAGAAGATTTCCATGAAAAACAGAAATTGCTCGGTGACCAAGTAATTGGAAAAGACTTGATGCAGATTCTTTTAATAAACTTATTGAAATTATTATATCCATTATTATTGCATCAATAAATAATATGGCCGAACACCACTAACACCTCTTAACTGAAAAGAATCAGAATACAATAGAATTTTGAACATTGTATAATTAAACATTATTCATATAAATAGATAATACTCAGTAGTAGACATTCTTCAATTTTTAAAGAGTGTACCCTCCAACATAAATTAGGTCCAGGCTTAATTTAAAAAATCACATATTATGTAAGGTTTTCCCCTCTGAATGTCTGTTCAGATTTAATGAGTAACTGGATCCTCTAATTACAGATTATGATTAAAGGAAACAAAATATATAATCTTAATCATCAACATTTTTAATTACATTGGTGAACCTATGGATCCCAACTGACCTTCTTGCAGTACATACTTTTTATGTTGACCATCAATGGAACATTTTTCACACATAAATCTAGTATAAAAAAGTGTGATCTTGATAGCATAGACTCACTGTGAACAAACTGAAACTTCAAATTTTGTTTTAGAAGTTGTTCATGTGGCCTCTACAAACCTACCGATACCTAAGTTGAGAATCCCTGGTTTAAAAGATTAAAGAGTTATGCTTTGTAGGTCCTGGCTAAACATCATGACATTAATTTCTATTAATGACAATTAATTGAGATTGTATTTATACTAAATAAACCAGAAAATGAATGAAGCAAGTCATTTATTTAAAAAAACACTAAACCAATATTTTAAAATAAATTTCTAATAAGCAATTTGGTATTCAATATATTTAAATAACTAATATTTTTTTATTAAATAATGCCCACTGAGTGAAAACACTGAATACGGAAGCTGAGCCCTTGCTTCACTGGACCATGCTGACTGAAAATCTGATATTTTAACTGTAGAAGAGCTTTCAATATATTATTAATTAAGAATTAGGTTAATGTTTTTCAAATTTAATTTCAATGTTAATGAAGTAACAGATTTATAAAAGTTTTAAAAAAGATTAGAAAACATTTAAAAATATTTCTTAGAATTATATAGGCACTTTTTGCAAGTTCATTTACATATTATTACTAATTATTCATAGTGTATATTTCAATTTTGTAAATTATCAAATGTAAGTATACAATGGAGTTACATATTTATAAGTATTTCAACAAAATTTAAACAATAAATTAGCAAACTAAAATATTTTTTTTACTTTATATATTAATAATACTTACTGAGACTTCCAATTTGTATAATCTATTTAAACGATTTGTTTATTTCTTGTTTATTCAGATATAATTGAAGTAACTTGTACAAACCTCAAAAAAAGATTTATCGTGTGATTCCTCATTCAGCACACCTAATGCGAACCATTTATAACATCCTCCAAACATACATGTTGCATCATCAACATAGGTATTTTTGTAGAAATATTCCTTGTTAAATCTGTTCATAAATTTGTCAAAAGATTCAACTGTATCATAACCTGATGAAATAGTTATGCTAAGTCTTGGTGAAAATTGAAATAGTACAAGTCCATTAACAAACATCGAAGGCTTGTTGACAATCATTTATCACACTTTATATTGTTCAGAACAAATACATCTCTTTTTCTATTTATGATGACTGCATAAATTATAAATGCTACAAATCACGACAACATACGTATTAAAATATTTTGTTCTGTGAATATTGGGAATATTATAATTTGATGTCATATTGTTCCCACATAATGTTGTACTATATGTTCAGGCATCATTCCACCTCCTGCAGGGTGCATAAAAAGTTTACAAATAACTGTCACATTATTGAAATGATATTCATTTACATTAATCATATAAACACTTGATTGAATCATTATGTGCTACTGGAATATTTCTTTACACTATGTACCACATGGGTATACAACTATATACACACTTTATTAAAAAAATTTCTTCTGGGGATTTTATCAATTTCATTAGCAATACACCTAACCTTAAAATACACAAATAACTTTTAGGAATCGAAGTATCATTACTTTCAGCTAATACTACCAACTAGTACATTACCTTTATATTTGATAATTATATTCTCCGACAATCCTATATTTGTCAAGCATCCACACTCTTACTATGTAGTAATTCATTGCAATAAAACACAAGAAACATATCATATACCTCGCAGTATAACTACATTCAACACTCTTCTCGGTCGTGTAAACATTATTGTATGTTTATCTTCTGCAAATTCAACACCACGAAGAACACAGGACACAAATACACACAACAACTCGAACGCAGAAACGCAGAGAACACGCACGTGGATTCATAGACCTCAGAAACAAACAGAATGGCACCCCCTCCTCTCTTGACTATACTCGAATTCGAGTGAAATGTCCCGACGGAGCCCACTGAGGCAGCAATCACACTGGTGGGGCTGTTTATCGCCGCTCATCAGAGAGTGGAATTTTTCACTCGACCGGAAAGAGTATTTTGTATCACTTGTATCGAGTTAAAATGAGTGAAACGATGGCCGTTTTCACTCTAATAAGAGTGAAACAGTAGCTCAATCGTCTTTCGAGCGAAATTTTTCACTCGAAAAATTAAGAGAGCACATCCTCCGTCTTCCCCCTCATCTCTCCTCCACCTTCACTCTCCACCTCCATCCTGCACCAGCATCTCCGACATCTTCATTAACCCACATTCTAGCGTCTTCACCCTACACCACCATCGACCATTGTTCACCCACATCCTCCAACTTCCCTCTCATCTCTCCTCCAACTCCATCCTGCTCCACCGTCTCCGTCATTCACCTCCCTCCGTCCCTCCCTCCCTCCCTCCCTCCCACCACCACCACCACCAGCAGCCTTTTCGGCCACCCGCCTGCCCCCCTCTCGGCCGCCGCCATGCAGCGCCGTCATCCGCCGCCATGGCCGACGCGGCGTCGCGTCGCGACAGCACGCAACGGCGTGCGCTCGCCACGCCCCGTCACCTCGCGGCCCCCGTTTCATTTGCGGCCCGCGCTCCGCCCCCCTCGCCGTCCCGCTCACTTTTCCTTTTTCCCCTCTTTTTTTCTCTCTCCATGTGCGGAGTCGCCCGCGCCGCACGACATCTCCCGTGCGCCCGCACGGCAGTGATTCGAGGCGCCGCGCCGCGCCGCGACGCGCTGCGACCGAGGTGCCAGGGCAAACGGTTACTGCGTCCTTCGTGAGCTTGACTTGCGTAGTACATTGCTCCTGTGCGTGATTCCGAGCAGTGGCGTGGAAACAAAAAGTGTCTCGAAGTGCGGTCGATACGTCGTTATATTCAATTTTCCCTTTACAAACATACAGATAAGGAGGCGAACGTGCTGTTATGTCTCGGCGGGGGGGGTTCTGAGGGAGTGTTGTGCTTCAGAAATACTGCGCCTGTTTTGAGGTCTCACCTGCAAAAGTTGCTTGAATTTATGGTAGTCGTAAAGTTCGAAAAAACGTCAATGGTGTATCTTCGTGCCCTCTTCAGCACCGAGTCTCTGTCTCATACTTCCAGAGATACGCTTTCTACACCCAACATTAATATGCTCATCCACACTGCTGTTTCTTGGAAATAATAACCGTATACTTTTTTATGAAGTGTTGAAATTACATTACCACAATTATGGCGAAAAAAATAATTAAAAAATCATTTTAGAATATTTTGATTAGTAATAAAATGCCACACTTAAAATTTCTCCACTAAATCAAGACTTACGTGTACACACATGTACACAAGAGTTAAACTGAACTCTGGAGCCGTAGGAAGTTGCCTCTTTTTTAAACTGTTGGACCATTGTTTCGGCAGAGCAGTAATTCGCTTCTCAAGGAAAGAGGTTGTGGAAACATATTCGGTTCTTCATTCGCGTACGAATTATTAATAGCGGTGTAGGGTGAATGGAGTCGTCTATGACATTTACACTACCTCGCAATTTTGTGGTCTGCGAAACTCGTGGTAAACGTACGCGAATGTTCCAGGGCTAGGACGTTTCAGGGATGGAATGCTCCAGGGATGGGATGTTCCAAGGATAGGATATTCCAGGGAAAGAATGTTCCAGGGGTAGGACGTTCAAGGGACAGTATGCCCCAAGGAAAGGATGTTCCACGGAGAGGATGTTCCAGGGAGAGGATGATCCAGGGAGATGATGTTACAGGGATAGGATTTTCTACGGATAGGATGCTCAAGGCACAGGATGCTCCAGGGAAAGGATGTTCCAGGGAGAGGATAAACAGGGATAGGGTGTTCCAGGGATAGGGTGTTCCAGGTATAGGATGTTCCAGGGATACGTTGATTCAGGGATAGGATGCTCGAAGGATAGGATGCCCCAGGGATTGAATATTTTAGGGATAACATTATCCAAGAAGAGGATGTTTCAGAAATATGATGCTGCAGAGTTTGGATATTTCAGGAGTAGGATTTCCAGCGATAGCATATTTCAGAGATAGGGGTTCCAGGGATACGATGTTTCAGGGATAACGTTTCAGCGATCGGAATTCCCGGGATAGGACGTGAACTTCCTTAAACGTCTGCTCCTGGCGGGGCCCGACGCGGCCGGGCCGGGCGCGCGCGCAAGTGCGCATGCATAAAGTATTTTTGTAAATGGCCGCGAGGATTCGCTGTCGCCGCCGGGCAGCGCCTCCGAGTCGGAATCCATCAGCGGCTGCTCGGAGGCTTCGACGGCCCATCCGTCTCGGGAGGAGACAAATGGCGCCCGGGGCCTCTGGTGCCCTCGCCCACACCCCCGCGAGGCGCGCGAGGAGGCGAGGCCGAAGCACAGATTGCAGCACACACTCGCCGTCGAGAAGGCATCTGGGCCCACGAGCTTTCTTAATATTCGAATAACATCATACGATCCACAAAACTTGAAGTCTGGTCTCCCACACACAAGATTCTGCATTATTATAACAATGTCACGGACATAGGGTCGCCGGAAAAACGACCGGCGACCCATGCCCGTGTTTTTTTTTCGGCGATCCCATGTCCGTGGCAGTAATTATCAATATTATTTAGCTGTTGCCCAGCTGTTATCCAAATTATTTAGCTGTTGTCAGAACCCATATTTAACCTGATTTAATGTTGTCAGAACCCTACTATCCTCTTGGTTTTATCACAAAATAAATGAGCATTTCTTGATCATTCGGCTGCATTCCAAATAGAAGTTCTATCAAAACCAATGAAAATCCGGAGAACACAGCACTTTTTTCTTCATCCAATAGGAATAATTATAAATTTGATGATCATTCCAAGAGATTTGTATATTTTAACACATTTTCTATTATGAAAATAAGACTCTCCGTTGAAAAAAAGAGATCAGAGGCCTGTTATGTAAGATACCGTATTTTTACTGTAAAAGCTTAATCATCATTCTGTAAATATATTCTAAAAAGGTTCTTAATCTGTTATTGTTTACCACTTCGGTTGATAACTTTCCCTTCAAAGCAAATTTACGCCCGTTTTTGGTGTTTAATGTAATGTTCATTATCATATAATTCCACACTGTTGTCATATTTTACGGTAGTCCCTTCGTATAATGTATTACTATTCATTTCTAATGTTTACACAAATATAGATATTATAGAGCTTTTGCAAGTCGTGAATTTGAGACTTAACCCAATAACATTCCGGAAGACTTCACCCAATAATATTCCACTGCGCATGCGCTGCCATTCAATGGCGGCATTTGGATTGACGGATCCCGTCATTTTCCCGGTTTTGTCGTTGCTGACTAATGTGTTCATAGTTGACAGGGACGGCATCATTTTCGCCACATCCGCTTCATACTACACTAATATACAATTCGCCGCTAATTCGACACTAATATACAATAATCAAGGAAATATTGGAAAAGGCGATACATATAGTATGAATATAACACGATAGGAAATTTAAGGTAAATTTTAGGTGTGCGAATTGAAAAATTTCAGGTATAAACCAACGAAGCTGTTGAGGATTTGGAGGTTATGTTTATGTTGAAGCTACATTAATAGTGTAAAAATATGTTTTGTCTACAGGTGGCCATCAATGCCATACATTTCCCATTTCTAATATGAGCAAGTGTTTTTGAAGTAAAATTGGGGGGTTATATTCCAAGTTTATCTCGATAGTTACTTAATAATACATTTTTCTTAGGTATATACATGTGTATATTATGTAATGTCGTGATGCAACCACGTCTTTTATATTATATTACTATCTTGCAAACCATATAAAATCACAAAATCAGGCAGATGATTCACATATTTTCAATGAAAACAATTAGATGCTGATAATGGTTATCTGTTCAAACTATTTCCTATTTCAACGTATGATTTCGATTGTACGACATGCAAAAGCTATTTTTTTGTAAACACGGTATTTCCTATTAACGATAGTGATTATGCACTACGACATTTGATTTCTCGTCTTGCAAAAACTCCCAATACCCTGCTTATATTTTTCTGATATATGTACTCGGCACAACAGCTCTTTCGGAGCTAAGGCCTAGTACAGCTCAGGCCTAGTAGCAGCGTCCCGGCCTTGCGGCCATGGGTTAAGGGGTACGTGTGGTTAGCACGAAGATATCCCCCGCGCCATATTCTGGTCTTCTCAACCTGCGAAGTTAGTTTTCCCATCGTCACACAGCAACAGAACATTGCAAGGAACATTGCAAGGAAAGCGCACCGTTAATTTTGCCCCGATCAGGAATCGAACCCTGGGTTGCGTCATGGAAAACGAGTACGCTAACAAACGAGCCATCGAGGGTTTTATATTTTTTTGATCCCTTGCCGAATGAGGCGGCCCTGCAGTGGAGGGGGCGTGGCTGGAAGGGCGAAGGGCTTGCGGGTGGGGCTGTGCGCGGCGGGCGCTGACTTATGCCCCGGCGCGGGCGGCGCGCGCGGGCGATATGTCTGCCCCGCCCCTCGCCGTCGCCCTCCTGACCGACTGCCTCCGCCCCTCGCCCCTTCAGCCCCGCACTGGGGCCGGCGCTGCTCCATCACCCGCTTAACCTCACCTTTCCGTCGTTTGCCTCTGTCGGACTTGCTTTGTGTTCGCCTCTGCCTTCTTTGCAACACACTGATCAGTCTGTGTGCCATCATTTATCGCTTTCAATTAATTTACACGATCATACCGTTGTTAAGGATCCCTCTTTGTTAATTGTGTCGCTGTAGTAGTGATTGTTGTAGTTGTCTAATTCCCGGGATATGGAAACATACCCAGTGCTCCCCCCTAAAAGCTGCAATGTTTGTCATTTTTCAAGTTAGTCCAGTCAGTAGATATCCGGTCCAAGGAAAAATTCTGAGGAAAAAAAGTTTTTTTTCTCAGAACAAACGAAAAACCGGATAAAGACGGGCTATTTTTAGATTTTTTACAATTTTGCTTTCCAACGTCAACATTTTTCAAGATGGCAGATTTTAGAATTTAGAACTTTCCAAAAAAAAAAAATAACTTCTGAGAAAAAACTTCCGGAATTTTTTCCTGAATCGAACCTGTCTGCGCATCAGGTGACTGAACTAATTGGGCACCTCGTGAGCGCGTCATTAAACTGCTCTGGACTCCCGTATTTGACCTTAGGTGCAGACACAAGGACGACCTTCAAAACTGTATCAGTTCCTTGCGTCATTCCCTGAGCAACATTGGAATCTGATGAGGGCGGGACTTGGGAAGCATTGGATCTTTCTGTTCATTTAGGCAGGGTTCTTTTACTTGGCAGAAATGTGGCTTTCACTGTGGATAGTTCACCTTTTTAAAACCTAGCGACGACCTAAATTTGTACAAGAAAACTCCGGGTTCGGATGCCAGTGTGCCAACTCCCCTTCTTTGATTAATACCGACCTAAATGACAGGCAACAGACGACTAATTTTCCCCTGCGCAAGGGTGGCGAATTCCTCCCCTCCAGAAGGAATTCCTCTGCTCCTCCCCCCCTCACACACACACACTTCACTCGGGTTCCATGCTCTGTGACGTCTCCACATATTAGACTCACTTTTCGGCATTTGACTGCAGGTATCACTCGTTGCAGTTACTTTGTATCAGTTTTTTTCCCTCTTTGTTTCTTCTAACGCCGTCCTACATATTTATGACTTTTTTTGTTATCTTCAATTGATTCCAATGTTTTACTTCATTGAAGCGTTTCTCCGTTGGATTTAAGTGGTTACAATTACATTGTATTTCTTTCTTCCACAATCACTAATGAGTGTGCCCCCTTTTATCATATCCAGGTGATTTTCAAATTCATACGAATGTGTCGTCATTATTATTATTCGATTATTATACACTCAAATGATGTGAATGTCTGTGGATCTCGTCATTTACGAGTATGCACTAGAAGTGTCGTTTGTTCATTCGTATAACACTTGCTAATCGTATATTATCTATTTCCCATCATTCTATGTATCAACACTTCGATTTTCTTCGATCACATCTTGTCGTTTTCTTTTTTGTTCCATTATTTCTTCGCCCGATTTCTTTATTACCTCGTATCTTATACCGATTTTTTTCGTATCTTCTCTTTCCAAAGTCTTCTTTCTCACTTCGCCACCACTCCACTAACTCTCATATTTTCCAGGGGTTCATGCACTGCCGCATACGAAACCGTCGTCGCCACCGCTGTCACCAGGGCTACCGCCGCCGCTGGGGTTACGAATGGCCCATTGGTCGGCGGCAGCGGGAGGAAGGGGGATGAAGAGGGGCGGGGCCCGCGGGGGCCGCAAGGGGCCACGCATCGCCGTAAACACGCGCTCGGCGCGACGCCGGACGCCCCCGCAATCCTCCGCCTTATATCACATGTTCCGCCCCAACGCTCCGCCCCGCCCTCGTTTCGCCCCTGCTCTTGGACCGCGCCTGCTCCTCCCCGCCCCCATACACTCGCTCCTCGCCACAAACCTCCCCACCCGCTCCTCCCCGCGACGACCCTCCACGCCACGACTCTCCCAGCCACGACCTTCCCCGCTACGACACTCCCCGCTACGACACTCCCCGCCACGACACTCCCCGCCACGACACTCCCCGCCATGACACTCCCCGCCACGACACTCCCCGCCACGACTCTCCCAGACACGACCTTTCCCGCTACGACACTCCCCGCCACGACACTCCCCGCCACGACACTCCCCGCCACGGCCCTCCCCGCCACGACTCTCCCAGCCACGGCCTTTCCCGCTACGACACTCCCCGCCACGACCCTCCCCGCCACGACTCTCCCAGCCACGACCTTTCCCGCTACGACCCTCCCCGCCACGACCCTCCCCGCCACGACTCTCCCAGCCACGGCCTTTCCCGCTACGACACTCCCCGCCACGACCCTCCCCGCCACGACTCTCCCAGCCACGACCTTTCCCACTACGACACTCCCCGCCACGACCCACCCCACCACGACACTCCCCGCCACGATCCTCTCCGCCGCGATCCTCCCCGCCACGATACTCCTCCCCACGATCCTCCCCGCCACAAACCTCCCCGCCGTGCTCCTCGCTGCCACGTGCACCCCCGCCCATCCTCCTCCCCGCCCAGCCTTCTCCCAGCCCTTCCCCGTCCCACCCCTCCCCGCATCCGCTTCTTCCCGACTCTCTCCTCCCTGCCCCCGCTTCTCATGGTCCCCGCTGCTCCCCGCCCACGCTTATCCGTGACCCGCTCTTCACCGACCCCTCTCCTCACCATCTCCGTTCCCCCGCCCCTGTCTCTCCCCACCACTCCCCACCCCACTCCCCCTCGTCTACCACGCCACCTTCTCCAGTTCTACCCCGCCTCTTCTCCACTCCGCCCCGCCATTACCTTTCCCATGCCCCATCCCTCCTCTCTCTCGCTGTCACCCTCACATACACTATTGCCTCCCGGCCCGCTCTCCCCGTATCACTCTTCCACACCCGCCCTTACTCGCGTCGCACGGCCGCCCTTATGGCTGGCTGGCCGGCGGAAGAACGAGCTGCTGCGTGTTGCGGCGCGGGCAGGATTTGTTGGATGAAGTGCGGCAAAGCGAAGTCGCCTCAGATGGCAAACCGTCTACACAAGGGTTTATTTCCTGTTGTCTTTCGAATACCAGTGGGAGTTAAGGATATATATATATATATATATATATATATATATATATATATATAGAGAGAGAGAGAGAGAGAGAGAGAGAGAGAGAGAGAGAGAGTAAAGTGAAACCCATAAAGAGTGAGGGGACTGAAAGTGTAGAACCAAAAAAATAAATTTAAAATAGGACTTCTTTTTTTAGGAAATGTTCATTAAGGACAGAAAAATTAGGAATTTTGAAAAGTTTTCAAATTTATAATATCTGCAAAATGTTAATTGTTTGTCTACAGGGCAAGCTGGCAGATAGGTGGCAGCTGGGAAGAGAATGAGGCAAAAACGAAAAGCTAGACGCAAGAGAATGTGAAACTCACTAGTACGGGAAAAACTGTGCCATTCTGTAACACCAGTAGTTTTTTCATGTTTTAATATTGATACATCAGTTCGTACATAAGAATCTACATTGTCATTGCACTCTAGGTTTACAATTGACACATCTGTCTTATTTGCTTACTTAATGTTTTGCCCTAGGAATATAATATTCTGACACATAATACCATACAAATTAATTATCGTAGAATATAATGAAGAGACTAAGGAGCTCGAAACTTTCCACGTCAGCTAACAACTTCAATACGAACTATAGCGCTTTTTCTACCTGGTGATGTGTAGGAGTGTAAATACTGTTTCGTAGGAGTGTACAGCAATGTCCGTACAATGCTATGACGCTACACCACTTACCCTCAAAAGCCCTTTCTACAAATACATTTGTATTAAGGGGTTTACGGTAAAACCTATCTACAATCTATCCGCGCAAACCTATATTCACAAAGCTCTCTTACTTTGTATTCTACAAAACAGACGTTTGAAGACTTCTATTCATGTTTTACTAAAAGAATACTCATATCTAACGTTTTACTCATTCTCGCAAAATTGTTAAAATTGTTGAAATGAACCCTTGCTATTCATATGCATTAATATCCTTAAATGATTTCGTTCCACTTTGCTTCACCTGTATCTCTTTATTTTCCACTCTCCACTCAGTTCCGTCTTTCCTCCGACGCAATTTTTTCTCAATCCATTCGTTTTATTACTACTTCCTACTTACCCCTTTCTCACAATCATTTTTCTCGAATTCTTTATCTCAAATCGCCTCTTTCTTTACCAACCTTTCTTTTTCTCATACACGTTATGTCATAACTTACCTTTCTTTTCATTCGTTTCTCAGACGACTTCCATTCACCACTTCATCTACCTTCATTCCCAATCACCCTCCTCAGAATGTTCAGAAGCAAAACAAGTGGCAACCTCAACATTTGCTGAATTGGTCAGGGAAACTGGACGAAAACCAAATCGAAATGAGAATAATTTACCCTGAAGCTGAAGTAGTATAGGACTTTTACAGCGATATTTAGTCTTTTTTTAATTATTCGGCATTTGCTGAATTGGTCAGGGAAACTGGACCGAATCGAAATGAGAATAATTTACCCTGAAGCTGAAGTAGTATAGGACTTTTACAGGGATATTTAGTCTTTTTTAATTATACAATATAAATGTTAACTAATTCTTTAATCAGTGATTAAATAAATATAACTTTTCTTTGTGGTGATCAGTATACTAACTAATTACATAGAAAGAGTTATCCATCAAAAAGTTTACTTAGCAAACTTGTGTATCAATTTTAATTATTTAATATAATTTGCAATGTGTTATAAAGAAACGTACATGCGTTATATGTGAATTTTCTGTAGTGAAATGTTGACATCTGCAGGATATGATTCCAACTCCGTGTGTTGAAATTACAAATATCTTTCTTGCGTGGATATGTTTCCATCTTTAAATCAATTTTGATAAAAACTGTATAATCGTAAATCAATAGGCAAGTCAATAATAAGATTTCAAGCTCAGTGAAGAGAGCTTGCAGGAATCACTTGAATGGCATTCCTTATTATACGCACATTTTTTTATGTAATCTAAAAGACTGGATTCTAAAAGATTTATTCCCTAGAATATTGCACCATATCTCGGGCATGTACATTCGCAAAATTCTCGCAATGAGCTGCATGAAAGCTGACTGAATTTGAAAGATTTCTGAATGCATAACAAACTTCATTCAGTGTTTAATTAATTTATATGGATATTCCATTTGAGGTTTCACTAAATAGGTTTAGATGCTACAGCGGAGTAAATGAAGGGAGCCGACATCGAGAATCCCTTGGATGTCAAAGGAGGGAAAGGTTAAAACAGACGTTAAAAATTGTAATGTCTGATGATGACGATGATGGTGATTGTTTTGTATTACCTAGCGCGTAAGCTGCTGTGGTATTTACTCCCACAAGTATGTTTGTTTACAAGGCAAGAAGGAGGAAGATCGCTCCCGGTCAGTGGCCCGTTTGTTTAGGTTCTGCTCCGGCATTTGCCTAGTATTGATCCAAGAAACCGCGAAAATTGATCGTCGCAACCGACGACTAGAAAACTTCAGGCTGAATTCGGCAAAGCGATCGAGATAGTGTCAAAAATCCGTCTCCGACGGGATACGAACCCTAGGACCGCCCCGTTCCACTGCAGTGGATGATGATAAAATCTGGTAAGTCGTACATTTATTCCCCTTGTACTCGCTTTTGTCCGTATTCTCGGTGCAGGGCGTTCCCGGCGCGGGCAGCGCTCCACGCGGCCCTTTCGGGCAGTGCCCTCAACAACCTCCGCACCGCTCGATGGAATTTATTCCGTGTCCAACCACGCGGGCCAAATCCTGGATTATGTAGATTTGAGGAGATCATATCTCATGCCGCGTTACCGAGTGTACGCGTTTTGAGGACATATTTATGTATTATTGCGCAACCGATCTTGCAGAAGTGGTTTAATTCTTTGTTAAGACCTTGTAGGCAATTTGCACGTGAAAATTATACGGTGAGGAGAGCAGAAATGCTTCGAAAAGGGAGATCGAATCTCGCGTAAATCGCTGACTTGGAATCGCCTGTACAATGTACTTGGTGACGAGATCCATCTGATCGAAGACTCCGCCTGGCCCGGCTGCTCGCCACATCGCGGCTGAGCGTAAGAGCTTTTAAACTGCCTGCTCGTCCGTGTGGGTGGACGGAAATCGTTGCGGGGTAAATGACACACACCGCACATGAACGTTAGAAAAGAACAGAGATAAAAATCGATGGAAACGGAAATGGACGTGTCTGCAGATAGGGGTTGGCGATCGAAAGGCCATAAGTCCTCGCGATATGTATCAGACGCAGTGCTGATGAATTATTGCTTAATTCCGGAACAATGTGTGACTTCATTGGTGCCAACATACGTCTAGATCCTACCAAGATTTAAAAGAATTGCCATTAAGAACATCGCCTTTAGAGTCGTTAATTTTTTTTTCCACCAAACCGTTTTTCAGTTTGGAAAACGGTTTGGTGACATGAGATGCTCTCTCGTTGTCTTCAGCTTGTCGCCTTGAGACGAATGAAGCAATGAGACACAAGGAGCACCGAGAAAAACATGTTTCTTAGTGGTTTTATTACACTGCTCACAATATGCATTTCTTTGTTGCAAATGATTGAGTAATGTTTGCATATGCTACATTATATAGTACCTATCAGTATTTTAACGTGTATAACTCCTTTTATTCTAGCAAAGTTACCTCTGCGTCTACTACCGTTCGTTGACAACATTCCTGATATGATGGAATTGTAACATGCGAGATGGCAATCATATTGACAGATTGTCTGTATATGATGACACTTCTATGTTTGTTTTTAGTTCTCACAGTAAGTCTGTAATCAACATGTGACACCATCACAAATGTTCCATCATAACGGCGATCACACTACACACTTCACACAATTTTACACAATTCACCCATTTATTAACTTTTTAATCTACTCGAAATCTTATGCGAATAATTTATAATTTGATTATATAATTAATTGCTTCGTGTTAGTGTACACTATTTTTTCTACATTGATTCTGAACAAGAATTGCAAATTCACTTGCATAGTTCTTTTATGAATGAAATATGTTAGTTAAATAAAAATCAATAAAATAGTGCACATGAGCGTTTTTTAGCCCTACAGTTAACGAAATATCGTGTCGAACAGAAACATTCTTTTGAGAGATCCAAAAAGAAATCGTTAATTAGAAATATGTCGGTGGAATTTTTTTAATTCCTTTTCTTCTCTTTGAATTAAAATACTTAAAATTATTGTCACCTGTGTAATTCATCAAATCTCGCAACATTTGCAAATATTCACGTATACAAAAATGGCACAGTTCACATTTCAATAGTTTCTGTTATATGTGCGAACATTTCTGGATATATAATGGTTCCCAACAATATCGCGAATGTTAAATCCGCGAATGTTGAGTCTGTCTTTTAATTAAAAACTGTGGTTTAGGTTATTGAAAAACTGTTTAAATAAGGAAGAAAAATTCTGAGAGGCAATTGCAATAATAAGCACTACAACAAATAGAATTCACAATTAACATCCCACTGAGAAGAAATGAAATATTATTTGAAATTTCTTTCAGAGTTGAAAATCATTGATATTTTCCATCAACCTCCTCATTGTCCTAATCATTAAATATGGATGAGTTCCTACTAATTCTTAAGTTATTTCGATGTTCGGGTTGCATTTTCCGTTCATGTCGTCAAAGCCCTTACCTCCAATTTGACGCAACTGAATTAAATTACTTTTCAATTGTGTTATTCTCTTAATCTGAAATAACATTCCAACTTCGACATTTTTGCAGAACGGGGGCTCCGTTGCCTGCCAGTGTTCCGTTCCCTGATGACAGTGATGACGAAACAGAAATCCACTCTCTTTGAAGAAAAATGTAGTACGACCAAATGACGCATTAGCGAGTGTTGAAGTCGCCAATGTTAAAACGGTAGCATTTCTCTAATCGCGAAAGTCCAAAACTCACGAATAGAAAATCCGTAGATGTTGAGGAATTACTTTACTCTTAATTCAGATGCAGAAAAAGAGAAGGGTAGAGGTTCTTAAGCACAAGCAAACATGAGTACCTTATCTCTCCCCTCCATATATCACCCACAGCTTTTTACTGTTAAAAAGATAAAATATATATATAAAAAAGTATATTCTGGTAAATTATCCTCTGTTTTCGTATTATTTGATCAACACTTACTTACATGATTGGAGTATTAGGAAGCGTAATCTCCGAAATTTGATCCTCCAGAGAAGTTGGCAACTCTGCTGCTTGAGAAAAGCTCACCGCCACTGCTGCTTCGCATGAAGGATGCTCGAAGGCATCGGATTAATTGTTTTCGCGAAATCCTCTTTAGCGCGTGTAGGGTTGAGCGAGAACAGTCTACTGAGAGCAACACAAGCGGCGCCGCGCGGCGCGGCGGCGGGACAGCGACACAAGAGGGCGGGTTTGACAGGAGGCGGAAATCTGCTTAGCGCGAGCAGAATAAAGAAAAAGATGAATCGCGGACAAACCCGTTTCGAGATGGGAGGAAACTTGTTTTAATAAATGCGTGATATGAGACGGGTGTCCGTCTCTTTTAGAGGAAGAAAGAGGATCGGAAGAAGCAATCCGCTTAGGGACGAGACGGATTAAAACTTCCTTGGCCGAACGAGAGATTTGGATGAGCCATAAATAAGATTAGCTGTCTGTATCGCTGGCGATGAAGTTATCGTAAAATTCTTTAAATGGATTGCGATTCTTTGTCTGGAATACAGTTTATTTCATAGTCAAACTCTCTGGCAAGATGATACAGTTCTATTTGACTTTATGTTCTTTGGTGTAAAAGACGTGAGATGAGAAAAGAAAATTGTATGCTTTCCCCCTCCAAAAGTCAAGAACAGATTTAACTGTTTTTTTACGTTGGATAAATAAGTAAACATGGACCAAACCGTGAAGACTACCCTTATTAAATCGGAAAATATCTCGTATTTGCTACTCTTTCGTAGACTAGTTTAGCAATTAACATCTCATATTTTTAAATGTAATGCACCCAATGCAGAATACTGTTCGAATCAGTTCTTAAATTCTGTCCGCTATGTAGTTGCAACTAAACTATTGCTTTCAATATATTAAACTAATTACTTTTGTACTGAAAGCTCATTGCTCGATTTCATTCTATTAATTTAGGGGTTTAATTTACGAAAACTTCACGGTGAACTTCCGTACCTGAACATAGACCTAAAATTATTTCAGTGGAAATTTATGACAAAAATTGGCCTGTACACCAGAAAAATATTTTAAAAACATACAAATTGGGTTGAAAGTGTTTAGTGTGCAGAAGTCATATAAGAATTTTGTTAGTCTAGTGTACATTTTTATGCTTGCTGGCGTGAGCATATAAAAGAACGTTACTGAAAATACGTTGGTGTTTAATCTAAAACTAAAATGCGACTAAAATGCTTTTTTGGCCTAAATCTCAAATTGGGATATTATGATTCAATTAAATACCAACGAATAAAAGCGTATAAATATTACAATATGTCATCTCACAATGAAGTGTGAAGTACAGGATTCAAAGAAATTTATACTCGTATTTTAGATATGGTTGCATTTAGCACTTTTGTAGTTCAGAACACTTCCAAAAAAATAAACATACAATTTATAGGGGCAATAGAAATATCTATCAAAACATCATTTGTTGTTTTTCATTGTTTTGTTGAATTGTAATTTTTTAATTTTATAAATTCGTTGATCTTGTTGATAATGCAACCTTTAACTTTTGTAATGCATATTTTTTCTTGTAGCTTGATAATTTTTACAGATTTGCATCTTTCTCAAAAAAGTTTATTAATAATACTATTTCCTACTTTCGGTTTGAATGTTTTAACCGTGCTCAAAATACTTCACGAGTTCATAAACGAATTTCAGAGTTACAATTTTACGAAGTGAATTCAGACGAATATCTTCACACTTGTCACGATTGCCCTCAGTCATTTGCCATACCAAGAGCACAGAAGTAACGATTAAAGATGGATTGATGTGGAACAGCGTCGCCATAAGTCTGTAACAAAGAGAAAGAAATATTTGTTAAGCTTTTGACGACTGCAGTATTAAAATTACATAATTAAAACACACTTTTAAGAACGTATTATTTACTGTTGTTCTCATTGAACACTCAAAGATTAATACATTCAATTTATGAATGAAATAGAAAACTAATATAAAGAAAATTCGGTCATGTTCGTTGGTGTAATTTTAAATGCTACTAATGCAGATGCATTGATAACAAAGTTTTAATTATTTGAAAGTATATTATATTTGATAAAGTACGGTACGTATAGTATTTGCCACATTGGAATCGATACCCAGATGAATGTTCGACTCCCGGGTGGGGCAAAAACTTCAGGTGTTGCGTTTCACTGATGCGTCCCACTTCATATAGCTGGGCGTCAATGTAAAACCTTACGTATCTCAAGAGGGGAATGTCAAATAAATGTAAGAGATTATGACCTGCTATCCCCAGTTCTCTCATTTCACCAAAAACTCTCTTAAAAAATCCGTGAACGTTTCAATAACAACTCCAAAAAGAACAAAGTATTCAAAATTCCAAAGTATCTCCATACACGATTTTCAAGAATTATAAATTTCATCAGAAACGAAATTAGTATGTTATTTTAAATCAGGAAATTCTCCCTTTAAAACATTCGGAGGTAACCCATAATTAAACGAACTATTTGAAAATGATTTCTATAAGAATTGAACGTGGTTCATGAAATCCTCGTTAGCATTACTTGGCTGATGATTCAACATTGGTAAAAAAGAGGGAGAACTCTATTATTTTTTTTTAGAGGCGCCATATTGATAAGGCAAGATGGCAGCCACAGGGGGCTGCGGACCGGAAGCGTCTGCGGCGGGGGCCGCACCCCTCGCCGCCCCATTCACCGCACGCGACGCCGGCCGGCGCGGTGGCGGCGCCGCCCCGGGCGTCGGGACGCCCCGCGGCGCCCCGTCGGCCGCCCTCCGTCGTTCGCGCCAGTCCTCTCCAGGTGGCGACCACGCTCTGCTGGACGCAAGGAGCGCAGGCGGAGGTTGGCGCAGGCCCATGCGCGCACCCCGAACGAGCGACCGCTCTGGTAATGTGTGTTTTATTATTTTCACGTTCGCCATAATTCACAAATTCATTCTACAATACTGTGGTCACGGGGTAAAGACCTTAAGTGAAAAATTTTAGTTTGGAGAACCCCAGGGGTTAGATTATTGAACCAACGCTTTTTCCTATGCTCAACGATATTTCCCAAAGCTTTAAGGACGCAACATTAGAATTCGATATTATACTAAAATAAAATATAGATACTTAACTTTCAAATTCGTTACTTAACCCAATTTCGCCAAAAATTGACTTAATAACTTTTACCCTGTGACCACAGAATTATATTATTCTTGTTTTTTTGTTGTAGTAATTTTTACTTTCTCTCTACCGCTTACGCAGGAGAGAGAAAATTATGTCATGCTGCGCGCAAAAAAACGGCGAATTTTCGTCAGAAAAACTCTTATTACAGGGCCCTGGTAACAAAAATGTAGATAAATCCAGTTCCGAAATTTGATTTTTCCATGTTTTATGGGTCCTTGATACCGAAAATCGAATGACGGCAAAACTACTATCCGCCTGTCTGTCCATTCCTTTGTCCGCCCGTCCGTCTATGAATAACACTAACGACTTTTCAGCCGACGTTCTTCAAAACTGATATTTTCCAATCGATCTGGTGATCTGGCTGATGTCGTGGCCTCCTCAATTTGAAACCTATATTTTAATTTTGTGGAGTACTTTACTTAAAGCCCCATGACATTTTCAAAATTTTTTAAAATGGCTCCATCGTTTGATTAAATGTTGTTGTTGGATAGTGTAAAGGACGTTTAAGAGAATGGTGCAGGTCTCGTTTTCGTTGAAAACTCTGATATTTTGAAATTTTCAAAAATTCCAAATTTCTTCAGCGTCTTCCTGCAACTACAATTATGGAAATACAGATATTTTCAAATATTTGAGTACTTTTCGGGTAATTTTGCGTTAAAGTACGAGCGAGAATGTACTTGCTGTTTTAGCATCACTAGTTTTATTTTCTATTTAGCCATTATAGTATATCCCGTAAAGGACAATTGGCCTCGGCGCAATTAGATCCCAGAGTTCCTAGTCGGTCACCCAACCAGGCACTCGCGATGTCTCGAATTCACTTAACCTTCGTGACTTCACGTACCTAATAAACTCTGCTAGCAAAGCCGGTGTCGCGGACGTGGCCTTTTAGTAAAACCATTTTAGCATTCGCCTGGACGACCGAGAGAAACCACGGAAACCCCTGTTAGGATGTCGGGGATTGAACCCGGGTCTCCCGAATGCGAAGTCAGTGCGCTCTGCCCTGAGCCTCTTCGGTATTATATGTTACAAAGTACTATTTATTTAATACATATTAAATAAATATTATATGTATTCATTACCGTTATTATGCAACAAGCGCATGCATTGTAAATGTACGAATAATTAATTCTACTAAATATTAGAAAGTTCTGTTCTGTATTGCCGTAATGAATTATATGTTAATCGTAATGTATTATGTTAAAACCACTGAAAGTCATTGTAAGCCTTGACAAAGAAGGGAAAGCATGTTTTTATATATTTTCGGGATTCAGTAAGTTGTATGGACAATTTTGTTTCTGAAAGGTGAATTCCATCTTGTGTAGTCTGCTCAAAATATTCCAATACAGAGTACAGTGCTTAAAACGTTTATTATTTATCTTGATCTTTTCATTTCTAGCCCACATTTTTCTTTGGAAAGCTTCTTCCTTAAATCAGTGTTTGTTAATTTTTGATTATTAACTCGTAGAACAACTTAGGTCTTCTGAAATTTAAAAATGCCTTTAGGTTTCATAAATTAAAGCTATCAAATAGTTATTTGTTATTTTCCTCAATATAAAAGCACTTAATATTAAATTACTTTAATATTTGATTCTGTAATAATGTTAGAAAACATTAACAAAAAGTGATTTTAATATCAAAGAACCTGATTTTTTTGAACTTGTACTCCAGTTTAATGTTAGAAAAATTATGTGAAAGTATTGCTGAAATTATCACTAGCATGAAAATAATTTCAACGTTTTTAATTTTTTCGTTTGAAAAATTCTCTAAACATCAAATTGGATTTCCTGCAATTTCAAAGTAACTGCCGTTTTTAATCGCATATCGTAATTTACCATTTTACTCATACCGTAAAATAATGCAATACGTTTTTCATTCTTCTAACAAATGTGCGAACCATATATATTTCTTTCTCTACGATTTTTTTTCACTCGTCAGCCGGTTACCCTTTACATCCCGATGGGTCGCATTTTCGACCATACATTAGATAACGGCCTTCCGGGCTCCTCTGATCTGGGGCCAGCAGAACGCGAGGCCCTCGGCGACAACATACACGAGAGACAAGGACGTACAATCATGCCCAATGAGGGACTCGCACCCACGTCTCTTCGAAGCGGTGAGTCGTTACTCGCTCTTAGCCACCTCGGCCATCCGGGTCGGCAGGCAACCTTATATAAAATTCCTAAACGCATTTCGTGGCGTATCCGCCCTTTACCAACGTGTCCTTAGGCTTGTGCCGTAAGTAATAGGCGTCGCTCCATCACCTTTTCTTCCTGGTGACCGCGCGCACTGTCCGAGAGGGCCGTACGCAGCGCGCATCGAGGTCCTCTCCCGCGGAGCGGCCCCCGGCGCTGGGCCGGCGCGTCGCGGCCCACCCACGCAGAGGCGCGGAGGCGCTTGTGAATTCGCGCGCCGCTTATCGGCGCTCATCGGAACGCGGCGCGCCCGTCGGCGGGGATGCCGTCGAGCCAATTGGCCTCGCGCACGGGGGAGGAGCGGGGAGATGAATTGGAAATGGATGGCGGGGGTCGCGCAAGCGAACTCGAAGAAAGAAGTAAATAGAGAGAAGAAAATGAAGAAGAGAAAATGATGAGGAAAGGAAGGAAATAGGGTTAGAATAAACAGACCGGGAGGGGTGACTGAGGGCATCAAACTGATACCACTGTAGTGCATCTGACCGGGAGGTCCTGGGGTTCGAGTCCCGACAGTGGCATGATTATCGACACTAGCTTGTCAGCTAGGTCGAATTCAGGTCGCTGTCTGGAGGAGAATTCTAAGGGTCGGCTGTTCTGATCGGCAGTTTTCCGTGGTTTCTCCGATCAACAGGCGACTGCCGGAGCAGAACCCTAACAAACGGGCCACGGACCGCGTGCCATATTTCCTTCCTGTTGCTTGTCCTATATCCTTATCTTACTTACTCACTCTTAAGTCGGGGAGTCCGTTCAGAAGCTTAGTGTTTGTCCTGGATTGGGCGGTGCCATACTGGTGGGATATACCTGGTTGGGGAAAACCCCGCTAGCCGACAGGTAGGTCGGCGTCGGATCTCACCATGTAGCAGAGGAAGATCACTGCCACCTCCCGAGGAACAAATCATGCACTACACTTATGGGACTGGTGTCCTGGGTGGATGACGCGCCCGGGAACACTGATCGCACGCGGTCCGTGGCCCGTTTGTTAGGGTTCTGCTCCGGCAGTCGCCTGTTGATCGGAGAAACCACGGAAAACTACCGATCAGAACAGCCGACCGCTAGAATTCAATTCAATGGGGAGGGGCCGGAGCCAATTGGTCTCGCGGACAGGAGAGGAGGGTGGGATGAAGAAGGGGAGATGAATTAGAAACGGATATCAGGGGATCGCAAGCGAACTCCGAGAGAGAAGTAGAGGGCCAAAAGAGAGAAGAAAATAAAGAAGGAGAAATGTGAAAGGAGAGAGGAAATACAAGAAAAAGCAGTAGACAAGTTGGCAATTCGAAGGAAGAGGAATGCAAGAAGAGAGATGGAAGTGAAGAAAAACGGGGCCGAGGGAAAAGAAGGATGCGCAAAGAAGACGAAAGTGAGAGGAACAACCGTAAAAGAAAACGTTTTATCAAGAGGAAGAAAAGGAAAAGAAGGAAAGAATGAGCAACCAGAGGAAGAATTATTGAGCAAGAACCGCAGTTACGATAGAAAATTAGCGTACATTGATTAGGTACGAATTGAGTTCACATTCATGAAAGAATTCGAAATAATTAAAACTGTTTGAAGCATTTGCAATTAATGCAATTAAGAATGATGATTCAAAAAAAAAGGTAAAAATGGATGCAGAATCGCAGAATGAGAGAAGATCAGGTCGCGACTACATCTGAAAATGATAAGAACCGTCAGAACATGCAGACTGCGGAGTGTAAGATCGAGGATCAGCGGAATAAGTTTAACACATCCGAAAAACTGAAACGATTACCAAAAATATAATAAAATAAAAATGTGTTTTTTTATTTATAAAAAGGGAAGAAGGTTCAATAAACAGCTACAAGAAAAGTAGTTACAGTATAAACAAGGAAATCTGAAGAGTGTTGAGTAAAGAAAACCCCCAGAGGAGGCGACTTGGTTAGCGAAGGCGGCGGGGGCGGTGTTGTCCCAACACGGCCACAAGGCGCTGATGGCATCGGTCCGCCAGTAGCCGGGGTAGGGCCGTGACATCGCCAGCAGTTTGTGAAGTGCCAACGGTAGCGCTGGCGGAAAGAGGACTCCGGAGAGGGAAGGGCCCTGTCAAGAGAGGGCGAAGGAGCTGCGCGGACGGCGAGGACGGGGGAGGGGGCGGCGGCGTGTGTGGTCCTCGCAGGAGCCGCACCTGTCGCCTGGGTGACACGTTACACGGCCGGTGGCGGCGCTGGCGGCGGCGGCGGGCGCGACAGCCAGGTGCCGAGGCCCTCCGCACCGGACGCAGGACCACCGCCTCCGCCTCCGCCACCAGCGGCGCCTCGGAGCTACCCGAAGAGAACAAAGCTGGGAAGATGAAGAAGAAGAAGAAAACAGGAGCAGAAGGAACGAAAACGATTGATTGATTAGTGTTTCTGGGCGCGTCAACTGCTAAAGCCATTAGTCCCATAAGTGTTGTGCATGTTTTATTCCGGGGGGGGGAGGTGGTGGTGGTGGTGGTGGTGGTGATGATCTTCCTGGTCCTTGCCTCTTCCTGTTCGAGGAACAGGAGAATATATCGTACTGTGGTCATTTCTCATCCCATCAATCGCCAAGTCTTATGATTCTCTACGGTTTTCTTGGATGTGAAAAAGTATAAGTTAGATTTTAAATGCAACGTCCAATTAATTGATTGATTGATTAGTGTTTCCGGACACCAACGTCAAAGTCAGTAAGTGCAGTGTCCGTTGGTGTAGTTTTTGTTTTTATTGCGGGATGAGGCATTGATGTTTCCCTGCTGGATGGCGACGTCCTGCACCGACCTACATGTTGGCTAGCAGGGTTTTCCTCAGTCAAGGTTTTCTCATCAGCGGGACACCGTTTCAGCAGGGACCAGCTCTAAGCTTCCGACTGGTCTCCCGATATGTATGGTAGTGTAGCGCATGTGTGTGTGTGTGTGTGTGTGTGTGCGCGCGTGTATGTAGGGGGTGTCCTTAGGACAAGGAAGGGGAAGTGAAAAAGTGCACTCTGTCTGTGGGCCTTTTTATACTATACTGATGTGGCATTCGCCTGGTGCTGATCGGAGAAGACGTGGAAAGCAAGTAATCAGAGCAGCCGGTCTCTAGAATTCACCTCCAATCAGCAGTTGAATTCGATCTAGCGTCTAGCTAGTGTCGAAAACCCTGCCACCGTCGGGACTCGAACCCTAGAGCCATCCTCTCCGAGGCACTGCAGTAACATCAGTTGATGTTCTTCGCCACCTAAGTCGGTACACGAGAACGAGAATAGCAAAGTTGTGAAAGAGCAGAAGGGAAATTGATTGGAATTTAATTTTAAAGTTTATTTTTAAAATTTAATATCGCTCTAAAAAGTTGAAATAATTATTAATTTTGTGCTTTTATGCCATAAAAGATTACATTCAAGTTATGTAACATTTTCAGAGCGATATTTAACATTAAAATGGCACTATCTCAAAACTAAATTCTGGTGTTGCCATTCGGAAGTTGGCGGTCGATGTGGCATGAGGAAAAATTATGAAAAGATTACTAAATATGACTGAATGTACAATTAGAATTACTATTAAGATATTCGTATTAGTGCTTTTAGCATTCTTCTGTAGCTCAGTTTATGGAACGATGAATTGTAGTGGTATCGTAAACAGATATCCATAGGTCGCTAATTCATACCCGGCTCGAATTTGCCCCACGGATGGCTCGTGGACAGCGTGCTCGCTTTCCCTGGCGAGATCCCGAATTCGATTCCCGGTCGGGGCAAAAGTAGAGATGTAGCTTTCTCATACAATCGTTTTGCTTTCTTTAGCTGTGTGACTAAAGAAAACTCAGGCAGAGAGCATCCTAGATACGATGATTGGAATATGTCATTCTCACCTTTATCTCCGTTACCTTCAGGTAAGAATAATAAATAAAAACCCAAACCTTGAAAAAAAAAAGCCCAGGTCTGATAACACGCTGGCTGGCAAAAGTCAGATTAAAATGACCCTAAAATGTCAAATTCATACATATTTTTACATTTTTAGTTAAAATACATAGTTTTACTTGACATACATGAATAAGTTTCCTATTACGTATGAGACGAGAGAGACGCAATTGTGTTGCTGATTATAAGAGTGTAGATAGCTCCATTGCTTTTTCTTTCTCTCTCTTTTCCAAATACCTTGTTCCTGGTTTGTTCTTGGTTCTTATTTGTCTGAAGGAACTCGTTTTCGAGATATATTGCATAGAGCTGCTTTCATCTTCTAACAAGTGTCGAGCGTCCTTATATGGATTTTTTAAATTTTTTTATTTTTTGCTTCTTTGAATTCTGTCTCCAATGCCCTGTATTCCATCGTCTAAACATTCTTTTCATTCTACCTTTTACCTGAAAGGTCGTAGATATAATTACTTAATGATAATTTTTTTGTCCCTTCAATTTATTTCACTTTGGATAATTCATTTTTTCCCTTAAAGTCTTCACAGCCTAGGAATCTTCACGGCCTAGACAATATTTCTTTTCTTATTGACAACATTCCTTAGATTGCGAGGTTACCGCTCAAGCAACCTCAAATCTATTGTAGAACTCAAAAATATCCTAACTCTTATCCGAATTGACAATTATCTGTATCTACTTTAGAAGAGAAGAAAACAAAAATGTCAAAAGTGGGATAATGAACCGTAATTATTTTGCCTTATGGATCGTTTAGCAAGAAAAAGAATCTTTTTTTTCGAATGAACGCGCTCTTTTCTGTACTTTTCAATTAAATCATGATAATTGTCGTACTTACTTGTTTTAATATCTATAAGTAATTTTAAAGCACATGTATAAGTGCATGTGCACCTTTCGGTATCGTCTGTTTATTAAATTTAAAGTAATGTACTTCAGGATTTTTTTCTGACTGCCGCAGTTTCTTATTTAATTCCTGATCTCTATCCAATCATCCGAAATTCCACATATCCGAATTTGAACAACCCCTGATTAATTCGGAAAATTTAGTTTCTCTGCAATCGGTCGGTCGAGGAATAATTTCTCTGCTTTATTTTTTCTTCTTGCAGGGTGGCCAAGGAGGAAGTCTGTGTCGAGATAGTCTCTTGGCAGTGTTTGCCAGGCACAGTATCCAAATCGGTTTATACCGGCTCATTCCTCTATTAAAAGTAGACGGTTTGGTGTAAACAAATTGTTGATAAATACTCTCTAAAGAACTTACTCCCAGTGCTTCTTTCCACCGACCACCATAAAACTTAGAGTTCGAGTGATAGAGTTTTATAATCTTGTGTCCACTGGAGAGGTTGCTGTTGAGTTCACTATGTGTCCTCGAGTGTTTGACGGTTAAAAATGGGACAAGAGTTCCCTTTATTAAGGAGCCTGACGATGTAACTAAAATAAGTTACGAAACGTTGTGTTCTGTGTGCAAATATGAACAATAAAGGATTGTCATATATAAAATTGGATAAGTTTTATTATTAAGAAACACACACTGACAATTAAGAACAATTTTACAATTTTTCAATTGGTCTACAGGCTTTATTACGCTATTATTATCAGATTATTTGCTATGTGATACACGTGTGTACACACTGTTCGACCTGTAGTCATGAACCTCTGCTGGCTAGGCTACAAAAGGCAGCAGATGCCAAAGTCACAAATCAGCTCATGTGGTATTTCATACGCCGTTTCTATTCGGTGTGGTGGCAGAAATAAGTTGATGCATATTGTTTCCAATTATCGTATCAAGCAACTATAATCTATTAATTTATTTGGCATCCCTCACAGCCGCAATCACCCGCTCTCCCTTTCTCTCTTGCCCTCTCACTCACGTGCTCCCTCGCTCTCTCACTCACTCGCCCTCACGCCCTTACGTAGCCCGCTCTCTCTCTCTCTCCCTCCCTCCCTCTCACTTAACCGCTCTGTCCCTCCCTCATTCGCTCTGACCCTCTCATTCAACTGCTCTCTCTCCCTCTCACTCAACCACTCTCTCACTCACTCTCTCCCCTTCTCACTCACTCTCACGCCCTTACAGTCATCTACTCCCTCTCTCCCTCCCTCTCACTCAACCACTCTCTCACTCACTATCTCCCCTTCTCACTCACTCTCACGCCCTTACACTCATCTACTCCCTCTCACTCAATTGCTCTCTGTGCCTCTCGCTCAACCGGTCTCTGTCCCTCTCACTTAACCACTCTCTCACTCACCCGTCCTCGTGCCCTCTCGCTTATCCGCCCTCCAGCTCTCGCGCCTTCCCTCGCCACCCTTCCGCCCACTCGTCCTCTCCCTCTCCCGCCCTGTCGCCCACCTCCCCAGCTCAACGTACACCTTCGCGCCCGCACGTCTTCCGTAGGCGGCAGATAGTCGCCCTCAGAATCAATACGCAAGCAGCACCGGCACCGGCAGCAGCCAATCTTTCCAACTTGCATCCGTCGGAGCCCCGCAGCCTACCAGCATCATCGGGAACTTTTTCCCTCCCCGTCGCGCGCGGCCCTGCGTCGGGCGGAGGAAGGGGCGGGGGCGAGGGCGGGGGCGGCGGGCGACGCCAGCTGGAAAGTTGTTGGCCGTCGCGACACCGCTGAGCGAGCCCAACTGCCTCAAAGTGCCGAACTTCGACTAATATCGTGTCTCAACTTCCGCTCGACAAGCTGTATTCAGGGGCGGATGACCGGACGGCGGAGGCTGTGGGGACGAGGGGCCGGCAGGGGCGGCGGGGGCGGCGGGGGCGGCGGGGGCGGCGGGGGCGGCGGCGGCGGCGGGGGCGCCGGGGGCGCCGGGGGCGCCGGGGGCGGCGGGGGCGGCGGGGGCGGCGGGGGCGGCGGGGGCGGCGGGGGCGGCGGGGGCGGCGGGGGCGGCGGGGGCGGCGGGGGCGGCGGGGGCGGCGGTGCCGCCTGAGTCGATGACGCAGAAGCGGGGGCGAAGGCGACGACGGGTTGAGGGTGGCGGCCATTGGATAAGCATCGGGAGGGACACGTGGTGTTAGGAAAAGATTATGACGCTAAAACTGAGTCCGTGCTGTTATACAGAAATAACATTAATTACTAGTTGTACAATTCCAAAATTATAGTACTTGATAATCATCAGAATAAAAACTAAAATATAAGAAAATATATTTTGATACATTACACTGAATTACACCGCAGAGCTCGTATACGAAAAAGTGTATAAATTATACATTACATACAATTAAAACACAATTCATTTAAACCTTTTTTTCTGTTTTGAACAATATTCGACATTTATAGTAAGTAATAATTTGTGTAATATGCCACAAAATGTATACAAATAAGTATCTATTTATTTCTCTCAAATTATTTAAGAATGATGTGATGATTGCGCTCTCTGGCCATATTCCTAAAATTCTCCTTAATCTCTATATGTCAGGGTTACCAAATGATTCATTTCTTGAGGAGCATATTGTGACGACTATCTTTTATTCTGTCGGACTATTAATTGCTTTACCCTAATTAATATTATACTCCGGTATTCTACACTTTTTTCAGGATGCAGAGGGAAACCGTATCATGCTGCATTTTATATATACAAGCAGTATAAATTGAACGGCTTTAACTGCTAATTTTATTTTTCGTATTACAAATGTTGAGGATGCTCTACCAAACCCAAAGATAGCTTTAATAGATATTAAAATATATATTTTTTTAGATATTTTCTTTGTCCTGTTGCTCATTTAATAGTATTAGTGGTAATAAAAACTATAATATCACCGTTTCTATGTGTATTAGGGCTATAAATGTCCTAAAAGCTAGATGGTCCCCAAGCATCAGTTATCGTTTCTACAATAATGTCAACGGATTTAGCATTGCGAAAATCCTCTTGGAGTTCGAAGGGCAGGGGCCCAGTGGCACGTGAACTCACTAACTCCGCCATTTAGCCGTCGGATCGCAACCGTCTCGCCGCCTGAGCAGCTGGGGGTAGAGGAGGAGCGCGTCCACGTTCGGCCCGCGCCCCCGGGCGGCGTTTATCGGCTGTAAAGGCCGCATGCGGCGCCGGGGAAGGAAGCAGGGACCGTGCGGCGCGCGGCTTAGTGCGGGCGCCTCCTGCCGGGGAGAGCCGATACTGTATCGAGCGCCCTCATCCGGGAGCCGCGTCTCCCCGGCCGGGCCGCCTGCAGATAAGCGCGCCAACTTTAAGAACAGCTGAACTACATTAAAGATTAGCGCTCGCCCCGTGCGCCCGGACGGGCGGGCGGGCGGGCGAGCCTCGAGGTGCACGTAAACACTTTGGCTCCGAACCAGCGCACGGGAGAGCTCTGATGGGCGAGTGCAACCTGGGCGTGAGGGCGGGGGCGGGGCAATGGGGGAAACGAGGTGGACGAGGGAAGAGGTGTTCAGACCGTATGTGGAATGATTCGGTAGGAGTGTGGCGGCGGTCTGAGAGTAAGGACGGTGAAGAGGCGGTGGTGACGTGAGTTGCACACAACTGAGGCAACACGTGGGACAGCGGCGGGGATGCCTGGACCTGGAGAAGTCTTGCATCTTGAAGGTAAGGGTGGGGAAGGGGCCAGAGTGTCGGAAGGTGGGCCAGGGGAACGTGGCGGCGTGGTGGGGAGGGCAGCGAAGGTAGAGTTGGCGGAAAGGATTCAGGCGATGGTGAAAGCAAGGGCAAAGGCTTGGACGAAGGGGAGGTGGTAGGGAGGTCGACAGCAAAGCAGGCCGAGAGCGAGAAGTAAGGACGAGAACGATAGCGAGGGCGTAGGCGGCGGCGATGGCGAGGGCGAGGACGAAGGTGAGGGTGAGGGCGAAAGAGGGAACGGGGTCGGGGGCCAGGGCGATGGCGAGGGCGAGGACGAAGGTGAGGGTGAGGGCGAAAGAGAGAACGGGGTTGGGGGCCAGGGCGATGGCGAGGGCGAGGACGAAGGTGAGGGTGAGGGCGAAAGAGAGAACGGGGTCGGGGGCCAGGGCGATGGCGAGGGCGAGGACGAAGGTGAGGGTGAAGGCGAAAGAGAGAACGGGGTCGGGGGCCAGGGCGATGGCGAGGGCGAGGACGAAGGTGAGGGTGAGGGCGAAAGAGAGAACGGGGTTGGGGGCCAGGGCGATGGCGAGGGCGAGGACGAAGGTGAGGGTGAGGGCGAAAGAGAGAACGGGGTCGGGGGCCAGGGCGATGGCGAGGGCGAGGACGAAGGTGAGGGTGAGGGCGAAAGAGAGAACGGGGTTGGGGGCCAGGGCGATGGCGAGGGCGAGGACGAAGGTGAGGGTGAGGGCGAAAGAGAGAACGGGGGCGGGGGCCAGGGCGATGGCGAGGGCGAGGACGAAGGTGAGGGTGAGGGCGAAAGAGAGAACGGGGTTGGGGGCCAGGGCGATGGCGAGGGCGAGGACGAAGGTGAGGGTGAGGGCGAAAGAGAGAACGGGGTCGGGGGCCAGGGCGATGGCGAGGGCGAGGACGAAGGTGAGGGTGAGGGCGAAAGAGAGAACGGGGTTGGGGGCCAGGGCGATGGCGAGGGCGAGGACGAAGGTGAGGGTGAGGGCGAAAGAGAGAACGGGGGCGGGGGCCAGGGCGATGGCGAGGGCGAGGACGAAGGTGAGGGTGAGGGCGAAAGAGGGAACGGGGTCGGGGGCCAGGGCGATGGCGAGGGCGAGGACGAAGGTGAGGGTGAGGGCGAAAGAGAGAACGGGGTTGGGGGCCAGGGCGATGGCGAGGGCGAGGACGAAGGTGAGGGTGAGGGCGAAAGAGAGAACGGGGTCGGGGGCCAGGGCGATGGCGAGGGCGAGGACGAAGGTGAGGGTGAGGGCGAAAGAGAGAACGGGGTTGGGGGCCAGGGCGATGGCGAGGGCGAGGACGAAGGTGAGGGTGAGGGCGAAAGAGAGAACGGGGTCGGGGGCCAGGGCGATGGCGAGGGCGTGGGTGAGGACGTGCGCGAGGGCGTGGGCGTTGGCGAGGGCTTGGTGGCTGTTTCGGCGACGGATTGTCAGCAGTTATTTGAGGCATGGACGTCGCGTGAGCGGCGGGGAGTAGCATGATAGAATCATAGCCATTCCCCATTTTGTTCACGTTTCTTTATTTGGCAAAATGGATTTAAATATTTATATATGTTCGAATTATTTAATTATTTAAACAATAATATTGTATATTATCATATATTCAACTACACTACTAAAATAATATAATAAATATGTTTATTATGTCACAAAAATCTATTATCCCCCCCCCCCAAAAAAACGATCATCTGGACCGCCCCTAATGGAAGGTGCTGTATGAATGGGGAGGACGCCTAGCGGGCGGCGCCAGAGGTGGAGAAGGTGGTATTGGTGGGCTCGCCGGCAGGGCAGCGGGTGCGGCGGCGGTGGCAGCGGCGGAGGCCACGGGGCGCGAAGGGAGCCAGGGAGGGGAGGGAGTGTCGGTGCGCGGGGAGCGGTGGCTGGCCCGTATCCGCCGATTGCGGTTTCCGGGAGGAAACGAGAGCGATGAAACGGAGGCTGCGGTGCTCAAGCTGTGCGCCAGAGCGCGCCCTTCAGGTGCTCGTGGTGGAGGATGCAAATAGTCACTTGCTACGCGAAGCGCTACATTCACGTAAATATTTCTGCCCCCAAGTAGACTCACTTTCGCCGTTCGTACGAGGTTTCACGTACATTGGATTGATGTTTACTTTTTTTTTCTCGAACTCCATATTGAAAAGTTCTCATGAATTGCAATTATTTGAAAACACTACAAATAATGTTTACTTTTTAACTTAAAAAAAATTATAGAATTGAAGATTTGAAATCTATGTATCTTGATTTAATTAGTGTGCTCAATATTTTATTACAAAACCGTTTCATTTGTTGAATGTGGTTGTGAAAAAAATTGAGATGTTCATTTAAGGAAATATGTATGCTAAGTCGCTTATTCGTAACAGTCTTTTCATTTTCAATCGAAGAATATTTGGAGTTGAAAATTTAATTTATTTCATTGTAGCATTTCATTATCATAATACAAATACTCTTTCATAAGTCTGAAAGTTTTTGTTTAGATTTTGCAATACTCCTAAGATTTATCCTTTTTATCATTGAATTACATCAAAATTCTAAAAATGCTTCTGGAGTGAACTGTTCTATTATATCTTGCTTCAGCATCTTTAGGAACCGCTTTTTCGTTCTAATGCGGAAATAAGGAAATTTCTTTCCATGCAGAATTCGTATCCCATACACAAATTTTAAGAAAGAAATAAACCCCTAAATTACTACATGGAAGATATGTATTAAGGTACATTACTTCACCCCATTCAGGCTTCCTCATCCTTCACTATCTGCATTCTCGGCTCTATTCCTTAGTCAAGACGGAAATATTTGTCCTCCGTCGCGTCAACTGTCAACCCCTGTGCCAGAAGGCACTCAAGGACGTGTCCGACATCCTCGCCCCTTCGACCCGGAATCCCCGCTTCCTTCTTACACCTCACCCCACCTCATTCCCGTACCCCCGCACTCCAACCCTTCTCCAGCCGTGCGCCTTCAGGTCTGCAGAAAAAAAAAATCCCTCAACCCCTCTTCCTTCTCATAAAGATTCTGTTAACCCGGTCCTCTACTACCCAAGTTTCCTCGTCGCCAGAACAAGGAGAACAGCAGGACAAAGAAAGAAAAGAGACGGGGGAAAGAAAGAGGGCATAAAACTTTCTAACGAAAAAATATGACATCCGTTCGTCTGGGATTTTATTGCGATGTTTTCTCAGTCATCCTTTCCGGGGCGGCGCGCCGGATCCTCGTGAAATGTGCTCCAAGTTCTGCCTAATTTCCAGCTGGAGGCAACCAGCGGAGTGGGGCGAGGAGAATAGCAGTGGACGAGCATGGCGGGGATCAGCGTGGTAGAGACGGGGCATGGTGGCGTTGTAAAGGTGAGGAGGATTACGGCAGGGGTTCGTGTGGGATGAGTATGAAGGTAATGTGTTTATTGAGGGTAGAGCCTGGAGGGAGGGCACAGAGGGAAGGAGCGCTAGTGACTGCGGAAGGATAGGCAGAATTGCGGGGAGAAGAGTGGCTTAGATGGGTTGCGTGGCGGAGATGGAGCTCCACAGAGTGATGGATTTGGACGTGGCGGGTATGAATGTAGAGAATATGAGCGAGGTGGATACGAACGTGGCAGGGATGAGCGTGGCGGGTATGAAGGCAGCTGGCTCCGTGTTGCTGGGGTATGCGTGGCTGGAAGTGACATGGCGGGGGAGGATGTGGTGAGGAAGGACGTGACCGGGAAGGACGTCACTGGGAACGGCATGGCGGGGGTGGCTGGAAAGGACATGGCGGGGAAAGACGTTCAGGGAAGGACGTGGCGTGGGGAAGGACGTGGTGGGAAAGGGCGTAGCGGAAAAGGACGTGGCGGAGAAGGGCGTGGCGAAGGACGTGACGGGGAAGGGTGTGGCGGAGAAGGACGTGGCGGGGAAGGACGTGGCGGGAAAGGGCGTAGCGGAAAAAGACGTGGCGGAGAAGGACATGACGGGGAAGGGCGTGGCGGAAATGGACGTGGCGGAGAAGGACATGACGGGGAAGGACGTGGCGGGGAAGGGCGTGGCGGGGAAGGGCGTGGCGGAAATGAACGTGGCGGGGAAGGACGTAACGGAGAAGGACATAGTGGAGAAGGGCTTGGCGTGGTAGGACGTGGCGGGGAAGGGCGTGGCGGAGAAGGACGCAGCGGGGAAGGACGTGACTGGGACGGACGTGGCGGGGATCGACGTGACGGGAGTCGATGTTCCGAGGTTCGCTGAGGCGGGGAGAGGCGCGGTGGACATGGACATGGCGGAGATCAGCATGGTGGCAGCGAATGAGCATGCAGGGAAGGAGAGATGCGGGCTGTGGTCTGGAGGGGCGGGGCGGAATGGGCGCGGATTTCGGTCCAGGAGTGCGGGGCCTCCGGGCGAGACTCTGGACGGAAGGAGCAACGGGTGGCTGGGAGGCCGCGTGGCCGCGAGCGCTGAGAGAGCAGTCCCTCGAACGGCCAGCGCACTTCCTTGGGCTGCATCCGCCTGCCCGCCCCCGTCATTCCGAGCGCAGGTGGACCGAACACACATCGCGTTGCGAACAGAGTCGCAACAAAGATTGGGGTCCAGGATGACAAAGGTTTTTCACTTCACCAACAGTTGTAATATAATGACTTTTCTGGCTCTTAGACTAATAATTTACTCTAATAAAGTATGTACACTTTCATAAATTATTTATTAGTTAAGTTAACAAATTATTTATTATTTTAATTAATATTTTTCTTAATTAGACGAATTACTTATATTGAAAAAACAATAACAACAAATGTTAATGTAAGAATGAAGTTTAAAACCAAATAAATACGACAGCTTTGAATGTTCGAAATGAAACCCCTTTTTGAACAGTGATGTACAACAGAATGCTATTTCACATTATAACTACCACAAAGGAGTAACGAAGAAAATCTTGCAGGAACAGCCTGTCTGACTTTAAAGGAATTGAAAGGAAAAAATTATGAGTAATCGGAAAGCCCCTGATTTAATAATATAAGCTCTGAATTTTTTAAATATGCTGGTATTGTATTCTACTGGCGCTTTTTACATTTTATAGCATGTCTTGAAGAAACATGAAGTTCCCACAGAACGCCTTCCAGCAAAAGTAATACTACTATTTGAAAAGGGAAATCACTCGGAAACCATTAATTATCGAGGATTAAGCTTCCTACAGTCACCATATAAATATTTTGGTAGAATGTTAAACAACCGTTTGAAAGTCAAGTTCACTGCAGGCTTACTGAATTTCATGAAGAAGTGAACTTCAATTGTTTATTACCTATTACTACTCTCTTCCTGAAGAGGGACACAAACTTCTATGGAACGAAACATCGTAATACGCATAACATATACCTAATGTTCTACTCTCTTTTTAAAATTAATATTGGTTTATATTTAAATCGATCAATAAGTTGGAGTGTGATTTGCAAAGGATACCAAATGAGAAATTGCCAGCGTAAGCTCTTCAGTATATCCCACGAAGGAAGACTGAGGCAGGCCACAAAACAAAAGAGAACACCCGAACACTTTGTAGCCTAATTCTGATTGGAACAAGAAGAAGAAGAAGTATTACAAAGAAAAAAAATAACTGGGATGTAATGTGAGCTTCAGTATCTGAAAATGTTTTATGCATTTTTTAACTTACCGAACTTGGTACCTATTTTAAGTTGTGAAATATATCAGGCTTATTCCACATTTCATGCTCCGATCCACGTTTTTTCGTGATTTTCTCCAGTCACATTAACTATAGTTTGTATCCTAAGAAATTAATTATTATTCTTCATTATTGAAATGATATAATATCAGTCATGAGAAGGAGAGCCTAGGGTCCGCCCCAGAATGACCTTCGGTGACCCGGTGCCCTTTTCTCGCGCCATCTTGCAAAAACAAAAGTCGCCAAACAAAAGATCACTCGGCGCGCAAGGAAAAGTAGAGTGCGCGCTCCGCGGCAGCAAACGCAACTAAAAGTTGCGGGCGCGGGCGGATTCATCTCGCAGCCGGTCGCCGGCCGCCGCGGGAGCTATTACGGCAAGAATTAATACAAGACGCGGCCGCGGCGGGCACCACCGTCGCTCTGCACGCGATGCAGGAGGAGCGGAATGGGGTGCGCGGCCGGTGGTGGTATTAATCTTGGAGAGCGCGCAAACTCCAAGATTCGGTCTGCGGAGAATAAGGGGAGATACATTTTCATTTGCGGCTTCTTGGTTTCGGTGCTGGTTGTGTGAGTTTGCTAGGGGAGGGGAGGGGAAGGACGGTAGCCATTTTGTGCGTCTACGACTGCGAAGTTCAACTTGACCGAAGAAGTGTAGGAGGTAGGTTTCAACGCCTCGTACTTATTGAAGGCACAATGTAACTAATATTCGTTTCTAATATTCACAAAAAGAGAAAAGGAAACGTGTTTTTTTTTAATTCAATGATATATAATAATTAATTAATTCATTATTCATGTTATTTTTTTTAATTTTTGTGTTTGAAAAAACAAAGTTATCTGTCATCAGGGTGAGAGTTCCATGCATGTGGAAAGTAGAAGAAAACTAACCAGCAATTTTCCTTTGCAACGAGACCGTAGATGGGAAGTTCACCGCTTCAGTTGAGATGTCACCAACATTCTCTGTTGTGTCACGAGGTGGTGCTTCGTTTTCGCGGTTTCACATTTTCATTTGCGTCTTCTTAGGGCCCCAACATGACTGATGGGGAGTGGAGGGGAAGGACAGTAGCCATTTTGTGCTTTTAGGACTGCGAAGTGCAACTTGAATGAGGGAACACGGTTGGATACTTTATTCAGTGTTTCGTACGTATCATTCAACTGTGTAATGGGGAATGCACAAAATTCGTACACACTTATGTAGTTACTTACGTAGCCTGTACATATATACTCTAATATTCTATATACACAAACAAAATGTCTAACATAAACGTTACTTTTTAAAAAATTTCAAATGACAAAAGGGCCAATTGAACTATGGATACGCCATGCACGTTGTAAGTTCAAGCAAACAAAATCCATCAGTTTTTCTTTCCAAAGAAATTTCGTAACGTCTTCAGACGGGTTCGTCGTTTCAATTGACATGACAATAATGCTTAATTCTCGGTTGGGTCTTGAGGTTGTGCTCTGATTTTCAGGATTGTTTACAAGATGTGAATAAGATTAGGTCAGTTGAATATAAGGGGAAAATGTATTTCATTTGTAGCAACTTAATTTCGGAGAAGTGAGGAGTGTGAGTGCTGTTGCAGAAAAGGAAAGAGGTGGAAGGAAGCCATTTTGTGCTTCTACAACATTGTAACCTACGAAAGGATACTAAATTCTACGGTTTGGACTACTCTGGAGTAATTTGATAAAACAATCACCTACGCTTACATAGGTGATAGTCTGCCTTGCACTGGAAAAATCAAAGATGAAAATTATTTTTTCACGTTTTCAACGACAAATTTTATATTGTGAGTTGCGAAAGTGATGTGCATGCTGTAATACGAACCTAACCATTTTTTGATATTTAAGAAAACAAACTACGTTTTTCATTCCCAAAAATTTTGTTAGACTACCAGAACACCACCTGAAAAATTTACAGCTTTATTCACTGGAGTTATGAGTATCAAACGCTTGAACTTATGTCTTTCTAATTGCTATACATTTTTTATCTGTGCAGTCCATTCAGCGTAAGATGGCTTTTGGGGAAATTCTGTTATACATTTAATATGCTATTCTTTGATTAACCATGCTTTTTGTATGCTCTTAGGAGTCTCGCTTCCCTCACGGTGGTGGTTATGCCTCCAAGATGTAGATAAAATTTCAGTTTTTACCATTTGAGTATCTACGTATCCCATCACATTCTACCCCTCTACATTCTACGTATCCCATCGCCCCTGCATTAACGAGGCAAAATGAGCAACGAATGCCATCTCAATCAGGGGCGAAGGTAATGAGCGGCTGATGGCGCTTCGTCCATTAGGTGAGGCTTCGAATGACGCGCTCAGGTGGAGTGATGGTGATTCAGGCGGTCACCAGATGCTCCGGGGACCGCGTCACCTCGTCCTGCTGCGGAGCTCTGCACGGCTCTGTGCTTTGCTTTGCTTTGCTTTGCTTTACTCTGATGTCCGTTCCGTTAGTCCGCGCTCAACCGTACCCACTTTGCGGTCTCTAGCGCGGGGATGTGAAACTGCAGCTCTGCAGGAGCCCATTAGAACATTTGACCCATCCCCAAGAGCATGTAATTTCTGTCTATTTTTTTTTACTTTCTCCCTACGGAATAGAGAGAATAGAGAAAGTTGTGTAATTCTGTGCCAAAAAACGACAAATTTTCGACAGAAAAACTGTTATTACAGGACAGTAATGAAAAAGTGGATAAAACCAGTTGTTAAATTTAGAAAAAAATGCTTTAATACGTGGAGAAGCCAGAATTCAAGTTTTGTGGGTTCATGATACCGAAAAATCGAATGCAAGACGTCTGTCCGTCCGTCCGTGTGTCCGTTCGTCCGTCCGACCGTCCTGTTCGTCTGTGAACAACGCTAGCGTCTAAACCATTCAGCTGATTTTCTCCAAAATTGATACCCCCAATCAATCTAGCTGTTGTCGCGATCCCTTGAACTTGAAACCGAAATTTTAATTTTGTGGTGTTGTTTACATGAAGCGCCTGGAATATTTTCAGAATTTTCATTGTTTCCATCGCTTTTTATTAAATTTTGTTGATGGATAGTGTGAAGGACGTTTAAGAGAATGATGTAGGTCTCATGTTTGTTAAAAACCGTGATATTTCAAAAATTTCAGAAGTTCAAAATTTTTTCGGAGTCTTCCTGCAACTGCAATTATGATGATAGATCTTTTTCCGTATATAAAATCTGTTCCTTAAAGTTAGATTTTGAAATAAGGTCATGCAAAATTTTTCGTACTTCGGGGATCCCCTCTGTTGCGAAATCAGTTGTGCTACGCAAGGTTAATTCATTACTGTGTATGGAAAGGTTTGGTTTGGAAACCTGCATATGGATGTTCTCATCACGTGCGTATAGAATGTTTGTCAGTTCTTAGCACCTCATCGAATCTCATCTAAACTGACAAATTCATTCAGTCCTGTCCAAATAAAATAAAGAGGGTCAATAAGGATCTACGGGCTTCGGCAAATCGTTGCCATGGATCTGACGGGTTTCCTGTAGGAGGATAGTAATTCTAGGTGAAGCAAGACGCTTGCGGTGTTGCCTACAAAATGTTCCATCAGTGACACTTGCGTAGTCAGATTAACAGAGGTTAAATAATTCAAAGAATAAAATCAGGAACTAGACTTCGATGAACCCACAACGAGACAAAAGAATCAATGGACGATTGAGAGTGTGAAGAGTGGGGGATCGGCTCATCGGGAATGAGGACCGGATGTGGATGGAAGGATCGCGTTGTCTGCGGCTCGTTGTGTAGAATACTGCTGTGTACGAATTAACAACTTTCTCCAGGGGACGTTCAAAATTCCAGAGAGATAATTCGAAGAATTTATGCGGGAAACGAAGACTTGTCTTTCCTTAGGTAGCATCGTAGCACAGTGTAAATAAATCCCAAGAACGTTCTTGGGAACGTTTTTATTTTCCAATTTCCTTGATTTGAACGTTTCAACACGAAAAAAACTCGTGAAGATATAGTTTAATTGTATTCCTGACCAATTACTGTTTCCTGGGGTCATCAGACAAGGAGGTACGATCATTGGTACCCCCTACCATCAACTTGCTCCCTCGGATATGTCAATTGCGTGGAGTTGCTCAGTGCAAACCACAGAAACGACTGAAATGAGCGTCCGAACTCTACATTTTTTATTGAGGTATTGAGAAGCTTCGACCGGGCTCTTCAGCTGATATCGAAAATCCTGCCAAAGTCGGAACTCGATAATGGGACCTCCTGTCTTCAAAACTTCGGTTGCAGGCAGGGAAATACTTTGGATATTCCAGAAGATTATTTATTTTTTATTTACACATTATATAATGTTTATTGTAGAATGTAATTTCGTACATTAGGTTTGTAGGCACGGAAGAGGGAGTGAAAGCAGTAAAATGTGTGTGGCTGATTAAATGTTATGTGTAATATTACTTAGTATTAATTAGTAAAGTTTGCTTTTCTATGTACTGATTTTGTGCAAGAATCGTTGTATTTTTTGTGGGTTCTTTTGCTGAAATAAAAAGTTTATTCAGTTAAATGTAGCCAAAATCTCATATTGAAATTAATGTAAAAGAATAAGAATATCTGAAATAAACTTTCAGTAAGTTTTTATAGAAAATGTTGCCCATATTTTTGCATGTGAAACTGAGAAGATATTTCTTCTCACTTTGTATATAGGTGTTCTTTATTTTGCTGTCAGTACTCTTATTTATGTCCCATTCTATTGCCAAACGCAAAAAGAAATTAAAAATCTCACGCCCTTCTCTAATTTGCTGATAGTTTTTGTGTACGTTCTCATTATTTGATGAGCATTATATGGATCAGAAGATGATGAATTTTTTAGTGACAATAGAAACCCTTTTGAATATATGTCTGATATGTATGATTACTGGAAAAAATATTTGGCTACCTGCAAGTAAGTCGTTTCTTCGAGAATAGAATTGCTTGGCTGAAAAAAAGTATGACTTTCCTATTCATTATTTCCTACAAATTGTCGAATGACCGTTGAAAGCTGTTGGCATCTGTGGTTTAATGAGAGGATCCTACACCTTTAGAAGAAAGCTTTACCAAAGAGAGGAAACGAAAATCGAGAGTCAAGAAGCAAGAGAAAGGAATAGTCATATTTGGAGCAGACATAAAAGGAGGAAAGCACTCCAAAAGAACCAGCTGTGAACATAAAAATTAAAGCTCTTCATTTTCTACAAATGTAATTTGTTCTCGAAGTTTTGTTTCACTTCCTTAGGGCATATCATATTTGTTGTTTCGAAACAATTCATCACAATTTTTAAAGCAAAACTTCTACAAGTTTCCAAGAACCATTCAAGAGAATGATTTAAATCAACAATATTTCCTGAGGTTTCTTTTTCATGAACAAAAATTGAGAATAAAGAATAAATAAATTTTTGAGAACATGCTGCAAGTTGAAAAGAGTCGCTGTCTGATGGCAGCAGCAAGGAACAAACTGACATAATTTCACGTGTTGATTCCTAGAATCGATGTAACCCCCTAGCTGTAATAAAGAAGTCCATTTTTGTCAGGAAGTCCATTTTTTATTACTAGTTTCTGGACTATATTTATATATCTTACGTAATGTTTAAAAAATATATTTAAATATACACAAGAGCAATTCATTTCTTTGAAACCCATCATCATCATGATATTATTTTCTTATATATGTCCCCTTTCACATTGGAAATACAAAAACAACGACCTAAAGTGGCTCTGCATTATGACGTGAATTTGACGTCCCAACGGGAAACCAGAAAAATATTCTTAATTACGTAGTGACGACCGGAAATACCTGCTTTACCTTCCGAAACGGAGAAGAGACACAATTAGCCAGCAGTGACACGCCTCGTCTCCCCGTAATAACGCGGCCACAAAGGCAGGGCACCTGCGCCGGGAGCGGCGGCGCGCGGCGCGGCGCGGGGGCGCGGACGCCCCGACACCGCCCACGCCGCCGCGCCGTTGTCACCGGCGGCACTAGCGCCGTCCTTGTCGCCACCGCTACTGCCATCGTTACCTCCGTTCCCACTGCCCCCTTCGTCGCTATCACCGTCACACTTACGGTGAGTGACTAACCGCCATCTGTCATCGCCCCTGCCGCAACCCCGCTGTCCCCGCTTCCGCCTCCCCGCTACCGCCACCCCGCTGCCACCACCCCGCTAACGCCACCCCGCTACCGCCACCCCGTTACCGCCACCCCGACACCGCCACCCTGCTTCCGCCTCCCCGCTACCGCCATCCCGCTACTGCCACCCCGCTACCGTCACCCCGCTAACGCCACCCCGCTAACGTCACCCCGCTACCGCCACCCCGCTTCCGCCACCCCGCTACCACCATTCCGCTATCGCCACCCCGCTTCCGCCACCCCGCTACCACCATTCCGCTATCGCCACCCCGCTATCGCCACCCCGCTGCCGCCACCCCGCTATCGCCACCCCGCTTCCGCCACCTCGCTACCACCATTCCGCTATCGCCACCCCGCTACCGCCACCCTGCTTCCGGCACCCCGCTAACGCCACCCCGCTTACGTCACCCCGCTACCGCCACCCTGCTTCCGCCAGCCCGCTAACGCCAACCCGCTACCGCCACCCCGCTGCCGCTTCCCCACCACCGTCAATGCCACTGCTCTCTTTTTTTTTTTTATTTATTTAGTCAAAAAAACAGTAAAAACTGTATATGACGTGTGGGGAAAGAAATTTATCTGCGCACATTTTCTTGAGGGCCAGAATTTTATTATTAAAAAAAAAAAAAAAAAAAAAACGAAAAAATTAATTTAGAAAAATAAAGATATTTGAAAAATGTTTTTTCCCGAGTTATAGAAAATCAATTTCAACTGTAAATGAACTACAAGCAAAAGGAGTGCTCAACAAAACGTGCGCACAGTGAAGCTACATTTACGTCCAGAAGCAAAACAAGGGGCCATCTCAGCATTTGCTCTATGGATCAGGGAAACTGGACAAAAACCTGATCGAGATGGGGGTCATTGACCCGGAAGCTGAAGTACATTACTTGTTACAGGCGTATTAAATATTTTTTTAAATGTATACAATGCAAACATAAACTAATTCATTATATATCTTTGTTTTGTTACATTAAACATTATTTTTCTTTTTCACGATCAGTATAGTCTCTAATTGTATAGAAACAGTTTTGCAGCAGAAAAGATTTTACTTTTAACTTAAATTTGTATACCGACTTTAATTGTTTTATGTCATCTGGCAATGCGTTGTAAAGTAACGTACATGTATTGTATGTTGATTTCTTGTACTGAGCTGTTGATACTGACACTTGATGCACGTGATTTCTACGGCGTGTGTTGTAATTATAAATATGAATATTGCATGAAAATATGTTCCCTCCGTTAAGTAGGTCATTTTTGACAAATATTACAGATTCGTAAATAAATAGACAAGGCAATGGTAGGATTCCCAGCTCAATGAAAAGAGGCTTGCAGGAATCACGTGGAAGGCATTTTTTCATTATTCGAATAATTTTCTTTTGCAATCTGAAGGTCTGAATACTACAGGATGAGCTTCCCCAGAATATTATGCCATATCTCAGGCGGGAATGCACATTTGCAAAATAAACGCAACGAGCTGCATGAAGGCTGACAGAATTTGAAAGAATTCTGAATGCATAGCATAATGAACTTAATTTAGTGTTTAATTCTGTTATATGTACATTCCATTTGAGGTTTGATTGAATTGAAAGACCTAAAAATTTTGTTGCCTCAACATCAGCTAATTGCATATTGTTCATTTTCAATGGAACATGCGATTTCCGATTTGAGATGCAAAAATGCATTGAAACAGTTTTTCTTTCGTTAACAATTAATTTGTTATTATTAAACCAATTTGAAACTTCTGAAATTGTACTATTTACTGCTTCTTTTTTGCAAAGAACATTCGTGTCATCAGCAAACAGAACCGTTCTTCCATTTTTAATAGACGATGGCATATCGTTTACATATAACAGAAAGAGAATATGACCTAAGATCGAACCTTGCGGGACCCCATGCACAATTGGCAAAGAATTGGAAATATAAGTATGTAATGTCCTTTCCTGCCAGTATGGTATTTCTACTCTTTGAGTCCGATGTTTAAGGTAAGAAGTTATCCAATCTAGGGCAATACCACGAATTCCATACGAAGGTAATTTGAGAGCAAGATGTTATGGTCAATAACGTCAAAAGCTTTCGAGAGATCTAAGAATATTCCAATGGGTATTTCATTTTGGTCTATTGATGAAGCAACTTCAACATCTTTGAGAAAAGAAAAAATGGCAGTTTCCGCAGATTTTGATTTTCTAAAACCGTGTTGTGAGTCTGAAAACGCTCTGTTTTTCCTGAGAAATGTTTCCATTCGTAAGTAGAAAAGCCTTCCTAATATTTTTGAGAAAACTGACAAAAGAGAAATTGGCCGGTAATTTTGAATATCATTTTTGTTCCCTTTTTTAAAAAGTGGCTTAATTTTTGCTGTTTTGAAAATATCTGGAAATATTCCTGTACATAAAGAAGCATTGAAAATGTGAGTTAACGGATGTATGAAGGCAGGTTCACAAGTTTTTAATAAACAATTCGGAAATTCATCTAAACCAGATGAATATTTATTTTTTAGTTTACTGACTATTCTGAGGATTTCGTTGGGAGAAGTTTCGGGAATAAACATCGTATCTGAAATTTTTTGGGAAGTGTAAAATGTTGAATTTTGTGATTTTAGTCCCTTCGTGAGATCAGACGCAATTCTGGAAAAGTGTTTGTTGAAGAGATTGGCAACTTTTTCCGGATTACTCGTTTCTCTTTCATTATCCTTTAAAATAACATTCTCTACAAGGTATCGAGATGATGTGGTTGTATTTTTTACGATATCCCACATTGCTTTAGTTTTGTTACTAGCGCTCAAAATGTCCTGACTATTTTTCATTATTTTTGCCTGAACTATTACTTTTCTTAAAATTCTTTTATATTCTCGGAAGTATATACGGAAACCGGGTGATACGTTATGATGTTTAGAAATAAAGTAAAGCGTACGTTTGTTTTTACACGATGTTCTAATTCCTTGTGTGATCCAAGTATTACTTTTGCTTGAAATGTTTAATTTTCTCTTTTTAAGAGGAAAGCACGCGTTAAAATGAATTGAAAGCTTGGAGAAAAATAAATTATATTTTTCATTTGTGTCAACAGCGTTATAAACTTCGTCCCATGATTCCTTCATCAAGTAGTCCGTAAATAATTTTATATTAACTTTAGTGAATGCTCTGCACATGCGTGTATTATTTATTGTGTCAGTGTTTATGTTCTTAGTAACTGTAAGAATTTGTGCATCGTGGTCACTGTATCCTAGATTATTCGTTATTATTTTATATGTAGTTGTGGTTTTGTTAATTATAATTTGATCTAATGTTTTTTGTGATTTAAGCGTATTCCGTGTAGGTACATTCACTGTAATGTCTAAATTAAAAGAATGAAGTAAATTGAGAAACTGCTCTTTTTCGTGGGATTCGCTCAGAAAATCAATATTGAAATCTCCACATACAACAATGGATTTAAAAGAGAGTTTACTAATTTTGTTCAGAATTATCTCTAGATTTTCCAAGAAAGTGAAATAATCTGAAGCTCGCTTTGTTGGAGGTCTGTAAATGCAAAGTAAGATAATTTTGAGCGTAGTAAGATGTACTACTGTTGTTTCAAAAACTTTTTCAACTGCATATAAATTGAATTCTGACAAGAAGGTAGAATCAATATAATTTCTTATGTAAATACACGAACCTCCGTAAGCAGGGCCCTTATTTGATTCCCTCGCCCTACAATACGATCCTGCAAGGTAAAAGCTAGGAATTTGGAGTGTATTTATATCATTTTGAGACAACCAATGTTCTGTAAAGCAAAAAACATCTATTTGTCTTAGATCACATTGTAATGCTGCCTCGATAAATTCAATTTTATTTGAAAGAGATTGCACATTATGATGCATTATTCGAATCTTTTGCATGTACCTACACGGATGTTTTTCTGCTGCATCTGACTGTAGTTGCTATTTATTTATTTCATTTTTACCTCGAGTGCGTGGTCGAAGGAAGTATCGTGTCCCAGCAGTGACAAGAGGTGAGGAAGGAGGGGTGACAGATGTAGAGGAATGAATAGTGGGAGAGGTAATACATGGATTAGGTTCAGGGGATAAGGTAATTGGGTCCAAAGGGGTCCCAGGGGATGGAAGAGAAATAGGAGGTGTGGGTGGGGATGGGTCTTGGGCAGGACACTGCCAAGTTTGTGAAATGATGTGTTTTGCAAGCTCACTACCGAGTGCATGTTTTCCGACAAGGTTCAGGTGAAGACCATGTCGGGTGAAGTGTTTTTCTGAGAGAAAGTTTAGCTCAAACAATTTAACATGTGTGTCTCTCAGATGCAGTTTCAATTGGTTGTTTGCGTGACTAATTTCTTTGCATAGTGTGGGCTTGTTGTACCAGAAGGGCAGAGTCGAGACTACAATGTTCGTGTTTTGGGCGGCACGTTGTAATTTGTCAACATGTTCTTCAGGTGTAAAGTGACCACCCAAATTAATGTCATTCTGCCCTCCTATGATAATTACAGTATCCCGTTTGGTGAGGGTTTTTGTGTGCGTGTCCAACTCACTGGTCACGTCGGCAAACCTCCCGTTAGGTTTAAACACACACATGGCAGAGAAATTGGTTGGGAGTTTCTCACTGAGCAGGGAGGAGATTTGTCGCCCATGGCTATCTGCTAAAATGAGTACCTTTTTGATGGGCTCAGTGGGAATGTCCTTGTTTTCTGGTGAGCCAGTTTGCGCAACTCTACGTGTCTTTGTTACTTTGCGCTTGCTAGCCTGTTTGCGTTGGTTTGTGAATGGACGTGTCGATGATGGGTGGGGGTGGTGAGGATTGGGAAGGCAAGGAAACTCATTGTAGTAGTCTAATACAGAAAATCTGTTTTGAGTCGTGATTGGTGCTGGTGATTGTGTTTTTGCTTCCGCGAATGGACGGTTGGAGGTTTTTGCGGTGTTGCCTATTGTTGTCCAACCGTCTGTGTTTTGAACGACCTCTTCGAGCCTTCGGATATGTTCATCTAAATTACTGTTGATGTGTGTGAAGGCTTTCAGAAGATCGGCTTTGAGAGCGTAGAGAGTAGAGAGTGTATAACGATTAGTAGCCATGTCACGAATGCGTGTCAAGTGCGTGGTAAATATGAAAATAAGTAAATAGATAATTCAGAATACTACAAAAAAACTACTCCCTAACTTATCTTTTAAATTTAATTGTATTAACTTATTTAAATTACGTTACGTATTTATTTAAAAATAACGGTGATCTGATTCTAATGAGTATTTAAATGTGATTAATTAAATTCAAAAAGCGTTCAGTGTGTTTAATAGATTGAAGCTGCAAACTAATCAATACAATTAGATTACTATACTTTACCTACTGAAAGGCCACGAAATTCACCACTTCCACAAATTTAAATATAAAGTTCAAGTCTTTCCGTTACTGTGGTTACGAAACTTTGAATTTTTATGTTTTCACAATTTTCACAACACTTTCACTAATAGTTTAAAACTTTACGCAAATTTCAATTAATTTACAGAGAAAATTTAATATTAATGGTCTTTACACTGTTGAAATGAACGTTTGTCCGTTACGCCGTCTTTTAAATCAAATATTTGGATTACTTCTTTTTTCACTGCTTCGGACAATATAAATCTCTTTCAGCTTATCTGTAACAAGTAAACAAGTAAAGAAGACAGTTTAACAGCAAAAGTCACCTGAAATATGTAGAAAAGTAGCTGAAAATTAGTAAAGTATTGGAGCACAGCCACAGCACGTCAGTCACGTAAGCAAGCCAGCCAACCAAAAAAAAAAAAAAAAAAAAAAAAAAAAAAAAAAAAAAAAAAACACCAACCAACCCTCTTCCCTGCCCTTGACTGCACCGACCCGCTAATCCCGTTCCCATCGCTCTGTCACCGGCTTGTCGGCCCGTCACCCCTTCCGCTTCCCGCCCAACGTCGCCACGGCACCTACCCCACCACTGCCTCCGTTCTCACTCGCACCTGCTGCCTCCCACACTGTCGCCACCATCTCTGCCACCGTTCTCTTTCCTCACGTTCCTCTGGAGCTGCTCCGTGCGGTGGGCTAAACTCTTGCCATGCCGCCGACCTCGCTGTCCCTCTCGTCGTCCCTTCTCCACCCTTCTCGCCGCTCCCGCCTCCTCTCTTGGCTCCCTGCGCCGTTTCTGTCGCCCGCCCTGCCGCCCGCCCTGTCGCCCGCCCTGTTGCTCGCCCTGTCGCCCTCCATGTCCCCTTACCTGTCGCCGACTCTACCAACCTCCCTGCCGTAGATGGCGTGATAGTGATTTTCAAGGCGACAGATGTAGATGAGAGTGCGAACAGGCACGAAGGGCTACGGCACGACGAACAGGCTACGGCAGAGGTGAGGACGGGTGGCAGCTAAACTACGACATTAAAGAGGGCAGGAAGATGTGGGTAGTTGGAGAAGGGCAGTGGTTAGGCGGAGGGATGTGGTTTGTGCAGCGTGACCGACACGCTGACGTGTTTGCGAGATTGAGGGTGCCAGCGTCCTGCGTGGGGGAGGGGAAAGACAAATACACGCGGGCGCCCTTCTTCTCCAGGCCCTCTTCCGCCCCTTTTCGTTCCGCCCCGCCCCCGCTTCCGCCGGCGACGACGGTCTTCCGTCCGTCTAGACCATGTGGAGTTAGCCCTTGACCCTCTGCCACAACGCCCGGGACACACCGTCTCATTTTCTTCCGACTTCGGAGCACTCTTACACTTAGTGTAGTCACTCGGGCAGACACAGTCTCCTTCAGTCCTACGTGGGGAAATCAGGACTTCATCCATTCTGACCCCCATCTACGCGTGAGATTCACCAGATACTTTGGAATCTACTACCTTGATTCATGACGCTAAACCTCAACTGGTTCTAAGTGTGCACCGCCGAAATAATCGTCTAGATTCACGATAGCTACTTCCTTCTCCCAACTTACCGCCTTGTCCTCAAAACGACGAAGCTTCTATTAATATTGGCTCCAGTCAACAATACGCCAAAGACAAGTCTTACTTTTCAGGGCACTTCTCTCTTCTGTTCCGTTCTCTTCTCTCCTTTTCTCATTTCTTCCTTTTTCTCCTCCCTTTCTATCCTCTTTATTCTCCTGCCTCTCTTCTCACAACTCTGTTCTTCTCCTGTCTCATTTTCTCTCCATGCCATCTTTGATCTTCCTCTTTGCTCTCCATTTCTGCCTTTGCTCTCCCTTCCTCTCTTTGCTCTTTCCTTTTTCATCTTCTCTCACATCTCATCGGCAGTCTCTCTCGTCGTCTCCCTCTCTCATCATCTCCCTCTCTCTCGTCTCCCTCTGTCTCGTCGTCTCCCTCTCTCGTTTCTCTCTCTCGTCTCTTTTTCATCGTCTCTTTCCCATCGTCTCTTTCTCATCGTCTCTTTCTCATCGTCTCTTTCTCATCGTCTCTTTCTCATCGTCTCTTTCTCATCGTCTCTTTCTCATCGTCTCTTTCGCATCGTCTCTTTCTCATCGTCTCTTTCTCATCGTCTCTCTCTCGTCGTCTCTCCCATCATCATCTCTCTCATTATATTTCGCTTTCTCAAGATTCTCTTTTCATGTGTACCGTTTCAGAACCAGGTCAGCGTAAGTGAATTTTTTTTTGCTGCTTCAGGACCCCATTTCCGAAACTTGCGAAAACAGCAACTTCGCTGCCGCAGGCCACCAGTCCACTGCTACTGAGCCCTCACCTCGTGCCCAGTGGGCTGATTTGCAGGCTCTCTGCATTCATCCCTCGCATGTCATTGTGTCGGGCGCCCTGCCTGGGGCCTTCTGCATGCGCATGTACTCGTACGGAATATGTTTCCGGTCCGCGCCGTCTCTGGAAATTGGTTCCGTGGCGCCTCGCCGCTGCGCCGGGAACGGGTGGAGGGATGAAGGCGGCGACGGTGTATCCAGGCTCGCCTCCAGCGCTCCGCACGTTCCTCTGTCGCCTGCTGCGACCACGCGCGCTCTAGTGGCACAACCACTCGCCTTCTCAGTAGATTATGTACTATTTTTTTTTTGTATTTAGCCATTATATGTCCCTTAAGGCAATTGCAATTGCCATTATGTTACCGTTGCCTTATTTATTTACGAAGCTACTGTTTTTTACTTTCCCGTATACGTACGTATACACGGAGTGATATACATAGTATAGGGAAACTTATGTAATGCTGCACGAAAAAATGGTCAATTTTCGGCGGAAAAAAATTAATGGCCGGGCCGTGAAAACGAATACGTGGATAAAAGTTGTTAAATTAAGAAAAAAAATCCCCTAACACGTGCTGTAGCCAGAAACTCTGTTTTCTAGGTCCTTGATACCAAAAACCCAATTGAAAGGAAAACGTCCGTCTGTCCGTCCGTCCGTCTATCCATCTGTGAACACTGCTAGCACCTAAACCATACGTACGATTTCTTCCAAAATGGATATTCCCCGGTCGATCTGATTCTAGTCAAAGCTTTGAGATTTTGAAAAAGATTCTTTAAAATTTGGGTGTACTTTATATGAAGCCCCCCGGGGATTTTCAAAATTTTCTCAAAAACGGCTCCAAATTTTTTCTTTAAATTTCTTGTATGAATAGAGTAAAATACACTTATTAACATGGCATAGGTCCGATTTTCACGGATAACTCTGAATTTTCGAAAATTTTGAAAGTTTGAATTTTTTTGCGTTTTTCTCCAGCTACAAAATTGAAGATAGAGATTTTTTCTTCAAATAAAATTTGTTCTGCATATTGGTTTCTTTCATAAAGGTCATGTAAGTGTTTCTCAAAATTTTAGTAGTTTTCGTGCAATATTGTGTGCAATATGTGCAACATTAAAAAATTACAAAAACTGGATTTTCTCAAAAACGGCTCCAAATTGTTTCTTTAAAACTCTTGGTAGGCATAGTGGTAAATTTACTCTATCAGATGACCTAAAAGCCATATTGGTCTATCGGTTGTTTTTTTCAAAAATTACAAAAATGTAAATTTTTTGACATGTTTCTCACGTTGTTAATATTTACATTATCGACGATTTTTTCACATTATTATATTTACGCATTTTTAGTAGTGCTAAAACGCCATTTTCTCTTAAACGGCACATAATTTTTAAAAGAAAATTGCCATTTACGGCTAGGTTTTTGTGTTCTTTAATATTCTAAAATTAATGTTTCTTTTCTACCAATAGGAAACCGAAAAATTAAGAAAATGACAAAAAAATGTACTTTTGGCGGTGATAGATGGTAGCTGGCAAGAAAGAGTATGTGGCAATTCCGAATAGCTAGCGAACACCCAAGAAAATAGAAAACTAATACGGGAAAGTCTGTGCCATTCTGTAGCACCACTAGTTTCAAAAGTGACTTACTGTACGATGAGAACATATTTTCATGGAATACTAATGTTTTTAATTGAAACATATGGCATAGGAATCATATTCAGCATATGTATCAACAGCTCATTGCACAAATAATGACACAATACATTACATTACACAACAGCTCATCCGCAAATAATACTTAGCGTTACTTTACGACTCATTGTTAGATGACATTAAACAATTAAAATCGATACACAAGTTAAGTGACAAGTAAAATATCTTCAGCTGCTTAACTGTTTCTATATTATTAGAGACTGATCATCAAAAAGCGAAATAATATTAATTCTTATAATTTATTTTCTTGTCAATACGATAAAATCAAATATGTGGTTCGTTCGCCGACGCTCATAAGATTTCTCTCCCTTGGGAGCAAAATCTTCTAATTTTCAAATCTTGTTAACCTCGATTTTTTTTTTATTGATCATTCAACTGTATGCCTATGACGAAGCCTCGGCCTACCAACGGCGTCTCGATTCAACTATATGTACTAGTAAAATATGTGGAAGGGAAACTGGGGCTCAAGAAAACGTTTACAGATTGTACTTCTCATACTTCATATACAGTTGTTCCTTTTTTTACAAAAATAAATCAAAATAAAAAAAAGAATCGTATTTTTCGTTTCGTATATTTAGTTTGAATCCTGTTGACTCGTTTTGAAAATTGCTTTGAAATGAGAATTCCAACATCTGCACGTAATGCGTTGTAGCGATTTCAAAATGTAGAGAATTCCCAGCTATCATCTGATGAAAATTAAAAGAAACAACATTTGCAACGTTGTAATCTTTCTCTGTGCTTCATAAGTTCACATTGAGTACACTTTATATTGCTGTTTCAATAATGTTGACATTCAAATTATTTTTTTTGTCAACTTCTTACGTTCGAGTTCTATATTTTGCTTGCCTCTCGCAAACGTACGAATTTTCTCATATGATTCTTTACGAAATGCAGTCTGACGAATACAATTTAATAAAGTCTTGATGACAATTTTATTCTTTGAAACTCATAAAAGTTCAGTTTAACAACTGTATTCTTTTACTAAATTCTTTCGTGAGAGTGAGTAAAGAAAACGATTCCAAGATTCTTAGAAACCAATTCTTCGTCATTTTAGTTCCAAGATAATTTTTCATTTTACGGAAAGAATATCTCTATGCGTTTCGAATGAAAACAAACTGACGTCCGGTTTTTTACTTTGTCCCATTTATTAGTTTCATTTCTGAATCCAGAGAGACAAAGTAAAAACATACCTTGGGAATCAAAACGATTCCTTTTCTTCTTCCCAACAGACGATATTTTTGTTTGCAAAAATAAAATAAAAGTCTCGTCTGCAACAAACATCCCAGAATTATGAAACTTTTGAAAGGACGATGTATCACACCTCACAACGTAGTAGTTGTGAAGCGAACATGAAAACAAATCACTGCTACAAATATGTGATGGTTTGACGGCGAATAAATTAATAGCCCCGTAATATTGTACTTTTTAATTCATTCAATTTTACTATATGCAGAAACAATATTTTTCTACCATTTATCGATTCACTGTATAGGTGGACCAGCATCTTCCCGGTACAAGAACGCGTTGCCTTCGGCTATGCGCTCAAGTCAATGGAAAGCGTGGTTTTTTTTATTGAAAGCAGTGGTCAGTGGAAAGTATGCATGTGACCTATTCAGTTTAACAAAGTTAGTTGGCCGTTGTAAAGAAAATCTCAGTTGCCCATTTACAATAAATTAATGCAAGTGCAATTTGGTCAATTTCAATTAATGCAAGTCAATGTGGACGTGTGTCTGTGGGTATTGGTGCACTCGTGCAGGGACGGAGCCAGCCTATAACTTGAAGGAGGGGTGATTATAGATTTTTGTTAAATAATAATCATATTTGTTATTAAATTGTGTATTATTATCGTGGTGTATGTATGATATTATACAATTTTATTTTTTAAATAATTACATACTTCCAACATATATATTCAAATCGATTTTGCCAAATAAAGAGAGGTAACAGACGAAAATTGTAGGCCTTGGGGCGGTGGGGGGGAGCGTGGTCGCCATGCCCCCTGGATCCGCCCCTGTACTCGTTGTGTAGGTAAACAGCTTGGGGGCTGCGCAAGAAGATCGCGCATCAGTCAATCCAGGAAATTCAGAACAATATAGTGCGCATTGCTGTGAATTCGCTCATTTATATGCTAATGAACCGTCTGGATCGTGATCTGAATGTTAAGATCGTAGAAAAAGTAATTAAGGAGTATGCGATAGGACATCAGCAACGTGTACGAAGGTACAAGAGTATTGAAGCATTTCAAACTACGGTTCTACTTGAAAATAATTATACTGAAGAGGAAGAAACCGTGTTGAAGTTAGGTTAAAAATAAAAAAAAACTGATGGAAGGAAAACGCAAACCACTGTGATCATCTGTTTTGGAAAAGGAAAGGAATGTAAGCGTTATTCTCCTTCCTAACTTGCACTTGGTGACAAAGTGTATCACCAAGAATCGGATTTTTATGCAATTATTGCATATTTCATCTGCTTAGTCGTGAAAGTTCGGAGTTCAAAATTCTATTTCAATTGGAGTTTCTAGATGCTTATTTCGAGCTTTTATTTTGCATATTTAAGATATTCTCCATACAATTGTGTATTGTGATGGTTACGCTAGATTAAACTGCTTATTTTACGATTAGTAGAACATAAAATTGCAAATTTCATGGATAATTATTTCTCAGGGTTTTTTTTTCTACTACTGAAAATAGAGTTAATGGTTAATAGAAAATATCAAGTTGTTCAGATTATTATTTCTGTTCTATTTTTCCACTTCTTTTATTACCTTGAATAGTACGAATCGTACACCGTACACCCTGTGTTGTAAGTCACGTGGCTAAGAGAATCGCAGAATATAGTAACGATAAGCCTTTATAATAACAGTCCAGTTTTCTGCTTAACTGTGAAAGGAGTCCGCTCAAATCGTATTCTTCGAACATCAATTTTGAACAGCTTTAAATTTGCGCATATCGCTAGAGTGGATGTGAAATATTCGTTTTCAATTTACAGAACAAACTGCCGTCAAATGTAAATCAAGAAAAACCTAATGTTTTCTTATTAATGAAAATAATAGAAGGTACTACACATTGATTTTTAATTTTATTACTGCATGTTAGTGTAGGGAATTAGCAGAATCTCGTGTTATAATTCTGTTGAAAAGGAATGTCTATTTCTTTAGTAGATATTTAGATATGTTTAATAGGGATTTTACATAATTTTTCTCAGTTTAACTGTAACTTTGCGGAGTATTTTATATTTTTACAGCATATTTTTGTATATTAAGTTTTACTGCTTCTTTTATGACGTTAACATTTTATGATTGATAAAACCTCGATCCATGGTTGAAAACCCGTGGGTGGATGGGTTCAAAAACCCATCCACCGTGGGTTATCATTCCATTTCATTAGTCTTCTCTCTTATCTTCACTTGTTTGTAAAGAAAGTACTAATTAATTCCACCAGCGGCGTCAGAAAATTATGTAGGGGAACATCAACAATGTCGCAGCGTCCGCGGCTAATGAACATTGCAAATAGGCATTCGTAACATGCATGTCACTTAATGGGTGCACATTGGTGCAACTCCAACTAGTCGCGGTGACGCAATAGGAATTCCTGCGCGCCATCTGTTCCCAATTACGGAAACATTGCCCTTCAAACGTCAGCTTTCGGCTAATCATTAGCGATTAATTCATGCGGTACTCTAACCGTACATAAACATCCAGAGTAATTGCTTATATAATCACCTGCTGTATACTCACTGCACCCGCCATGAAATGAAGAATCCTACCATTAAGCTGGATCTCAATTAGTTCAGAGCTCCGGGTTTAGAAGCTTTCGATAGGACTTATGCACTACTTGGAAAATCTCTTGCGGAGTTCTGTTCTGTTTGAAACTATTTTTACTTTTAAAAGAAAGATTTCCAAATAAATGCAGAATCGTCTTCAGAAATTCAATTAATTATTGTTATAAAACAACGTTTAATATTTTGAAGTTTGTTTGACTGAGAAAAATAAATTCTTTAGATCTAAGGTTTTGCAACTTATTGCTTCTTTCGAAAACCATATTAACGGTTGCAGCATGTCTCATTCATATTCAAGGCTAAAAATTTCAATATTTTTTATTTTATTTAAACATTTTCTTACCCTTGTTCATTAATTTATGCTAACTTGAGGACGAAATGTTTGCATTTTAGCCAGGTTCAAAAGCTCTTGACCTAGAAGATTACTATTATTGTCCACTGTAAATACCATTTCAACACTTTATACTATTTGATAACTGTTAGACACGAATTCCAATTTTCAAAATGTTGAATGATTTGAGGAAGTACTTACTATGAGGATGGTGAGTTTCCTGGAATCGAATCATCAGACTATTGTATGAGCATATTGTAGTGCTAGAGAATCGTTAAGGCTTTAACTGCAAACGCAAAGCCATAGTAACCAATTCTATTGTTTACATTCTTCATTTCTCTCGACGACTCTTACGCTACATAATGTAGCTCTCTGTCCTCTTGCTCTCCCAATCAGTCACCGAATTACCCGTAGGTTTCGAGAGGAACAATCAGATTCCTCTCCCGGTGCGCTCATCGTACGTCTGCTGTGTTTGCCCAGCTCTACCTCCACTCCGCACCCATTCATCCAATCACCTCGCACTTCACTTGCTTAGATGGCTCAGAGCATCAATTGATGTCACTGCAGTGCCTCTGATCGGGAGATCCTAGCGCTCGAGTCTCGATGGTGGCAGGGCTTTCGACACAAGCTAATAGATAACTCGTTTTCAGTCGGTGTGTGGAGAAGAAATCTAGCGGTCGGCTTTTCGGTTCGGTAGTTTTTCATGTTTTCTCCGACCAATACCAGGCGAATGTTGGAGCAGTACCCCAACAAATAGGCCATAGACCGCGCGCAATCTTTCCTTCCTCTTCCTTGTACTATCCTCGCCCCTTACTTACATTTGCATGCAGTACGCTACTACACACATCGGGAGACCTGTCGGGAACTTGGCTTGTTCCAGCTGGGACGGTTCTCCACTTGTGGGAGGTATCATGTTGGGGAAAACCCCGCAAGTCGATGGGTAAGTGAGCACCGCGTCTCACCAACCATCAGGGAAGATCATTGCCACATCTTGCGATAAAAAAATGCGCTACACTTACTGACCTTGACAATTGATCCGCCCGGAAACATTTATCAGTCAATCAATCAATTGATGCTTTCAAGTCTATGAATTGTGGATTCCCACATTCATTCTTGTGCAACATACTGTGTCGGCCATTGATGCGTGTGATCCACACGGTCACAACCACAATACCAGACACCCTGCGTATTATCGACACCCCCGCCCAAACCCTCCATCTTCGTCCACTGCTGAATTTCCCCACAAGCCGACATGTATGTCCGCAACGGACCTCTTCATCCAGCGGGGGAGTAACATCGCCACCTTCAAGTGTTGAAACATTTACTACTTTTATTAACATTAGTCGTTGACACGTTCGGAAACTATCAACCGATTGTCCACTGTCCCCCCTTCCTAGTTCCTTTCTATTCTCTTCCTTCCGAGAGGATTCTGAGATTCTGATGATTTTACCATCTCGCCTCCTCCAGGCGCGCCAACTGCTAAGGTAATGAGTCCCGTAACTGTAGTGCATATTTTCTCCTCAGAAATTGGCGGTGATCTTCCCCCGCTGATGAGTCCGGCGCCGACCTACCTGTCGGCTAGCGGGATTTTCCTTCAACCAGGTATCTCCTACCCGCGGAGCACCGCCCCAGCCGGAACTCCGTCCCAGCTCTAAGCTCCCGAACAGACTCCCGGTATGTGTGGTAGATTAGTGTATGCACGAGTGTGTGAAAGCAAGGGGGGAGCATAGATCAAGGAAGTGGAAGGAAAGATCTCGCGCGGTCCTTTTGTTAGGATACTGCTACGACATTCGCCTGGTATTGACCGGTGAAACTACGTAAAACTACCGCTCAGAGCAGGCAGCCGCTGGAATTCCCCCCGAGGCAGCGGAGCGGCTGAATCCGACCAAGCTATGCAGCTAGCGTCGAAAATCCTTCCCCCATCGGGACTGTAACCCTAGGACCTGCCGGTCAGAGGCTCTGCAGGGACATCAGTAAATGCTGTGAGCCACCTCCATGAGGAGTCGCTCTCCCGCTCCCCATCTGCATCGCCGGGCACCTCCGCATCGACATCTCCGCGTCGCCTCCGCCTCTGCTGTCTCTATCGTCACCGCCACCGACGCAACACTGTCGCCACCTCTGCCGCCACCGCTCCCGCTTCTGCGTCCGCTTCTACCGGAACTTGTACCAACACTTGTTCTGCCATCGCCGCCGCCACTTGTGCCCCGTCCTTCGCCTCGTCCACCGTTGCCGCCGGCGCGCGGGGCATCGCATCGCCGCGATTATTGTAATGGGCGTGCGATCGGGCGATCACAGCTCGCGCGCCCCCCAACCGCCCATTTGGCGACGGTGATCGCCGCGCCGCCCTCGCCGCCGCCGCCTCGCGTCTCTATTCGCCGCACCGCGTTCGATTTCCGCTAAGTGCAGCGCTGCAGCGCGTCAGTGCAGCACCGCGCCGCGCCGCGCCGCCGCGGCAGGCGCCCCGGGCCCTCGACCTGCGCGCGGCCATGTCAACAACCGCGCGACGCGACGCGGCGACGGCGCGCAGCCAGGGGTGCCGCTGGAACACGTGATTCCTTTGGCAAAGTTTACAGCAGGAGCTGCTAAACTACTCGTGTTTTTTATTCCAAATGTTAAGTGGAAAACATATTGCTATTGAAATTTAACAAATTTGTCGTGATTAATAATTTGTTAATTATTAATAAATCTATCTACAAAAATGGGATGGTATGATTTCAAAATAACTGACTTATTATAATCTCTAAAATTTATTTAAATATTTATGATAGATATTTCTTTCTTGAAAGAAATTTATTGTTTAAAGACAGTTCTTAAAATGGTATGTCTAATTTTTCAAAAATGCGAGTAGTTTTTGCGTTTTTTCTAAAATATGCGCAGTTTTTAAAGTAATATTTTCTCAAAAATACAAAAAAAATTGGATTTTTCTTTACTTTCTTTCATGGATTCAGTAAAACACTGTTAAAGTGGCACACGTGTCTTGTTCGTTTATTGCATTTGTAAGTAAAAGTCCTCCAAATGATTTGTGATAAAGTTTCTGGACAACTCGAATGTTTTGTATGTAATCGTATTTTCTTCAAAACTGCTTCACATTTTTTCTTTAAACTTTTCTTTAGGATACTGCTAAATTCACCTAATAACATGACGTATACGCTATTTTGATGCATCCTTATGATTTTCCAAAAATACGAGTACATAAATGTATTTTTAAATAGTACTCTATTATTTTTTACATTATGGGCATATTATATAACTATTGCGTTTATAAGTATAAGTGCTTCAACTAATTATGAAGTTTCTCGAAAATTCGAAAATTTTCTATGAAAATCAGCTCAAAGTGCGTTTTCAGAAATGCTCAAACGACACTAAAAACGAACCCGAATTTTTAATTTAAAATTATCATGTAGAAGAACTGGGTTTTACCCTTATGCAATATTCTTGAAGTCATATTTCAATTCTACTATTAGGGAATTCAAAACTTTATAAAATGTTAAAAAGTATATTTTAGGAGCCGATAGCAGCTGGGAAGAGGGTGAGGCAAAACAGAAAAGCTGGGTCCCATTCAAAAGAACAAGACACACCGTACAATGAAATCTTTCCTTTTCCTGTCTAATATTTGATTGTTAATAAAGAACCGGGCAACGCAGTGTACTTCAGCTAGTTATTAATAACATTGAAATGTCTTTGATTTCAAAATCGCTATCCTTTTAAAAATGTATTTGGTGATTTTTCTCTCTATAAAAATCCATTCAATTGTTTCTACAATTTTTGTCTTCCTCTTTGTGAGACTACCTGTTTCTTCACGCCAATCGCGAGACAACAGATAATCATATTGTATTTACAGGCCTATAATTTAGCTGTTGAATCATTGCAAGTCGCTAAAGGTGATAATTGGCGAAATATGGATCAATATTGCACGTCGGCCGAAGCTACGGCATCTCCGAAACATTGCCGTGACTGCATTAACGAGGAAATAATTTATGGTTAGCATAACCGGAACGCAATTATCTCATCATTTTCCGTATTTCAAGTTTAGGCTCAGGTTTCGTTAATTTTGTAGACCCTCCTTATATATATCCCATATGCCCTCCATTAGTGATACGAAGAAAAAAATACGATGTATTTTAATGTTGTCACTAATAATGGAGCAAACACCAATCCAGAAGTTTGCTGGGAAATCATGGTAGATTCCATTGACAGGTTGCTGTCCTCGTAGAATGGAGAATATGCATTTGGATCGGAATATTGCATCACTACTCTTAAAAAAAGACTAAATTATGAAACATTCATCTTTTTTCTATCAACTTGATTTCAAAACCTTGCATATTTTCGAAAAAATTGAAATATAACTGACAAATAAGAGCAATAATGTCTGGCAGAAGTCTATACAGCAAACTATTCATGGGAGATCATTTTCCTCCAATTTATCATTCACACAAACGTCAAGTGTACACATTCACGTCAAACTTTAGAAATGAATTATTACAGCGGCAACTCCCAACATCTCTGCACCAGTGAAGTGATGCGGAGTGCTAGTGTGTATTGCAGTGTATCATATTTTATCGCTCGCCCTTGACCTGTCACACGGCTGAAACTGAAATCCCTCATTTCACTCTTGTAACACGAAATGACACGGTCGAGTGGAGTCGGGCTCGCTCTGACAGTTTTCGCTTCCCTTTGAAAGCAGAGCGATTGCGCAGTCTCTGGAGGGAGCTCTGTAGATTATTGTATCATCGGTTTGTACCGCCACCGCTGGCTCGCGTACACCATCGTGTGCCACTGCCAAATGCACACAGAGAGTTTACTCCAAATGTTGCGTGGTATTCCTCCGAAGAGATGTTAGAAAAATATACCTCAAGGTCAGAGGATGTTTTGGAGTTAATACTGCTTTCTTATCCATGTTCAAACGAGCCGATTAATATTTTTCTGAATGTATTAATAAAGTTTTTTAAAACGTAAGTAAACTGCTGCAGATCAATTAACGCATTCCTTTACGAAGGTGCACCTGTGGAAAAGCAAAATTTTACACTTTATTGTATATTTGAATTTCACCAGCTCCGATAGCTTCAATCTGAAAAGAACATGCCGGCCAGTGATCGATCCGTGTTCGATTCAGGTTGGGTTCCATATATTTGCTCGGCGTGTGTAATATCAGCAAGATTGTGGCTCATTCTGAAATTGAGTTCTTAGTTTGATTACTCTGATCAGTGGTTGTCGTGTTCAGGAGATCGTTTTTAGGAGAATGCCGCAACTACACCTCACAGAAAAGGCCACGGACTGCGCGACGTCTTTCCTCCCCATCTTCCCTCTTCAATTCATCTCCAAACCGCACTATGTCGCCGTTTCGTACCTTCTCACTTTGATAAAAAAGGATTGAATTTGACTGATTGTTCATAATAATAGCAATAATAATAGTAATATTAAGAATAGTAGTAAAATCATCACAAACTTATATCGATTACAATTGTAACTGTAAACTGACCAATGTTTTGATACCTTTAATTTGCAGAACAATCAGTAACTCAAGTTTCATTATTTCTGTTTTCTAAAACTTTCTTAGTGCTCTGCAAGTTTTTCCCCACTTTGTCCTTTTAAACATTATATTTTTTTATTCGCGGAAAAAGCTACACCTATGTGGCAACACTGTCGCGTGCGCCACGGGGAGGGAAACGCGTTGAAAGCTTCGGCGCATGCCCAGAAATGCGCTGCGTCAGCCATCCGCCATTTCACGAAACGTTGACCAGAGCAGATGTCGGCGGCCCTGTGGACGAACTGCCGTGAGGTAACTGTCACCTGGTAGCTGCTCGGACCACTTAGATGACGGGCAGAACGAATCTGTCGCTCGCCTTTCTCAGTTGGCGAAAGGTGAAAACATTTTATAAGTGAAATGTTTTCCTCGATGATATTTTATGTGCATCGTAGTGAAACAACAGGCGTTTTCAACTACACTATCAGAAATTTCCGTATTACTCTAATTAAATGTACATTAAGTAAATATCATGAACATAAATTAACTTCAATGTACACATGTACATTAGGATTGAATAGTCAAAGCTTTATGGTCATATCTGAAAAGAATGATTTAGATGGACTGGTGATTATGAACACACGATATGAATAATGACACGCAGGGGAAACGCGAGAACGTCAGCATTAAACCTACAATGATTTTAATGTAAGCATTAAATTCAATGTACAAATATATTAACTTTTTTTATGTTCAAGGTACGTAAGTTTCAGGTATAGTACATTAACACCTTAATATTCATGCATGTCTGACACAGTAGAGAATGTGATTAAGCAATAATAAGTATGTAATTCCATTAAGGTTAAGCAATAATACTCGTATTATTCTATTACTTCAAGTTCATTGTTGAATTTATATTTATGTGTGCTAGTTGGACATCTGACGCGAGTCAACAGACGCGTAAGTAACTGACACGGGAAAGGAGTGAAGACATTTTGAGCGGTGATTTACTTTTTCACATGCTACACACGTGGTATAGGTAAAGTTTTGTAAGGCTTCAGAGAAAAACGGAAATTTCTTGGCAGAAAAAGTCGTATTGTAGGTCCCCAATACCAAAAAAGTGGATAATTCTTGTTCCTATATGTATGGTAAATTACTTCCTCTAACCCGTCGTGCAGTCAGAATCAACGTATTGTGGGTGCTTGATACCAAAATATTGTTTTTTGGCAAAACGTCTGTCCGTCCGTTCGTCCGTCTCTGAACAACGCTAGCAGCTAAAGAGTATGCAGAATTTTCACCAAAATTGATGTTTCCCAATCCATCTGTCTGATGTCGCAGCCTCTGTATTTTGAAATGAATATTCTGATTTTAGGGGTGCTTTACACGAAGCCACCACAACATTTACAAAATTTTACCGAAATTGCAAATTTGCTGGACCCCTCGTACAAAGAGATTTTTCAAAAGTGAAATTTGTTGTTAACCATTAGTGTTTTAATTAACATAGTGTAATATATACTACCGACAATCTCTTATGTCTTTGCCAACTATACGGAAAGATAAAGGTCGGTGAGTACCACAGCATAAGCAAATGGCGTTCTCCAGGAAACCTCTGAAAGTAACTTTCACACATGGAACTTGAAAAAATCAGTCATTTATTTGTAACTTCAAAAGTCAAAAAAAATCACGATACAAAAAAAATAGAAATTATTAAAACCATAATTACAAATTACTAACCTATTCCACTTACTAAACAAACAGAATAAAATTTTATTTATCCATACCTAACAACTAATCTAGTATTTAACACCAGAATTTCGTTTCCCTATTTGCCCAATAAATATTTAACGTCATTTGCTTGTGAACATATGAGACCGATTAAAAAAAAATAACTTGACTTCGCCTTATTACTCGCAGCTATTGTCTTGAATACTAGTAATAATGTCATTGATATTTTGTCGTTGTAGGAACTCTACTCCTATTCTTCCATTAGTTGTTTGCAAAATCATTTCCCCTCCGAGCGTTGTTACTTGTATATTACGCGTCCACAACACGGGCCGCATTTGTGCACCCTCTCTGATTATGATCGGAGCTCTCGATCTCTAAGTGTGAAGCGAGCGAGCCACTTCCTCAATAGTTTAATTTTCCCTTCCGAGAAGAACATTTGATGCCTTGGAAACCTTCCGGATATGCAGTGACGCTTGCTTGACATCCTTTTTACTTTCCCGTATACGTACGTATACACGGAGTGATATACGTAGTATAGGGAAAGTTATGTAATGCTGCGCGAAAAATGGCCAATTTTCGGCGGAAAAAAATTAATTGCCGGGCCGTGAAAACGAATAAGTGGATAAAACCAGTTGCTAAATTAAGAAACAAAAATCCTCTATCTCGTGGTGTGGTCAAAATCCATGATTTGTTGCTTCTTTATACTTAAAAATCGATTGACGGCATTCCGTCCGTCTGTCCGTCTGTGGTCAACGCTAGCGCCTAAACCGTTCGGTCGATTTTCTTCAAAATTGATATTCCCCAGTCGATCTGATTCTAGTCGAAGCTTTGTGATTTTGAAAAAGATTCTTTAAAATTTGGGGGTACTTTATATGAAGCCCCCGGGGATTTTCAACATTTTCTCAAAAACGGCTCCAAATTTTTTCTTTAAATTTCTTGTATGAATAGAGGAAAATACACTTTTTAACATGGCATAGGTCCGATTTTCACGTACAGCTCTGAATTTTCGAAAATTGTGAAAGTTTGAATTTTTTTCGGCGTCTTTCTCCAAGTACAAAATTGAAGATAGAGATTTTTTCTTCAAATAAAATTTGTTCTGCATATTGAGTTCTTTAATAAAGGTCATGTAAATGTTTTTCACAATTTTGGTAGTTTTCGTGCAATATTGCGTGCAATATGTGCAATTTTAAAAAATTACAAAAACAAAATTTTCTCAAAAACGGCTCCAAATTTTTTCTTTAAACTTTTGGTAGGGATAGTGGTAAATGTACTCTATCAATGACATAAAAGCCATTTTGGTCTATCGGTTGGTTTTTTCAAAAATTACCAAAATGTAAATTTTTTTCTTGAAACTTTTGTAACGGATAGTGCTAATTACACTCATTAGTATAGCGTGAAGTTTATTTTGTGTTTTTTTTTGTTTTTTTCAAAAATTATATAAATGTAAATTTTTTGAAAGATCTCTCACATCTTTAATATGCACATTATCCGCAATTTGTAAAGATGATTATATTTGTGAGTGTAAGTGCTTCAAATAACTTCAAATAAAGTATTTTGAAAACTCAAAACTTTTCTGTGAAAATGAGCTTCAAATTTCGCATTTTTAGTAGTGCTAAAACGCCATTTTCTCTTAAACGGTACATAATTTTTATTTAATATATTTATTTTATATAATTTATTATTATTACTATTACTATTATTATTACTATTACTATTATTATTACTATTACTATTATTATTATCATTATTATTAATATTTATTATTAACACTTCTACTTTTAGTCTATTATTACTAATATTAGAAGTATATTATTTTTTAATTACTCCAATTAATTCTTCTATTGTGTACTAATACTCTCATTATTTTTTTTTGTCACATTTTTTATTGTGTACTAATATTGTCATTATTTTTATAATTATAGTTAACTATTATTCCCATAAAATAACAACTAGTTATAAGAAACTTACATTACTTAAACTAATTCTAAGTAGTTAGTGTCCCACTTGTGATCAAAAGCAACTTATTTAGTTTCCGATTCCTTCCTGCTCATTGCCACTTTAATCTTCCCCCCGCATTTATCTCCTTAAATGTGGCAAGGAAGTTTGACATCGACTTTTTCTCAGTACACGCGTTCCAGGAATTCTATACCTGCGTCTAGTGCTCCATCCGGCCCCTTGGAAAGCCCCAAACCCGCTCGAAGTAGCCCGGCCACCCTACAAGATTTACAGGTCTCTTTGTCCCAGTTTCCTCGTGGCTTGTCTGTTTTCCACGTAAATGCACAATCACTTAAGCAGCATTACTCTGAAATTTCAAATATTATAACTGAAACGAAACCAGACCTGTTTTTAATTAGCGAAACGTGGTTGAAATCTACAATAAATTCAGGACTCGTATCGGTATCTAATTATAAACTCTTTCGCAATGACAGGTCGATAATTAAAAGCAATGCAAAAGAAAAGGCGGGTGGAGGGGTTGCATTGTTTGTTCGTGATGACATAAAGGTTAAAGTAGTCGCTCACTCCACAACCACATTACCTGGCATGGAATATATGTTTGCGGAAATTCAAATTGAAATGAAACGTATACTTGTTGCCGTTGTTTACTGGCCCCCGAAAACGGGTGATTTATCCGAGTTAGAAGTTCCCCTTTCGCAATTCGTAAATAAATATCAAGATATCATAATCATGGGTGATTTCAATTGCGATCTGATGGCACCGCTTACGAACTCGGCCGAAAAGTTTATTGACACTATCAATTCATACAATTTACAAATATTAGAATTTGGCCCTACCCACCTATCGTTAGGAACTGAAACGTGGATAGATCACGCGATCGTTTCAGACACCTCGAAAGTATTACTATATGGTCAGTTTTCTGTTTCCGGAGTATCAAAGCATGATTTGCTATTTATGATGTACTCTATTAAATGCCCGAAATATAAACATAAAATGATCCGCTACCGTGATTACAAAAATATAAATTGTGAGGCTATGTGCGATGACAGTGCCAAAGCTCCTTGGTATGACATTTACAATCAAATATCCCTTAATAGTAAAGTAGAAGCCTTCAATAAAATTACATCAGATCTTTTCGATAAACATGCACCGTGGAAAACGCGACGTGTGACACGTCCCGCGGCCCCGTGGCTTACAAGAGAATTAAAGCAATTCATGCAGGAACGTGACTTAGCTTACCGTCACTTCAAATCTAATAAAACCTCTGAAAATGAAAGTGCGTACAAGAAGTTACGAAATTCCGTAAAACAAAAAATTCGGAATGCGAAATTTCGATATTATCATGACATCTTTAAAGTAAAAACGAACACGAAAGACATTTGGAACACACTGAGAGACCTGGGGATCTCGAAAGCAAATTCTTCCGCATTACCTGTTGACATGCCCTTGGATGACATTAATGACTACTTTGTAAATGCTTTAAAACCAATGCCATCTTATGTCAAACGGAATACATTACAGACTCTCGCAACCAATGCACCTGCTCTCAGGGATAAATTTTATTTCCGTAACGTAGATCATCACGAAGTTGGCAAGATTGTTCTTTCGTTAAAATCGAATGCTAATGGCTCCGATGGAATCACAGCCAAACAATTGAAATTTATTTTACCAGTTGCCCTTCCGGCACTCACGCATTTAATTAATTTCTCATTAACTACGGGAACCTTCCCACAAGCGTGGAAGCTTGCACATGTTCGACCCTTGCCAAAATCTGAACAGACGTCAGCGTCTTGCAATTATCGTCCGATTAGTATATTGCCGACATTGTCAAAAGTTCTGGAAAAAATAGTTCGAAAACAGATTGTAAAATACTTAACTGATTCAGATCTGCTTAATAACCTCCAATCTGGCTTTAGAGAAGGTAGAAGCACACAAACAGCGTTATTAAAAGTAACTGAAGACATAAGAAAAGCCTTAGATGATGGACACATAACTGTATTAAGTCTTTTAGACTTTAGTAAAGCATTTGACTCTGTTGATTATGACATCCTAATAGCGAAATGCAAACATCTAAGTTTCTCTGATTCCACCATCTCTTGGATTGCAAGCTATCTCCACAATAGGCAACAAATCGTAGTAGTTGACGATCTCTGCTCTAATCCAAATCCTGTCCACCAGGGAGTACCTCAGGGATCCGTGTTAGGGCCACTGTTCTTCTTAATATACGTAAATGACCTATCTAGGGAACTTAAAGAATGTAGTCATCATATGTATGCGGATGATCTGCAAATATACATCTCCGGGAAACCATCACAGGTAGCAATACTAATAAATAAATTAAATAATGAACTCTCATCTGTAGTCAAATGGTCAATTAGAAACGGATTCAATTTAAATCCTACTAAATCACAAACGATCATAATTGGCTCTTCCCAAATGCATAAGAAACTTGAATGTTCATCTGTTCCTGATGTGCTTATAGACAATGTCGCAGTGCCTCGTCATTCACAAGTGAAAAACTTGGGTTTGATATTTGATGATCATCTAAGCTGGGAATATCAGATCCGAAATGTATGTCGCAAAGTTTATGCATCTTTGCAATCCCTTAGATGTATTGACAAATGTCTCCCGACTAATACGAAGGAAATGTTAGTAAAAACCCTCTTGTGTCCTCACTTCGACTACGGTGACATTGTGTATAACAATTTGAAAGATTCACTTGCTCAAACCCTGCAAAGAGCTCAAAATGCATGTATTCGTTTCATTTATAATATAAGAAAATACGATCACATCTCTGGTGTTTATAAAGATCACAAAATTTTAACACTAAATAATAGGCGTTTGTATCACAGCCTCTGTCTTTTATTTAAGATGTTAAAAACAGGTTCCCCGTCATATTTAACAAAGTATTTTGTACATCTTAAATCCTCCAGATTTCAGAAATCCCAGTTACTCTGCATTCCGAAAAGTAAAACTAACTACTACAATAAATCATTTGCAATTACTGTAGCCCGAGAGTGGAATAAATTGCCTTCCAATATTAAAAACTGCACCTCATTAACATCGTTTAAAAAACACCTGAATCGTTTTCTTACAAAGTAGTCGGTTTACATCAGTTCAGTTTACAATTTAAATAACTATTAATTGTCAGTTATCAAATTAAACACATGACAGTTTTACCTCTTCCTCAGAAGTATCTAGAAATGATTAATATATTTTTAGGAATAATATTAATGTATTTTTGTTGAAAATTTACTTTCGTGCGAATTGTTTGATACTGCCGGAACTGTATTTCATTCTTAGGAGCAGAGGCGGAGTTAAGCACACGCAAGAAGACGACCCCGTGCAGCATGGACAGCAGCTGAGGAAAACATTCCAAGGACCTCTCACTTCAGATTAGCTTAGCTTAACTTTGTATTAGGACGCAGCCTGCCTGGTGGGTTTTCCCCGACTAGCGGGTTTTCCTCCAGGGCCGAGCGGCGGGTAAAATGGTATGTTTCTGTATTAATAGATTACAGTCGCTCGGGGTGAATACCAGGCTGCCGCGTAGCGCGCAGACAAGTGGAGCGCATAACGTTATGCAATTTAAATTTTTGTTGTCGATTTCCGTCTCTAAATTCAAATTCTTTTCTCTTTTTCAAATTTCATTCTGTAACATTTTTTGTATCTGTTTAACCTTTGATATTGTTCATAAGTTGCTTCAAATGATACTTCTACTCAACTAACTACTTACCTATTATAATATAACTTACCTAATATAAACTATCATACTTGTACTTTTGTAAATTGCATTGTATGATCTAAATTGTTAACATGTGATATGTGGTTAGGCGGAAGAGCGGGCCTGATGGCCCGAGCCTCGCCATATCAATAAAGACATTATTATTATTATTATTATTATTATTATTATTATTATTATTATTATTAATTTTTAAAAGAAAATTGCCATTTACGGCTAGGTTTTTGTGTTCTTTAATATTCTAAAATTAATGTTTCTGTTCTACCAATAGGAAACCGAAAAATTAAGAAAATGACAAAAAAATGTACTTTTGGCGATGATAGATGGTAGCTGGCAAGAAAGAGTATGTGGCAATTCCGAATAGCTAGCGAAGACCCAGGAAAATAGAAAACTAATACGGGAAAGTCTGTGCCATTCTGTAGCACCACTAGTTTCGTCTTTTATGCGTTCTCGGCAAATGTTCATTTGTTATCGGTCGCCCCGGAACCAAAGTTTCCATCACGTCCATGCACATTCTTCATGACTTCACAATATTTATGAAATAAATTTCTTTTTTATCACTATCACACATTGTTATCTGCCTCAGTACGTTTTCGAAAATAATATTTTCTTGCAATTTTGAATAAAATAAGGTTAATTTAAAAACCAAAATTTGCTCAGAAATGGCTCTGAATTATCTTTAAAATATTTGTATGGATAGTGCTAAATTCATTAGATGAGGCGACGTAAACGCTATTTTGAGGTATTCTCTTGATTATTCAAAAATTTCACAAATGTAATTTTAAAAATCAAATGTGTTAAAAGCCCGGTTACTCCGGGCGCAAAACAGCAGACCCGGGTTCGATTCGTGGGCGCGGATTGGTCATTAAAATTATATTTTTGAAATTAAAAGTTAATTGCTTTTTTTAATAAAAAAGTGAATAAAGAAAAGGTAAATAATGAATTTTTCAAAACTTCAGCTCACAGTTAAGTTTTTGGCACCATTGATTCATATCAGGAAACATAAAATTGGGATTATAAGAAGGCATGAAAGAAGTTTTTAAGTTTGGAAAAAACATATCAGAAAGTTATTTCTCTTTTATCGGTGAAAAATGTACATTAAAATTTAGTATTATCTCAATATTACTACGCTTTCACGCTCCATTTCCTGCTCATTTAGACCTGCCTGTTTGTCAGCGAAGGAAGAACTCCTCGAGTGCAGTGATGTAATTACTTAAAAGCATTATTCAGACTTCGGTTTACAGTGTTTCCTTCACACATTTTCCTCTTATATTAATCACTGTGAAGGATTCTGATGTCGCGTACGAGTCGCAGAAGTTGCCATCAAAAATTTCCCAGCAGGCTTCGAAGAAACGTGGATATATTAGTAATGCTTTTGGTCTCGACAGATTTTCCCTGAAAAAAAAAATTAAATAATGAACCACAAATCAGAGTAAATGCGATTTTATAAGATTACGTTGAAAACCTGTTGGAATTTTATTGGAACAGAAATGTGTATTAAATGGAAAAAACAGGCAGTCAGACTAGTATATGAACGCAATGGATAGTGAACGTGAAATTTCGTCCCCAAGGCCACCTGAAAAATGTGATTAGGCTGATTGGGAAGTAGAATGCGCAGAGACCGGTGAACAAGAGTCGTGTGCTCTCTGGGGAAGTGCACATCGGGCGATTCCGATTCCCCTAGGTGCCACGCCCCCAACCCCCACGCCTCCGCTGGGCGGCTACTTCCGCCCTGCGACCGCAGTCACCACCACCACCACCACCACACCAGGCTGCCCTTCCGCCGCCACCACCACCACCGCCGCTGCCCATCGCTTCGGCTTCCCGCTGGAGACCGAACCGCCACAACTCCCACCACTCCGCCCCGCCATCACAGCCATCCCTCTCGCACAAACACATCGACCCTGCCCGTCTCCTTCAGTCACCACCACCACCACCAAGAGCACCCATCACTACCACCACAGAAAGCATCACCACCATCGTAAGCACCACTGGTTTCGGTGGCTCAGGGCATGGATTGATGTCACTGCGGTGCCTCTGGGAGGTGTTAGGGTTCGAGTCCCGGCGGTGGTAGGGTTTTCGACGTAAGCTGCTAGGTCGAATTCATCCGTTGTCTGGAGGAAAATTCTAGCGGCCGGCTGCTCTGATCAGTCATTCTCCGTAGTTTCTCCAATCAACACCAGGCGAATATTAGTAATATTTCTCCAATCAACACCAGGCGAGCAGTACCCTAACAAACGGGCCACGGACTCCGCGCTCCTTCCTCTTCCTTGCCCTATCCTCGTCTCTTACTTTCTCACTCACTGTACTTAGCTTAGAACGTGGAACGGGAGCTTAGAACGTGTTCACGGTGGGCCAGCTGGTGGGAGATGCTTGGTTTGGATACCCCCCGCAAGCCAACATGCTGTCGGCGCCGGATCTCGTCAAACGGCATTGAAAGATCACCGCCACCTCCAGCGGTAAAAAACATTTACTGCACTTACAGGACTAAAGATCTTAGCAGTAAACGCGCCTGGAATCATCTATCAAGCAATCATATGCACCACCGCTGCTGCTACGAGCTCCAACGCCATCATCACTCACACCACCACCACTACCTCCACAATCATCATTACCATAACGACCATTACCATTACCACCATCACCTCTACCACCACCACTACCACCACCACTACCACCACCACCACTACCACCACCACCACTACCACCACCACTACCACCACCACCACCATTACAACCATCACCACCACCATTACCATTAGCATTACCATCATCACCCCCACCATTAGCATTACCATCACCACCACCTCCATCATCACCACTTCCACTATCACCACCAGCACAATCGGCATCACCATCACAACCATCATCACCTTCATCACCCCATCCCGGGCCCCGCCCCCCGACACCACCTCGCCGTGGCCGCTTCGGAAATCGGATTAGCGACCCCCCACGCGTCGCCGCGCATCCGGGAGGGGCGTCACGCGCGCAGATCCGATCAAATAACGCGGAGTTAGATGACTCACCTTGAGGGCCGCTTTCTAATGACGGCGAAGCCTCCCCGGCGCCGCGCCGCCCAGCGCCGCGCCGCCCCTAGCAGTCGGTATTTCACCGAATTGCTGAATCAACTGTCAACCGCCCCCCCCCGCGCGCCGGATCGAACTTGTCAGCGAGGCGCTTCCTTGTACCGCTGTCATGTTTATTTAATCCACCGGATTCGCTGCGTCATGCGCGAGACTCTCTCTTTCCCTAAATTATCTGATCGGGAGCGCCCGATGCCGGCCAGATAGAGAGACCCGCGCCGCCTAACAACCTGTTGGAGATGAGCTCACTGTCGATACTTCGGAACTGCGGGAAGAAAAAGAAGCGTTGTCTTCGCTGTTATTTCCATACGTAAACCGAAATTATGAGGAGCAAAGTGATAGTTAGGACCTACACAATGTTTCAGAAAAGTAAATGATGAGGTGTCGGTGCTTTAGTCGAGGTTTTGTTAATTACAGCAGTTAGGTTGCCGTTGAGAAAGGAAGATTTTGAATTGTAAATAGAATGCTACTAATTCCTTTCTAATTCATGTTCTGTAAACTACGTATTATCAGATGTAGAAATTTCCTTTATTCTGTCAACTATGTAAACATCAAATATTAAATTTTTGAGTTTCCAAAACTGTTCTCTAAATATTCAAGACATCCAGAACTCGTTTTCTATTCACCGTAGAGGTTCTTTTATGTGAGTGTATGATCTTTTTAAATATTTTCTGCCAAGGTATATTTTGTGTATTGTGAAGATATAGTGCACGTTATAGTGGCTGTTTTTTAAAAGCTTTAGAAAATATTGCATCCCTTTGATGGCACAGAAACCTATGATTACTGGAATATTAGGTAATTTAAGAAAGAAGAACACAGATAACGTTTTCTTTATTTCAATTTGTCATTCGGAACGATCATTTCAAATAACAGCGACATGAATACTCCCAAAAACATACAGGCACGTTTTGCTGAGAAATGATTATTTTAAAAATACTCGAAAATTGGGGAAATGCGTAGGTTTAGGCAATCATTTAGTCCTTCAACGTTTGGAAACTGGCAGTCGTTAGCGTTTCCTTTGGGCATTAGCAATCCTCACAAAGACAGCGAAAATGAAGTCGATAACAGGCGAAATTACTACCATCGAATAATCGCGAGAGCCATCAGACCGAGGCAGCTGCGAGCCGCGCCAGTCTGCCGCCGCCACCGCCGCCTAGCGCCTCCTCGCCAGCGGTGGGGCAATGGGCCGTTGAGGCGCGGTTTCCGTCAAGAACGGAAAGCTGAGGAGACTGACGTAATTGTGGAAAACTGAGTGAGTGATATTGTGTGTGGAGTAAAAATGTGTGCAGTGTATGTGAACGCGTGAAGGAAGCAGAGAGGGCAAAGAGGGGGAGAGAGAGAAGAAGGGAGAGGCGAGATGGGGAGAAAGAGAGAGCAGCAAGGCTGAGAGAGAGTGGATGGAAGAGTGACGTACGAAGAGAGTGAAGAGTGTAAAATTTCACAGGTTTGAACAGATATTTTGAGAATTATTTTCGATTCAAGTTTCAGAAACAAATGTTCGTAGATTACTTCACAGGTTTCGTTAGTTTTCTTTCAGATCTTCAAGAATACGCTGTTCTCGGGATATATAATACGCTAAAGAGAGATGACGTTTTTTATTATTAATAAACAACAGAAAACCTCGTAACTGTGATCCAGTTGATTGGTCCTTCAATTCTGTTGGTTGACCCATCAAACAGTTTAGAGAAGAAATAGAAATTGGCAGACCCGATGTAGGGAGACGGGCAGGCGCCCGTACAACTAGTAACACACTTTACACATTTTACGACGTAAAATGAAAGCCACTTTAGCACTACCTTCATTTAAAATCGAGGATGTGAGACAGTCGAGAATGTCGAAAACAAAATTTTCTAATTTAACCCATCAACAATTTGTCTCCGACAATACAACTAATGTAAAACTGTTGTTTGATTCCGAAACGAATTTCGAAACTTTTGTAAACTACTATAAAGAGCTCTTCTTGTGTGTACGAATTTAAATACTTATTTGCACATTAAGTATAGATTAGTTTTATAATGAGCTTGTATTACAATGGTTTTTGAACTTATTCTCGTATGCGCACTTTTATTACAATCACGAACTCTGCTATATTATTAGTGTAGCGTCGTGGCGCACTGAAACAGTGACTACCTGCGGCAGACGGCAGGATGTTAAACAAAGGGCGCAGAAGACGACGCATTGGGAATTTCTGCCTAGCGCGGATACGACGTGGTACGGCGGAGGCAATGGGGGCGGCGGGTAGCGCCGAAGTGCCTATATAACGGCAAGAGCAATGCCTCCGTCTTCTTGTTTCTCAGCAGCGTCGGCGTGCGGTTGTGCGTAAGTTTGTGCGAGTGGCGCACGTGGGCACGGGGCCGGCAGTTCATTGTCGTGACGAGCGAGACATGCATTAGGTCTCAGATGTAGAGCGGTGTGGTAGCCGTTCTTTTAAAATCTCTCCTAGTAGTGGGATCTATTTAGTTAGTTAATTGTAAGCAGTGAAATTTGTTATTTGTGACTACGGTCTAGTTTATGAATAAACTCACTGTTCTTACAACCCACTCTCGTCTGTGTTTTGATTACACCCGTATGACGCCATATTAGTATGCTGCAACATTATCAGTCCCTGCACTACATAAAATCACGGCTCACAAATGATGTTAATGAGTTATGGAAGAGAATGACATTTTGTAATACAAAGAGAATGTCTAAAATCCATTGGATTAAAACATTATTCTGTAATCAGTTTTAGGAACACATTACTAGAAACAAAAAATATCGTAATGTGTAGTTATGTGATAAAGTTCGTGCTCGTATTTTAGAAAGCAAAGATGAACATTACCGTGATTACTTCTCATATCGCTGGTTAAATTACATGGCAACATCCTGTGCAATCAATTACCTTGTTTATTTCAGGAACGGGGGATTACGAAGGAGAATCGCATGCTAGATCCCAAGTAAGAATAGCATTTCACTTTCCATGTGCGATGAAAACAATTTTCCTTGGAAACACTTGTCCAGTGGAGCAGTGTGCTCAGTAAGAGCCACCCCAATCGTGGAGAATGACTGAGGGAGGTGCACATTAGATTGATGAGTCTCCTCCTGCTTTGAAATGAGGGTTTGATGGACACACTCTGCCAAATTCAGAGCAGTAATGGCAGAGAACCCGCTTTGCGGAGATCCGCATTGAAGCAGTATCAGATAAACCAAATGCTGAACTGTTTTGAAAGAATCGTATACGTTTTAGATATGATTGGAAATAGATTTCTCTTATCTGACAGTCTTGTGATGTAGTTTTCCGATTATTTTTTTAGTTTAATGGTACAGTAAAAAAATTAATTTTATAGTCGAGATCTATATGAAAAACTCTTTCATTTATACAACTTTAGCAGCCGATGCGGTAGACAAGACAAGACAAAGACATAAAAATACAAGTACTGATAATGTAAAGAAAATAGTACATTGTATAGCCACACCACGATGGATGAGCAACGCTTGCCTTTGACTAGCGAGATGGCGAGTGGTTGATCACCTGAGTGAAGCTAATTTTTTTTGGAGCACAGTGGGGATTAGTGAACTATATGAGGGATATCAAACGCTTCTGAGTTATGGATTCCCAAAAATGCTGCTGAAGAAAATCACACAAAATGGTTTTACAAAAAGTAGCACGCACACTACTCAAGAACAAGAAATACAATTCTCTCGTGTGATTCTACTAAAAATGAAGTACAGACTATAGTAAAAAACAAATATTTTTATTGTTTGCATTGCTTATTAAACATTTAAAAGTTATATTTTCAAATTTGTGACAAATTCAAGTGCTTGTCTAGACGTCTGACTCTAACCTTAAAAGACATCTTTCAAGTTCGCAAATATACATGTGACATCGCACATGTACATTGTATTGCATATTTTTGTAAAATGAAATTATCTTTAATTATTCAATGAAGCAAATGGAGCTTAGCAAGAACCTGTTACTGTACAGAAAAGCAAATTCAATCTAATTTAATTAATTAACAATTTAGCAAGGAAATCAAAATGATTCTAAATCTTGGACATAATATTACTAACACAGCATAAAATCATACAAAAGCATTTTGTGTCAAAAGGACAGTTCATTGCACGATACTTGGCGTGGACGAAGAGGTTTGCCAGAGAATAGGGGAATACCTCACACCGTTTTCCTCTTCGCCTGTACCTTTTACCGGGAGGTCCTAGAATTCGACTCCTGACGATGGCAATATTTTCGACTCTAGCTGCATGGCTAAGTCAAATTCATTCGCTGTCTGGTGAATAATTCCGGCTGATATGATCGCTAGTTTTCCGTGTTTTCTCCAATCAACTCGGCGAGGGCGGCGGGGGCGGCGAGGGCGGCGAGGGCGGCGAGGGCGGCGAGGGCGGCGAGGGCGGCGAGGGCGGCGAGGGCGGCGAGGGCGGCGAGGGCGGCGAGGGCGGCGAGAGCGTGGAGGGCGGCGAGGGCGGCGAGGGCGGCGAGGGGGGCGAGAGCGGCGAGGGCGGCGAGGGCGGCGAGGGCGGCGAGGGCGGCGAGGGCGGCGAGGGCGGCGAGGGCGGCGAGGGCGGCGAGGGCGGCGAGGGCGGCGAGGGCGGCGAGGGCGGCGAGGGCGGCGAGGGCGGCGAGGGCGGCGAGGGCAACGAGAGCGACGAGGGCGGCGAGAGCGGCATGGGCGGCGAGGGGGGCGAGAGCGGCGAGGGCGGCGAGGGCGGCGAGGGCGGCGAGGGTGGCGTGGGCGGCGGGGGCGGCGAGGGCGGCGAGGGCGGCGAGGGCGGCGAGGGCGGCGAGGGCGGCGAGGGCGGCATGGGCGACGTGGGCGGCGAGGGTGGCGAGGGGGGCGAGAGCGGCGAGGGCGGCGAGGGCGGCGAGGGCGGCGAGGGCGGCGAGGGCGGCGAGGGCGGCGAGGGCGGCGAGGGCGGCGAGGGCGGCGAGGGCGGCGAGGGCGGCGAGGGCGGCGAGGGCAACGAGAGCGGCGAGGGCGGCGAGAGCGGCGAGGGCGGCGAGGGTGGCGAGGACGGGGGCGGGGGCGGTGAGCAACGGGAGCGATGGGCGACGGGAGCGGGAAGCTGCGGGGGCGGTATGCTGAGGGGGAGGTGAGCGGCAATGGCGTCAGGCGGCGGGGCGGTCGGGGGCGAGGGCAGCGGGCGGCCGTGCGAAGCCACGCCGAGCCGAGCCGGACCGCGCCGCGCTGCTCCGCCCCCGCGCCGCCTAATTGGGGCTCTAATTTTTGCGTCGCAGCGACATCCTGCGGAAGCGCTGTTGCATTGTAGCCTCTGCCCGGGGCGCCTCTCCCAACCCCTCCCCTCTGTCTCCCCCTCCTCCTGCTCCTCCTTTCTCATTGCAGGGCATCGAACTGAAAGCCCGGAACCAATGAACCGAACATTATGCAGGAAAGAAAATGAAACTCTAAAAAGGGAATTTTTAGGAATTGATGAATGTCGAAGTTCCTTAACCTCGTGTAATAACTTTTTGTGAATTCTTGCAGCAAATTCTTCAGTATCTCATTTTTTAAAACAACGGCTTTACATCGCGAATTAAATTTGTTGTTGTAGTTATAACTCAAAAATCCACATTTGTTATTTATTTTTACCTTCGATGGAACATCAGGAAATTGAATTTTTAAATCTTTGAAACACTTCCTTTTTTTATATATATTTTCAAATATTAATTTTTCTGTATTTTTCTTTATGTACGTCTTGCAATCACATTGATAAAATTATTTTCAATTAGATAAATTTGCAGAAAATGGGGAGTTCTTAAACTAGAACACTTGAAAGAAAACCTATGTGACGAAGAAAGATTATACTGATGAAATAGTAGTTTTTTCATCAAGGAGTAATGAAAATAGTCTCCAAAGTACCCAGAAATCAAGAATTATGCATTATACTTCCACGATCATCCTCTCACTTTGACAATCGCATTTCTTACGAAGTAACTTTAAGTACAATTATATAACATGTGTCATAAATGGGTAAATTACATTGCATTTTTTATATCAAATGTGTTCGGCAAGTAAAATAATATTTTCGACAAAATTCTTTAACTTTTTAGTGCAAACATGTCTTGCGTTACCTTGAACAAATTCAGATTAATTTCGATTTCTTTGCGACAAATATTATATCATTTTACAATACGTGAACTGTCAAGAGGCATATCCGTTACAATATGCAAAAACGTGAAAAGGTATCAAAATAAGGCCGTACCCGCAGTACAAACTGAAAACATGCGTCTCACACAATAAATGAAAATACGACTTTTTGGCACTGCGCTTTCGATAAAGTCGAAAGCTTTTCGGTTACAAAACCCTAATGCATAAATTACCTCTCGGCTCCGTGTCTTTGCAATACTTCGCTATGATAAGAGGATAGCGGCGCAAATGCATGGACATAACCCTGGACATAACCCTTGTCTATAACCCTGGACAAATCGATTTGTTACTTCCGTGCGTTAAAACCTTCGAAAATAAGCGCATTAGTGGAACAGACGGAAGCATTACTTAAACATGGAAATCCGCCTGTTAATATTCATCGCTGGAAGAATTCCCCAGAGCTGCCGCTATTGCTCGACTCAGCGCCGGATCTTGGTGCGTAGTATCATGCCTGTTATTTTGGTATTAAAAGGGCCCCCGGGACTCGCCATGCTAAATTCCGTCCGGGATAAAAAATGTCACGGCGGCAAAGGCGCGGTAGCTTTGATTTCGATACACTAATGGTAAAATTGATTGCAGGTGAGATGTGTAATGGAGCGTTTGTTCGTTGTGGTTTGATTGAACTAATTGAATATTATACGAACATCGACGGTGCGATCGTGTGCTTTAAAACCATTACATTAAAAATGTGTAACCATGTTCGCCATTAGGCTGAAGAAAGAAAAAACAGCACAATGAATATATTCGCTATCTGTATTCTGACAGTTCGAAAGGTATCTACCAATAAATTAAAAAAAAAGAAAGAGCAAAAAAATATTTAACCATAAAGTGCTAACTGTTCAAATTTATTACTTATTAGTGATGAGTAAAATTTACTCACTTCAAAAGTGAACAATTTTTACCAGAAAAACATTGTAAATTAGACTAGTCACTACAATATCTCTAAACATACTTATTAACGGTCTTCAGAAATACTAATTTAACTACGGAGCCACTTTTAAAGTAGTACTTCACGTTTTTTAATGAGTCTGGCTCTTGATGCTCCCCTGTACCGGAGCTCCTTAACACTACTGTAGTGTTTAAATTTTACTCACAGAACTCAAGACATTCGCGTACAGTAAAAAACACCATAACAACACTGAGATTACGCGCATATTAACATACAAAGAGTAAATATTTCACTCCTAGGCAGTGTAATCTTGACACACCACGAGAGGAATACCATCAGAAAAAATATATGCCAGTGAGTCAATTTTACACATCATTAGTAGTCTAGGGTTAAACAAAACTGCAGGTTGTGTCATTGCAACAGTGATGCCAGAGGCGGTGGGTTGTAAAGGCCAGAAGTGGTGGAGCGCTGGCTGTTGTGGTGGAGGGGTGGAGGGTTGAGCGTGCCAATGATACGCCCGCCGCCGCGCTCATAAAGCCCTTTTCATCTGGCCCGCGCGGCCCGCGCCGCCCGCCCGCCGACAGCGCAGCGCTAATCGCTATCGCTGGAATTTTGCCGCCACTTGATAAGCTGTCGCGGCCGCAGCCAAGTTGCAGCTCCTGATACGCCACCGAGCCGTGTGCTCGCCGAGAGGTTTTCCAGCGGAGGCGGACGGACGGGCGGGTGACGGTTGGTTATCTGAGTGAGCGGGGCCGGATGGGTGGGGTGGTTGTGGCGGGGCGGGCAGGGTGAGACGGGACAGGCGGGGTGGCAAAGTGCGGTTATATAGGGTGGGGGTGTGAATGGCGAGGGAGGTGGGTGGGGTGGGCTGACGGGCGGGTTGAGTGCGGTGGGCGAGTGGGGCAGACGAACGGGATGGGCGAGTGAGAAGGGCGAGCAGAGTGGCCGAGCGGGGAGGGCGGGGCGGGCGGGGCGGGCGGGGCGGGCGGGGCGGGCGGGGCGGGCGGGGCGGGCGGGGCGGGCGGGGCGGGCGGGGCGGGCGGGGCGGGCGGGGCGGGCGGGGTGGACGAGCGGGGCGGGCGGAGCGGACGAGCGGGGCGGGCGGGGCGGACGAGCGGGGCGGACGAGCGGGGCGGACGAGCGGGGCGGACGAGCGGGGCGGACGAGCGGGGCGGGCGGGCGAGAGCGCGTGGCCGAATTTACGGCTGCAGATTGGGTGATCATGCGCCCGCGGACGCGGCGACTACCGTATTTCAGGTTAGTGCGCGCGAGGATCAGCAGATACAAGAGCGAATGCGCCGCAGCCCGATAGGGTACGGCTTCATAACGCGCGAGGTAATTGCCGCATCTACTCCTATCATGAGGTTTTTTTGATGATGTGTGTTGGCGTATATAGTTGCAAATCCTCAACTGATATTTGTTAATGGGAAATCCTTAGAGCGATTCCTGACGGAGGTTGAAGTTGTGTGACACCACAATGTAAGTAGCTTGTACACCATGCATTAGGCCGCCGAAAAAGAATCTGAAGTGGCTTCAGAGAAAATTTTGAATGGAGAAATGCCACAGAAATGCGCCTAATGAGGAAAATGGACAAAAATGAATATTCGATGTGATATCTGATTGGTTGATTAGTACAACCATATCAGTAGTGTGATTATTTGTGATACAATAATTTTATTTTGTTTTCAAACGCAACCTCCTTTCTAACAAATTAATAAAACACTTTGGATTTCACACAGAGAAAAATACTTGTTTGCAGCCAAAAGATACCTGAATGCTGCGTACCGCAGTTAGTGAAAATCGTAGTAAACAGATATTCAATTTGCTGTAGCCTGGTGGATATTTTTTGCAAAAATGCACTCTCGATTCACTTAATCAAGAATCAATTCAATCTAATTATCCCTGTTTTCATTAAAGACTTCCAAACTTTGCTAACATTATTGGTACTTTTATGTTTTTGTCACAGTATAGGGTTTCTGAATCAGTAAATTCCATTGCCTGAATGAGAATTTTGGAAGATTCAATTCTAAAGACAAATCCAGGAGTCGAATCTAAAAAAAACGAGTCATGTCTTCCCTATCATGTCTGGATTTTCACTCTTGTTTGTGTGAATTTACGGCTGGAGATTGGGTGGCCATGCGCTCCCGCACGCTGTGACGCTCGTATTTCAGGTTAGTGCGCACCAGATACGACAGCGAATACAGCGCGGACTGATGCGGCTTTAAATCACGCAATTACTGCTGCTAGTTATGAGTCTTTTTGATGTGTCTATTATATAACGAGTGTTGTGTGATGAGCAGTGTAAGTCCGACCAACTTAAATTGACGAATATAGGACTTGGCTTATCAGTTTATTCACGGAGGGGTTATACTCGTAGGTATTTTACTTTTCTTTGTTATATATCGAAATTTGTCGTAATATGTGTCTTAGCTATTTTATAGTATGTTTCAGGAAAATTAACTATGGAAAGTGTGAATTTAATTCATCGAATTTCTAGGAACAGATGTCCTTACTAACTATCCTTGCCTGCTCACAAGAAACAATCCCATTGCCGAGGCTTCCTCCCTGCATGACCCGTTTTCCCTCCCCGGATCAGTGACATTAACTCATTACCACCAGCGAGATTTGAAAGAAAATTAATGCTTGTTTGATCGCACTATGGACTATCACTGAGCGGCTAGACCGGGTAGCGGTTCAGCGGTACTTGGAGCTTCGAACGTTGATTCCGACGAAATTGACTGAGCTTAAACAGGGATATCATTTCATGTTTGAGGAAAAGCAGACTTCCTGTTACAATAATCGTGTCACATCCAACAAACATGCAGACCCAAGAATTCAACAGAGCGGTGGCGTCCAAACACGAAAGCTATTGGCAGATCGTGAATAACAATTGCAAAAAGCTTTAGAAAACGTACCTCAAATTATTGCTCTTCTTACAAAGCCCTAAGATACCATGTGCTCAATGAAACACCAAGCTGTCGGTACTATTGTCAAGAAAAAAAATTGTTTCTTGACGCAGAATGTTAATGTACATTTGTGCTCGACGGGACTGGAGTGAAACGCAGTACCGCATGACCACAGAACAACTACAGGCCGGCGCTTTACAGATAAATTCAAAACACTAGATATTAATATTCGCATATTACACGAAATTTTAAATGGAAATGTGTCAGACTCATCTGTCTGATAATGAAGAAATATTGACTATGACGAGGCGACACTAGCTCAAATGATGCAAAAAACAATATTAACAATTGAATCTGCGCAGGAAAAACAAATATGCAATTTTGTAGAGACACGTGGGACGAAAATGAGAAAAATATCGTAGGAAGAGCAATTGATTTTCAATTTATGGCGAGAAATGTAAAGCATGATGTAAACATAGCCGGAGATAAAGGTAGATTAGGTAGAAAGTCGCCCAAAGTAAAACAAAACCAGTGTAATGACGAATAAGATACATAATTGAAGAGAGTTATCCAGTGCAAGAGATGCGCTGGAAGGCCACACTAAGGCCGCTCCTATAATTGTGGAGAAAAATATTTTCTCTAATAGAGATAATATTTAGACTCCATGTATTGTGGGCCCGTGGTATCGAAAAAGTTGCTTTTGGAAAAACGTACAACCGTATGTGGCTGGTCTGTAAATAATGCTAGCGCCTAAACCGTACACAGGACACAGGATTTTCACTAAATTTGATATGCCTGAATCGATCCGGCTGATGTCACGGACCCTTGAATTGAACACGGATATTTTGATTTTGGGGGCTACTTTACGCGAATCCCCAACGATATTTTCGAAATTTTCTGAAAAACGTTTTTCTTTAAATTTCTTTCTCTAATATGACAAAATAACTTACAAAAATGACACAGGTCCGATTTTCGATTACATTTTTTTTCTGAACAGTACTTTGACCTTGACTTCAGAGATCAGTTGATGTGTTAAAACACTGCCTTCGGAACGTATGTACATCAGCCCCGCCAAATAGTTTTCACTCGTATGCTTTTGGAAACGGAAGTGACAAATTATAAAGCATTGAAGGCTTTCACGGCCGGAGTCAATATTCTTGATGTCTTCCGGGCTGATGGGCCGTGGTCCAATTGGCTTGGAACTGCCAAACGTTTCGCCCACGACTGCGGTGGGCATCTTCAGTGGCGAGGTGTCGGGCGAAGTGTCCGGGACAGCGGCTTACTGGCGACTGACAAATGGTAGTGACAAATGTTAGTAGTTCGACCTGTGCCAATATTCCACTCTTGCAAAACATTTTAAAAGTGACAATGGCTTCATCCTGAAATTTGTTTCAAAGCTTTCTCGCTCCCCGTCCTATCGAGTGGTCATACTCTCCAAAAGTCTAAAAAAGTGTATCGTTTTGTGGATAACTACGTATGAAAGATTTCGAGTTATCCAAAATGGTAACGTGGGTTGCAGATTGTTAGTTTCACATGCTGTTTTCCTTATAGCATAATCTGCGAAATTATAAAATATTCGCCATGCTTCTGTTTGATACAATAAACATCGGCAAATTTTATATTCAGCAAGAGCATTTAGGGGATTTTGTGATGTCAGTGTCTTGTAAATAGACAAATTCGACATCTCCGCTTGGCTCTTGATACAAAGTATACGATGTGTTCCTGAAATATACACAGGCAGTATGAAGGCTGAGTGAATTTGAAAGAATTCAGAACTCATAGCATAATGAACTTAATTTTGTGTGAAATCATTTAAATAGACGTTCCATTTGAGGTTTGCTTGAACTGCGAGACCATAGAGAATAGAATTGTTTATTTAAAATGGAAAATTGCATTGAAAAAGTTTTTTTTCATTTACTATTAATTTGTTATTACGGAACCAATTGGAAACGTCTGATACTGCACTATTTACTGTTTCTTTATTGCAAAGAATATTCGTATCATCCGCAGAGAGAACTGTTCTTCCGTTTCGAATCGTCGAGGGCATATACTTGTATACGATATATTCGATGTGTCGAGGGCATACACTTGTATACGATATATTGGATCCGATAAGATGTTTTCGTATATAAGGGATTCGAACCGCTCACTTACACTTCCGGATCTCCATCCCGAAGTGTAAGTATGCTCCTCCTCGTCATTCGTACACTCGACCGACCTCAACCCTCAACGCTACTTTCGGCCGCAAATGGCGCCTCTTGCGGGCTCCCGCGGCGGCGCGGGGAGGCGCGGCGCGCGCGGCAATTGCTGCATGGGCGCGGGCACCGCCGCACGCGCTTCCAATAACGCGCAGCGGCAATAAGCGCGCCGCCGGCCACCGGTCAGCGGGGAAATCAGCCAGGCGTCACACGAGGGCGCGGGCGCGGTGGCGGGGGCGGGGCCCTGACCTAGGCATAGCCGCCCCCGCCCCGCGCCGCGCAGCATAGCGCAGAACAACCGCCGCCGCCGCCGAGCCGCGGAAACGTGTAATTACGGTTGTGACTGGCGCCCCGCCCCCGCGCCTCCCGCATGAAATATGACTGCGCGTCGCCGCCTCCGCCGCCGCCCATGCCGTCACCGCGAGCGCTGCCGTCTCCCCGCGCCTCGCTGCTCTGCCGTAAGCTACCAGCCGCTTCCGCCCTCTGCCTGCCCGCTCATGCCGTGCCCGCCCTTATGCACTCTTCCTGTCCTCCTGAGCCATCGCCGATCTCCCCGCTCATACCGCCCCCACCTCCCAATCCTCTCCCACCATTTCCACCCCGCTGTCGCCTTACCCTTCGCCGTCGATCCAGCTTCAGCCATCACTGCACCACGTTGCAGACCCTCCCGTCGCCGCCCCCGTCGCGATTTTACTGTATCGGACGTCTCCGCCTAGTTTCCCGCACCCGCCCTCCCTGCCTCCGCCCCTTTCCTTTGCTCCTTCCCATCCCCCATGCCCACGCCCCTCCCTTACCGCAATCACGTTCCTGTGCCTCCACCCTCACTGTCATCCTACCCCGTGCCTCTACCTGTGCTTGTCAACTCCGCTTCCACCTTCTCTGGCCCACTTTACTCTCTACTCGCTCCCGCCTGCACTCTCGCCATTTCCATTACCATGTCTCGCTTTAGACTTCGCGTCTTGACGTCTGCTTCCCCGTCTCTTTTCACGACCTCACCCCAAAACCTTGCTTGTCCTTCCATCTCCATTTTCTTTCTCAATTCCTTCCCCATTCCCGTCCCTGACACTGCTCATTCCCCTCCCTAGCCTCATCCTCATAACCACCTTCTTCCTACTCTGTTCATGGCCCCGATCTTGATCACGATTTCGATCCCTATCCCCATCCCCATACCTACCCATACCTCATTCCCATCCCCATCCCCATCCCCATCCCCACCCCCATCCTCATCCTCATCCTCATCCCCATCCTCATTCCCATCCCCATCGCCATCCCCATCCCATCCCATCCCTATCCCCATCCTCATCCGCATCCTCATCCCTATCCCCATCCCTATCCCCATCCCCATCCCTATCCCCATCTCCATCCCTATCTCCATCTCCATCCCCATCCTATCCCTATCCCCATCCCCATCCCCATCCGCATCCTCATCCTCATCCTCATGCTCATGCTCATCCTCATCCCCATCCCCATCCCCATTCCCATCCCAATCCCGATCCCAGCCCCTTTCTCCTACCCAAGCACGTACCTTTTCCTGCCTTCCCCGTCTCCACATCTTCCATAGCCTCCTTCACCGCCACTGCCGAGCCGCCGTGTCAACCGCTGTCGCCTCCTTCCCACCGCCCTCCCCCGCCGTCGACAGCAGTGTGCGCGCTTCCTTCACCGCAGCTGCTGCGTTGCGAGCAGAGGTCACCGCCGCCATCTTTGTCGCTTGAAGCCCACACCTTCATAAAAACAAATGCATTGCACAGAGAAATATCATAATATTTGGCAATTATTTAAAGAGAAAAGACATGTGTGTAGTGGTCTCAAAATTTCCATTAAATTTGGCAATCAAATAAAAATTGAAAATACGAAAATATAGAAAAAAGCATTAATCTGTCATAAAATGTTTGGTTTGAATTGATTTTGATAAAAATACTAAACATTCAGTACCAGTATTTAAATATTACTCCACAGTACATCCATTTTTGTTAAATTGATGTTTCAAAACTGAAATAAACAAATCTCATTGCGACCAAATCTAGACATTTGTGGACAATTGTTAAATTTAATGTATCATTTCTTTGAGGGTGCTATTAAAATTAAGATAACGAATATTCTGAAATTAGTGTTTCAAAAGCGTAATTATATTTACGAAAATATAGCTCAGGGGCCCTTTTTCTCCAAATAGAATTGGAGCCGGAAATTCGTTAAGATTCTTTTTCTAATTCTTTGTACCAAATTTATTTGTGTTTCACACTTTCATTTAACAAAGGCATGCCAGCCAGTAACATTAACACCAGATCCTCGATAATAGTAAAGTGTTTCGCTACCAGATACACTAGAATATGATCTCTGATCATATTGAAATCTCTCTTCGCTCACATAAATGCTTGGAGGAATTTGCATCGCGCGCTTCTGGACAAAACTTAGTTATTCTTAGCCTGTTCGGTGACGATATTAGTTCTTTAGACTTCGAATTGGTAGTTTTCTCCTATAAGAGAATATCAAAAAATTTTAAAAACCAAGTGAACAATCAGAAAAGATATGATGGAATCATCTTTTTTGTTTTGTTTTACTATGAATATTAAGAATAATGGCCTCTGGTTGTTCTGTCCTGTGGGTTATGTTACTTTGGCAGTAGATCAAATGCAATTGAGGCAATAAGCATAACCATACTTTCCACAGAAAAAGATGTGACAAATCGAGCAATGAACGGGTGAAAAGAACATAATCCTTCAATCGGAATGCGCTTGCATTCTGATTGAAGCCTGAGAATGATCTTGGGATAGTTTTCTTCGCCAATTTCCTTGATTTGGATTTCTTGATTTTTCAGAGTGTGGACATCGTGAAAGATCCACCCACATTATAAATACGTGTCATTAAACATATTAATAGTTTCAAGAGAACATCAAATTTTCAGAATCGGTCGAGCCACTTTCGTCGTTTCCTCATCTCTGTGCTGCGACCTGTTTCCCTTGGAAGCATTGAGCTAACTTTTGGACGTGTGTATCGAAAGTTTTATCGTTACCTGGCACTTGTTTTTCACCGTCAGAGATCGCTTACGATTTTGCATTTTATATTTATCACACAGTAGCGCAATTCATCTCAGAGGTCCGATGAAAATTCTAAATTACTCTGGATGGTCTGACACTCACAATTCATGTGAAAGAAAATTGTATATTATTTCATCAATATGTAAAATAATTGATTTTAAAATTATTTTTATTTTCATTTAGATTACTTAGAATTTTGAGTTTTGAACCATTATCAGGAGAATCTACAGATCATACTTCACGCCTTAACAATTATCAGGTGAATCTATAGATCATACTTAACAGAAGTTAATCTGGTCTGATAATGATGCAAGAACGAGTAGTTTACAAACGCACGTGTCTACTACACCAAAGATTTAGTATGAGACTTTCAACTATTCGAAAATGAACTTCTATTAACGAACTATTGGTCGCAATAAAATGTATCGTTCATTTCTACCTCTGCAACACACAATAAATGCTTTGTGATAAAAGCAATGGGATTTCATTTAATGTATCTCGTTCCTGTCTATTAAACATTACTTCTCATTTCCTTTGTGAAGAAATTTTGTAGCATATTTTTGCCATGTGGTTGGTCGTATGCTAATGCGTCCTCATTTTGCAGACCAAATCATGTGTGTGTGACTTAGTGAAGATTGTCTTTTCTCCAGCATCACAGAGCTATGAAGTACATTCCTAAATTTAATTTAAAGAGACTGAGTCAGGAAGGATAAATGATAAAATGTGCAGAGCATTAAGATTATAGCATATTGTCCAGATTAACCCTTTCGACCGCCGACTTCCGAATATGCGTAGAGTTAATCAACTATTTTAATTCATATTTCTGGAATGATTTCCATCATCATGCTTTAATAGATAGTATAAATTAATTATTTCGTTCATGATGTACGTCTGGCATAATACATTATAATGTGACTTCTAACTAAATTAATGATGATTTCCAAATCTCGGCAACATGAAAACAACAGTGGCCCAATATCACTGGGGTTGTGTGGTTGATACAAACGTTATTCTTCAATAAAAATTGCAGTCTAGAATCTTCTATGAGTTGCGACTTCCAACAAATCGTTTTCCGGTTAATTATTCTCTGATATTGATTGAAATCATCCTAGTTAGCGAGAGTGTGTTCCTTCGTCAGCCATTACATTCATATGACATAGACATGTGTCCTTTGTCTTTCTATCATGTTCTTTTTGCTCTGTATGCATATTTTTTAAGTAAAGCATATCGAACAACATCGAATTCTTTAAAACCAGTCATTTATCGTGTCATACGGATGGACAATTTCATGCACAACATAATATTTATTTTAAATTTATTTTAAAATCAGTATTTATTTAAATCGAGAAAATTTAAGCATTCAAAATAAATATTTCCTTCCAGAAATTTACAAATTTTACTTCATTACGATATAAGTACTTGAACTTCGCCCACGTTTAAAATATATTTTGATGTTAAACATCTAAAATTCTACAAATTCTTCCATTCCGATGTTAAAATAGTACAATGATAAACAATAGCAGATAAATTGTCTCTCTTGATTTTGTTTCCTATGAAAAAGAATTTTATTGAATTTAGAAGAATTCCTCTAAATAACACGTGTTATCGCCTCTACATTTAAAACAGAGTATCCTACATTAACGATACTTACGATTAATAACATCTTCCTCTCAAGTATGCACAACTCCCTTAAGATTTCAGATAGCGTTTGGTCTGAAGCACGTACTTTCATAAAACTACTTCCACCAGATGCATGTTCTCGTTTCTTTATAATTGACGGATCATAAGCACAAATTAGAGTAATTATGCATGTAATGACGAGATACTATTGATCGGACATGGACATCATGTCTTAGCAGTCTCCAAACGACAAACTGATCAAGACAAAACATTACACGTAATATACAGACAAAAACCTGAAGCATAGCGTGATGCCGTTCAATTTACTCGGTCCTAATTAAAATTACAGTGGACATAAGTAGACTAATTTTAGGAGGAAAGGACGTAGCTGTAGAGATAAGAGGTACTAGAACATGTCAGAAAAGCCCATTGACCTGTCAGTGTTCCAACGAAAAACAGAGGCATCCGTTACTAATGGCTGTGTTAACTTTTTAGAGAAGCTGTAGAATCGAAGAAATTTCCAACTAAAAGAAATTTTAAGCTTCTTGGGGAATACACAGTTACTTAATATTTTAAATCAAATTACCATATTCAGATCACACTAAGTGTACGTACCTACACTGATTATCCATAAATAGGTTCGTATTCATGGAATGGATGTTAAGTGTTAAAACAAATAAGGATGATGAAGTGAAAGGAAGATGAAACATTGTTCGCGAAAATCTACCGAAAATTCACTGTTCTCTTTTTCAAAAATTTCACATGGGGTGTCCGGAGTTTGTACTCTCGCACTAGTTTCCCAAGTTCAAATTAAATGTGAATCCCATCTTCGTGAATACATTTATTGCTCTTGCAAGAAAATGTAGGATGGAATGCTCTCGGTGTAAATTGTCCCACAGAATGGTGTATGATGGTTGCTCTCACCTTTCTGCTTACATCATTGTCGACAGATTCTTTTCTGGCTCTGAGACGTCGTGTTCCAGGCAGATTTGCTAATGTTTCTGCCGTCGTACTATGTCCTTCGTTAGGGAGACATGCTGAAAATGAATTAAATCCTGCATAGGAAACTTATTAATGTACGTTCGATAATCGCAGTATGACGACCGAAACGTTGGCAACGCGGTGACTCGCGGACAGCCTAGAATCTATTTACTCCGCCTACGGAAGCCTCCGTTATTATCGTAATTATGCACTTCACAAATTCTGCCGAGGGTCACCGGCTGCGAAATCTTAGCGACCACATTTCATCTGCAACATCATTGACATAGAGGTCCTGGGGTTCTAAATGAATAACCGCTGTAGCATTTGCACTGTAAGAAAGTACTTGAATATATCACTGTTTCCTTTAGAGTCAATTCTTAATGTTTCCCATCCCGTTCGATCTCAACTTTCTACGGCTTTTATCCAGCCGACAGCCCCATTACCCTTTCGGTCCCGATGGGACTTATATTCGACCAATACGCTTGCGAGTTCCCCTGGTCTGGGGTCAGCAGAACGCCAGGCGCTCCGCGGCTACACACACATGAGAGACAAGGGGCAAACAACCATGCCCAATGCGGGACTCAAACTTGCAAATCTTCGGACCGAAGCGCTGAATCGGTACACGCTCTTAGCCACCTCGGCCATCCAGGTCGGCAATGACATCGTTCAAATAAAGTTTAAATAGAATCACGAACAACGAATAAGGTCGATCCTCTCAAGGTGTTTTCTTGTTACCTTCCGGCAAGTTGTTTTGCTTTCTCAATGGAACTTTGAGTGTTCTTGACGGCTCAAGCAAGACGAAGGAGAACAGTAGCTGACTGACACCAGCACTCCAGTCGCGTATTGTCCGCTTCATAATTACTCTACTTGGACGTGGAGGTGACGGCGAGAAGCGGATATACGGCGAATTGTGAACTTCTGACATCGAATCGAATTAACCTGTTCTCAATGACAATATTTTTTACTTAACCCCAGCACTAGACAGTAATTTTTCAGCAATAAAATGTCTCAGTAAATGATCCCGTCACAAATTAGCCTACAAGTGGGGTGCAATGGTCACTTCTTCCCTTATCCCGTTCAGCCATTTTTATTTAGCGAAAAGTCTATGTTATGGTCATGGGGGAGCGTGAATTAAATGTCGATACTCCTAGAAAGTAAACCGACTATCCTAGTCACATTCATTTCAAAACAAAATTTACACGACAAACGAAATTTACCCCATTCTCATCAGACAGTTTCTTGCGCAGAAGTGTTTTCGCCCCAACGAAACTTGTCGCGCACTTACGTTTCTCGAGGCGAATGAGCCTCCGCTGGCAGACGAAGCGCGGTGGTTGGTCGCCGCTCCGCACCCCCTCTCCCACCCCTCCGTGGGAGGGTTGAAGACCCGTGGGCGGACGCGGCTGGCTGGTGCGTGACGAGAAGTAGCTGTTGGGGCAATCTAGCTTTTGTACAGGAGATCGATGGCTCGTGTGCTGCTGGGCCGTGCACGCCGCCGCCGCCGGGGGATCGTCAGATGCTGTCACGCAGGGGTGATGCCTTGTCTGCCACGGGATACCCCCCACGTAGACGCCGCCGCCGCCGCCCGCCCGCTAGATATGTGATGTAATTTCGCTTTACATATTTCCTAATGAAAGGTTCCTCCAGGAAGATGAAAATGCTGCTCGGGACGGTTAGGTTGACAGGTGGTTCCGAAGTGGTGGATTGCGGGGAAGGGGTAGCATCTACCTATCCTGCTTATTAGCACGCTGTCTTAATAGTTATCAATATGTCAAATAATTTTTCTGGGCAAATGTAATGATATGAGAGTTTCTTTGTTCATTTTCAATACACCGTAAGGGATTTTTTCTTGTTGTATTTACGGATATTGTCATAACTGCGTCATTATGAATGCGTATTACATGAGAGAGCTCAATATGATGACTGCTATAAATGCCGAAGACATGCCAGCAAAGTAATGAATTCTGTTTCTAGAACTTCACAAAGGTATATAATAACGATTGGTAATTAATATTTACACGATTGAATTATTTTTAACACATTATTCAAATTTACATGCCATCACTAGTCACTATTTCCTTTTACTTTAGCGAAATTTTAGAATTAATATTTATTCTCGATGATAGTTATGAAATTTCCATACGTAAATACTCGCATTTCTTTTGATATCCATTACATTTTCCACTCATAACTAAAGAAAACTTTTTTTCTGGACATCTATCGAGTATATTCTCAAGCCATACGAACCAGCCGCAAACGATGAAACAGCCTGTGTCATGGTACAAACTGTCCTCAATGTTGACGCTGTTGAAACCCCCCCCCTGTTCAATATTTGATAAATTAATAAAGTTGCACGGTCGTCCCATAACAAATCAATTACAGGGCCCAATGAATTCGGAGTTTTATATTCATAATTATTCCTTCCCACGTAATTCCAGTGGATAATAATTACCATTTCAAAAAAATGTTCTTGTGGGCCGAACTAATTTGTCCACTTGCCAGGCAAAGTGGACAATTTCTGCCTCGGTCTTTTCCCGCGGGCGACACCGAAATGGCGGAGAATTAATAAGCCCGTAAACAGGGTAATTATACGTGTTCATTCAATTTGGCAACCTGGAAACGTGATAACCCTGGTCTCGCGGACCGCACACGTGCCGCCATTTCTGCCCCGCCCACCGCCCGCCAGCGGAAGGAAGCGGGGGGCGAGGAGAAGGCGGCTGGAGGTGGGTGTAGGAACCAGGTGGGAACGAGAAGCAAATGGCGGTGGTTGGGAGCTGTGTGTGTGTGTGAGTGTGTGTGTGTGTATGTGTGTGTGTGTGTGTGTATGTATGCATGTATGAAAGGAAACGGGATGTGACGAGTGATGAAAAAAGAGGACAGTGGAAACGAGAGGGGATAGATGTGGAAGAAAAGAGAATGGTGAGGACGGCACGTGAAAACGGAAATGAAGGCGTGGAAGGGATAAGGTGAATGGGAAGGAATTAGAAGAAGGCGAGGAGAGAAAAATGTGAACGGAAAAGGGGAGAAAGAATGGAGACTGATCTGTAAACGAGCAGAAGTGGGTGGGGTTGGAGGAAAGCGACAGGTAGAATTGGATTGAAGAGAACGGCATATGAGTGGCTGGGAGATAATGGGATAGAAATCAAAGGACGGGATACGAAGAGTAGAATGCGATAGGGTGAACATGAAGAAGCGTCGTGAGGGGTAAAGTGGTATAGAACGGTAATGGCAGGCGGTAGCACGTGAACGTAAGGGAGGGGAGAGGAAGGGTGGGAGTTAGCGCGGGGGTGGGGCGGGAACACGCCTTGCTGTGGCGTGCCGTGGCAGCCATGGCAGCGACCGGCGGCGGCGGCGGCGGCGGCGGCGCCGGACATGGGAAAAAGCGATCAATTGCAGATTATGCCCACGCCTCCGTACAAAGAAAGCGCTGTTTTTTTCTTCCTTCTTTCTCTTTTTGCCCGGCGGCGGGCCGCAGCCAATGGCGGGTACCTCGCCACCGGAACTGTGTTGTTAGCGTCTCGAAGGCGCCCCACGTCACTTCCGGCGCGCTGCGAGAGCACGCCTCTTTTGTTTCCCGGTGGGGGGGAGGGGGGTGGGGTGGAGAGGGGGCGGGGCCGTCCGGGGCCATTGTTTGGCCCACATCCGCGCGCGAGGCAAAACCTCCCCGACACGCAGCCGCCCCCGGTGGCCAATCGGCTCGCGCGCAGCCCGCCTTAATTACGCTCCCGGGGGCCCCCCGGGTTTTTTGGCTGCCGGACCCCCTCCCTTGCCCCCTCCCAAGCGCGGGCGGCGGCGGTGGGTGGCGCGCCTGGCGGCGGCCTGCATGCGAGCGAGCGGGCGCCAGCCGCCGCCGCCGCCGCCGCCGGCGCACGCCACGCACCGCGCACTCGCCCTGGGAAAACCTCCTTCCCTCCCGAGGGGGCTCTTTCTCATGCGCTGCACTCGGTGCAGCCACATTCGCCTGAGTATTGCGGTTCTCAGCTCGGTGAGTCCCGCCGAGTCAAGACGTGAATGAAGACAGTTTCAGTGAATTCATTCTTAATCAACAGCAAATCTCAGGAAACCTCTCACTATTCTGCAGCTGTCCACAACTGTATTGTTGTTTGTATAATAATAATAATAATTATTATTATTATTATTATTATTGCACATCACGACTAAAGATGTTTATGAATCGGCTGAATATAAAGTCTACTCCAGGAGCAGATATAGGGACTGTAGGTATCTCTACAATAATTTGCAAAAAATGGACTGTTCCAAATAAAGCAATTTCTTGCACTTCCCACTTTTGAATGGCTTGGGAGCATAGCCAAGCATTATTGTTGTTATTATTATTATTATTATTATTATTATTATTATTATTATTATTATTATTATTAGCCTATCGGCCTCGTTGCACGTTCTGTTCCGAGGCCCAGTCGTTTTCTATCCCGGAGAGAGATTAACGTGTGTCATTAAGGGAATCAGCTATTCGGTTGTATCCCTTGATAAAACAAGGTTATTATCCCTTGAATTATGAATTATGAGGTTGATAGGATGATGACGAGAGGCGATCGTGACCTTTTTGAACCATCCCATCATTCACCTGTATGACCGAAGGAAACCACGAAAACCCCGGTCAGGATGGCCGGCCCGGGATCCAACGCGGGCCTCCCGACAACGAAGTCAGCGTGCTGTCCTAAGCCACTTCGCTCAGTGCATTGTTGTTGTTGTTATTGTTGTTATTATTATTATTATTATTATTATTATTATTATTATTATTAGAAGAAGAAGATGAAGAAGAAGAAGAAGAATTATTATTATTCAAATACCCCGAAGTTGTGCGGATTCCGACTGGTTTTGAAATATTGCAGATTTGAAACGCTCCTCGGTCAACGTTTTTTCAGCACATCCGATGAGCACCCCCATTAGTTAGTGTCTAAGGTATGGTCCCAGAAACTTTATTCACCGTTCGGTACGTTAGGCTCACGGTGTAAGAAATAATTTCGTATACGGTAGTTAGACTGGATAACTCCCAGACATGAGGAGATTCGTTCACAGTAGGATTCATTTCCACTGAATGATTTGTGCAATATTCGGACGCGTTCCTTGAATCGAAATTGATATTAAAGAAACAGTAGCTGCTGGCAGAAAATAGAGCGATTGAAGTTAATTCTAAAGGTACAGTGTTGAAAGTATCTGGATGCTGATGTGGTAGTCACACGGCATTGGTACAATCAGGTTTTAGTTTTCCACTGGCTGCGTGCTAGAGACAAAGTATTTTTGCCAGAAGACGACCACCGGAAACGACCACCATACGCATTTTTGAAGTTTAATTTCAATACATCTCCACATACAATTGCAAATTTTAACATTTTAAATTTAGAAGATTACTTCGCATAATTTTTTATGTGTAGTAGTGCTTTAGAAAAACCCTGCACCAAAACCCTGAGGATAGTGGCTTTTATTTTTAATGCTTTCTTTTTTATTTGGTCAAAATCAATAAAAGATATGCTACAACGGGAACACATTCAATTTATTCACGCACGGTGAATTTGATTTTATTCATTGCTCAGAAAAACGCAATACTTTAACTTGGCCTCAAATAAACATGAATTGCGCTAAAAATAACTCGCAAAACACAAATAAATGCATTTCATTATTTAACAATATGAAATAAATGACAAGATAGGGCGATAGTTCAATAATATTAATTGATCGTTTTTATTTGCACATAGGGAAGTTAAATAGCACGTTTCGCGAGTCAAAATTTGTATGCCTCTTCAGAAACAGCTACAACAAATTAACACAGGTTGATATACAGATTAAATGCAATTATTATGAAAGGTTATTTGAAAGGCTAATATAGTAATTTAGAACATAATTAAATGGAACAGATTGACCTAAATAATTATATCTAAATAAATAATTAAATATTTCTACGTCTTTTATTGTTTATAAGCAAAAATAATATACAATATCTTAGTTTCCTATATTTCAATGCTTGAAGAAAATTAACTATTCATAGAATTTACATTGTGACTCGCAGTTGATGTATTTTCCTACGTTCGTTACTCCCTTCGTCTTTTTTACTACGCGGGTAATCGCTAGTTCGATTACGCATTATCGGCTAACCACATCACACCATACAACACGCTAGACCTCCTGCTCGTTTACCACATTTCTTATCTTTCAGTATTTCATTCTTCCCCTCTCAACGTCTCTGACACCCAGGTGCCGATCTTTCAACATGCTCTTCCATCTTTTTTTATCTCAGCTGTCCAGTCCCTGTATCACGACATTTTATTCCCATTACATTCGTGCCTACATGCGTGCCTTTCTTGCTTTTGTATTTATCTGCAGTAACTCAAACAATATTTTTCAGTTCCTTTTCGGCGTTCTATCCGCTTTTGGATTGATTTCAAGGATTTAGGAGTTGTAGTATGAAGTACCGGACGGGAGGGGGAACCTCACAAAAGGGAATATCAGGGGATGAAATCTACTGGTCCCAGGTTGTGGTGTAAATCTACTCAGGTTATGCTGTATTCGGCCTACACAAATGAGCTTGGATTCAAATGAAGTAGACGTTTTGCTATTGCGGTTTTGTGCAGCGTTTAGTAAAATATTCTTTGTTCAAATTTTTAAAAAATCTACAGTAATAAACATCAACAGTAATGAACATTAAAAAACACACATAAATGTGATAAAATATAGTTATAAAAGATTTAATGCACTATATCATGCTCTTCTAATATGTACAGACCTAAGAATGCCCTTGTAGAAAGTGATATAAACATTTGTTTTAAAATCTTCTGAGTAATTTTCTGAGTGAGCTGCTTTGCTATCCAAACAATGATTTTTAAATTAAAAACATTCTGAGCACCATGGTTGGCAAATGTTGTTCACCTTTTTCTTATTTTTTATATTTTGTGCAATTTAAACTCAAGAGTCTAAATTTCTCTTTTTATACGCTTCAAATGTTTATACACGCTTCAAATGTTAATACACGCTTCAAATGTTAATACACGCTTCAAATGTAAATACATGCTTCAAATGTTTGCCCCGTACACTTCTGGGTGTATACAATGCAATGCACCTGTATGCACCTGTGCTGTTTTAGAACAGCAACTTTTTTATGTTCGTGGTATGTAAAGGACTGTTGCACTATCTATACACTTATAAGTATAATCATTTTAGTTAAAACTTTTTATTTATGTCAGTGTTAAGCGAATTTTATACTATGTTCCTTTTGAGCAGTGGGCGTGCTACTTTTTGGAAAACCATTAAGAGTGGTTTTGTTCAGCAGCATTCGTGCCACTGCAGGCCACTAATTGTTATTAATACTATAGTCATACATTCAGATTAACATTATTTTGAAACACATTTAAAAGATCCTTCGAATTTTCCTTTGAAGCGAGGCAATGGCCTCCATTTGCTCTCTCTCTCTCTTGTTCTCGTCGTCCTTCCTGTGGCGTTTCTTTTCGCGTTGGCGCTCACCCCCTTTCAGCCCTCAGGCCCTGGCACCGTCCTCTCGTCGCGCGATCAAGGCGACGGGGGCGGAGCAGGCAAAAAGCGGCGCAGCCCATGCAACAGGCGACGTTTTTCCGGCGATCCTTCATTTAGATGAGCGCGACGATGCCCCCTGTGCCCGCCCGCCCGTCCACCCGTTCGCCCGTTCGCCCGCCCGTTCGCCCGCCCGTTCGCCCGCCCGTTCGCCCGCCCGTTCGCCCGCCTGCCCACCCGTCCGCCCGTCCGCCCGTCCGCCCGTCCGCCCGTCCGCCCGTCCGCCCGTCCGCCCGTCCGCCCGTCCGCCCGTCCGCCCGTCCGCCCGTCCGCCCGTCCGCCCGTCCGCCCGTCCGCCCGTCCGCCCGTCCGCCCGTCCGCCCGTCCGCCCGTCCGCCCGTCCGCCCGTCCGCCCGTCCGCCCGTCCGCCCGTCCGCCCGTCCGCCCGTCCGCCCGTCCGCCCGTCCGCCCGTCCGCCCGTCCGCCCGTCCGCCCGTCCGCCCGTCCGCCCGTCCGCCCGTCCGCCCGTCCGCCCGTCCGCCCGTCCGCCCGTCCGCCCGTCCGCCCGTCCGCCCGTCCGCCCGTCCGCCCGTCCGCCCGTCCGCCCGTCCGCCCGTCCGCCCGTCCGCCCGTCCGCCCGTCCGCCCGTCCGCCCGTCCGCCCGTCCGCCCGCCCGCCCGCCCATCCGTCCTCCCGTCCGCCATCCCATTCACCCGCCCGCTCGACATCCCATCCACCTGCCCGAACGCTGGGCGTTCTATCCTGCCGTGCCACGCCCTACACAAACCCAGGGGAGACCGAGAAAGTTTTGCAGAAGGGGATAATTTTAGCATGGACCCTTGTTGCAACCCGGAAATATTTGGAATTAATATTTGAAGAGTTTTATTCATAAAATGTAAGTTGGTGCTTCTGATAATGCACTTAACATATCTCCTTCCGCGGTGGTGGATACACAAAGCGAAGAAGTTGAGAAGAAAGCAAATTCAATGTTGCATCCCGAAAATATTTAAAATTAATATTAAAAAAAATTGATGTGAGAAATGTAAGTTTGGTGTATATAATGATGTAGATGATATACATACCCTCTGGGGGGTGGATAAAGAAAATTTTCGATACGGAATTTCAATGGGGTCCCCTTGTTACGACCCCAAATATTTTTAACTAATATTTTGGAAAATTTCACATAGAAATTGTAAGTTTGGTGCCTAATGAGGTTGATGTATATTCCATCTTACATAAATTGATTGTGAAGGAGGCAGTGTTGTCTTTGAGAAGTCAAAAATTCTGGAATCTTATTAGTGCATTTTGCTTGTGTTGTGTGTTGAATAAATAGATTTTTGAGAATCGTACATTGCATACGTTGATTAGATACAATAAAATTCAGAAGATACATCGTCGACTTCGAAGAACTCAAGGATACTATCTTATTTCATTTCAAAGAGAATATTTTACTGCGCTAACCGTGTCTTTTCTGTTTTTTGTTCAGTCATTTTAATGTTTTTTTCTTGATTATCATTCTAGCACAGAATTGCATTTGCATTTGCAAAATATTTTTCATTAATTGTGTGTTACATGTGGACAGGCATTTTTGTATATTCAACGTCAAAAGCAGCAAAAACGTGTGACGTTCTACGAGCAAAAGTGCAATTTTTGGGCATAGTTTCGTGAGCTCTGAGATGTCTGTTCTAAATCATGTACATATTAAGTTGAATTGTGAATACATGTAGAACGAGCGTTTTTTGGCAAGAATGAATACAAAAATATTCTCTCCCGCATATTAAAAACTATTTGAAAAGGCAAATCAACTACAGAATAGGCTCCTTAGTGCTTTACGTGAAGGAATCGATTTACTGTTGCAATAAAATGGAAAACGATTATTCGATTATCTACATCTTCCTATGCGCAGAAGTAAAACAAGAGGCCATCTCAACATTTACTCAAAGGATTAGGGAAAGTGGACGAAAAACTTGGAGATGAGGATCATTGTCCAAGAAGCAGAGGTGCGATACACGTTACAGGCATAATTAGTCTTGTAGAATTGTACATTCTAAATGGTATCTAATACACTAGATATACATAATTGTTAAACCTTATATTATTTTCCTTTTTGATGCTCAATACAGTCACTAATTGTTACGCAGCAGAAAATATTTTACTGGTACTTAAACGTGTGTGTCGATTTTAACCTACTAACCATCTTGTAGTAAGATGTAAAATAAGTGTAGTGTAGTGAGCTAGTGATACTGACACCTGATCTATTTGATTTTTATGTCAAGTTTTATTGTTATAGACATCTGAATTGGTTGGAAATATGTTCCCGTCCACGTAACTCATTGTTTTACAATGACCATTGATTCGTAAATCAAGAGGCAGGACAATGGTAGAATTCCTAGCTTAATGGAAAGGCTTACAAGAATCACATGGCTGCGATTTACATATTTTTCTTACAATTCTTGTCTGTAATCTAAATGTCTGGGAGCCTTATAAAGTGTTTCCAAAAATTATTTTGCCGTATCTCAAGCGGGAATGAACATTCGCGAAATATGCACAAGGAGCAACGTGAAAGCTGACTGAATTCGAAAGAATTCTGAATACGTAGCATAATTAACTTCATTTTGTGTTCAATTCTTTTAAATGGATGTTCCATTTGAGGTTTGATTGAATTGAGAGACCCAACAATTTTGTTGTCAGTACATCAATTACACGTCATTTGTAATCAATGGAGTGGACAATTGAAATGGAAAATTGCATTGAAGCCGTTTTCCCTTCGTTTACTATTAATTTGTTATTACGGAACCTATTTGAAATATCTGCTATTGTATAAGTTACTGCTTCTTAATTAAAATAATATTCGTATCAGCAAAGAGAACTGTTCTTGCGTCTCGAATCACCAGTCATATATAGTTTCTGTGCGCAGTAGAAAGAGAATAGGTTCGAAAATCTAACCCTGCAGGGCTCCGAGCGCTATTGGTAATGCATTGGAAAGATGAGTAAGTAATGTCTCGTCATTCCAGAATAGTATTTTTACTCTGAGATCGTTGTTTTAGGTGTGAACATAACCAATCTAGAGCAATACAACGAATACGACGGTATGGAAGATCAAATATAGGCGAATATAAACTAAATGAAAAAATATTAACCTACATACGTAGAAAAAATTTGAGGCAACATTTAAAAATGTATAGATTATTATTGTTATTATTATTATTATTTAGATCGTTTTAGGCAATGTTTTGAACATTTTGGTCTATCAAATTTCTGATCCACATTTTCATCATTCAGTTCATTACCTGGGATAACCTTTGGAATGTGCTTCTACCTCTACCTCTATCTCATTCTTATGTCCTCCTGCAATGCTAGATACTGGCAAGAGGCCGCTGTTTATTAATGTATTTAAAATTATTTCACGGCATTTCTGCGTCCATATTATTATTTTGATATATATATTTTTTTAATTTGGAGCAAATTTGCAGCGTGTTGTGCTAGGAAAACTTGCTGTCTTCTGACAGCAGGTTTTCCCACTTCAGGGGGAGGGGGTACTTAATAGTACCGTATGATCTGTTTGCGGCGACTTTGATGCGATGGAGAGACCATCTGCAACGAATACCAGAATTCCAAAGGTCAGAATACTTTAGGATGTAGGTACCCTGATACTACCCTACAAACGTAGTATCAGATTTTGTCATTTGTGAGAAATAATTACCTATTAAATAAAAAAAATAAAATGTTAGGCTAAGAGTTTTTTAGTAACTGTCCGTGATTGCGTTTCCATCTGAAATCTCATTTGCTTGAACGCTCGATCATTGCGTCGCAATGTCTGTACGAGATTTTCATACGTTTAAATGCGTAAAATTTGACAGAAATATTTAATTGCATATGAGGGTAGGAAATATGTAAGGAAGATTTGAAGACATTTTACCTGATTCATGTGATAAATATGTCCAAAATCTAAATTTTAAATTAAGTATCTAAATTGCCCTAGTTGCCAAGGCTATTAAAAAGGGCTGGCTATCATGTAAAACACACAGAGGGCTTTAAATCTGTTTTATAATAATTCTCAGAGGCAAAAAGATATCTTTGGGTCAAAAGTAATTTTCTTTTACATGTTTTTGTTTGTAAACTTTATATTTTCTTTTCAGGTACTAATTTATTCATTTATACATTGATATTTTTATAAAAAAATATTTTCCAACATTCAGTCACTTGTTGAACAGGTGTTCGGCTAAAGGGTTAACAACCCTGGGTCTAGTAAATCATAAATAACGCGGTCAACGCCCTCTCCTTTCAACATCTCCCCCTCCCCTCTGCCAACGTATCAGCTGCTCCCGCAGTCGGGCATTCGTCTCTCACATGAAACACCACCCTTTTATTAAACCAGCACTGCCTCCTAATATCTAATTACATTCAGCGGTGTTGTCCCGGCCTTTTTATTCTCTCCTTGAAAATTTTCGAGCTGGTGACCGCCGCAATTTGTTGCGTGCCAGCGAGAGAGGAGAGAGAGAGAGAGAGAGAGAGAGAGAGCGGGGGGGGGGGGAAGGAAGGGGGAGAAATCGGCAACCGTCATTACGGAATGACTCGCCCAGAATGCTCGGCGCTTGTGTGCGCGTGGAGTGTGATGATAAAATACTCACCGCTCGTCGCCTACACGCCCAGGGGCTTGCACGTGATATTAAAGTGTGAATGTAATTCAGGTGACATGTGACACCCCCTTCAAAACGCGGGTCGCCGGGAGGGGGTGAATGGGAGGTAAACAGAGAGGGTGGAGGGGTGGATGAATATTTCAGCCTGTAGCAACGACGACGCCTTAGCCCGAGTCGTGACACTGCCACGAGTGTAATTGCTCGTTGGCTTTGCTTTGAAAGGCGCTTCGGTTCGCGTTTCGTTCTGAAGCCTTTGAAAACCCTCTGTTGTGGGAGGATTAAAACAACGAAATAATTCGACAGAATCGTCTAAGAAAGACGATTTGAATAAGGAAGAGTTTTATTTATGATGGTCGGTGGTTTCATGAGTTCACTTGATGCGGAGGTTTTCAGAAGTTTCATTGTTCCTCAGGCGCTTTAATTAATTCATAACAAATGTTTTTTCTATGATTGTACAAAGCTAGAGGATGTACTGTATGAATGAAGAATTTTACGAACCGGCAAGCGAGCTTAGCGGTAGCATTAGTATTTTTTTAAACAATATTTCAATAGTCACGTCCCAGTACAAAAGTACATTTTCGCACGAAAATGGTGAACGAAGCTCGCCATTTCCGTGGTTTTCGTTTCTGGCAATTGCAGTATGTAGAAAAAATTGTTTGTATTTCATGAGAGAAATAATTGTTTCTTGTTTTTTGCCTTGAATTATTGGTCCCGTAAAAAGTTACCGGTGGTATACTTCAGAATACTATTCGTATACTTCAGAATCGTATCAGATCGTATACTTCAGAATACTGCAGAATACTAAGCTTCTTTTGCAATAACGAAACATTGGTCATTATTTCAACCAACTCAAGGAAAGGCCCCAAGTATTATAATAAAATTAATAGAAAACAAAATGATCTTGTGGTCGTAGCTAAAAGTTTGGTCTTTTCCACGTTAGCCTAATACCTTGTAGGGGAGACCGGGGCTAGTTGGACAGGGGTATGTTGGGACATCGTGTTCACTGACTGATTCAATAGAGCTCAGCTCGTGATGGTTTACATGCACGTTTCAAACCTTTGCCTAAGTATGCTCTTTGAGTTGCTGCGGGAACCGTTGCTTGATTTGCTTATTTATGAACATTTCGTGTTTTACACGTAGTGAAATGAAAATCTATCGGATTGTTCTAGTCAACCTTAGCAACAATTAATCGTAGTTATGTTCCACTACTTAGTGCCATTAAAAACGGACTTTTTATGCTATGCCTTGATGTGTTTTTGGTTTATATGAGTGTCAAAATAACATGAGATAAAACGGAAATTCATATTATATGTTTCTTGGGGATATTCACATACACGGAAATTTATGTCTCTCGGGGATAGTTGTAACAGGTTCTAAGGGGCACGTGACAGTGTAACTACTTGCTCCATTACTGTTTGAGAGTAATAATTTCAATTCCAGGAAATGTAGTGAGGAATTAGATAGATAGATAGATAGATAGATAGATATTTATTTCCGCAGATACGTTTATGCAACCTGGTTGCAGAACAATGAAATTTACATATCATAATTAAGAATTGAATACAATGTAACTTAAAATAATTTTAAGACAGTAATATTAATATTAATATGATAACTATGATGACAATAAAGGCTTTAACAACAATAACAGCATTAAATCTACATTTTATGGTGGTCTTCTACAGATATTTTACATCAATAAATACACGACTTTTTATTACACTGACGTCCACTTCACTTCACAACACGTCACCACTTCAATACGAATACTACTTAAAATATAATTTTATATTTAATAAAGTAATGCATTTAATAATTATTACAATACTAATGATGGTAACAGTAATTAATAATAATAATAATAATAAAATAACTGTTTTAATAAACCTAACTTACTTACTAAATATCTTGGTTAATCTACTTTTAAATCTTTGAACACCTTGAGGAAAGGGTTCCAAGGCTCTCGAAGGCAACTTATTCCAGTCCGTTATTGTTCTATTTGTAAAGGAAAATTTTTCAACATCTGTTCTCTGTGGTCTGAACTGAATTTTGTGCTTGTGATCCCCTCTACTAAAGTATGTAAGTTTACTGAGCCTGATGTGGATATCTTTCCACGCTGGATAACCGGCATACGCTTTGTACAAAGCACAGAGTCTTGCCTTAACCCTCCTGATATCTAGAGATTCCCATTCTACTTTCATCCTATTGCTTCGGAAAATAAGTTTACTCGCTCTTCTCTGTATTCTATTCAAATATTCCGTTTGTGAGATTCTGTAAGGGTCCCAACGTACCGTCCCGTATTCCATTAATGGACGAACTAGAGATAAGTAAGCTAGTTCTCTCGCTTTCGCAGAAGTATTTTTAGTATTCGCATAGTAAAATGCAAAGATCTCCATGCTTTCCTTACGACAGAGTTTACCTGATTTTCCCAACTCAGTTTGCAATCAAAAATTATTCCTACATACTTACAAGACAAGACTCTTGGATTATTTTCATTGCCTAAACGGTATTGAGTTTAATTGAGTTTAATTATGACGCTTAGCATATGATTTTGCCGTGAAAAACAAAATTCAAGTGCCATAAAATTGGATAACAAATAAGTCTGCACGTGTTGAATGGATGACGAAGTATATGCAGTGACACCCCAAAATTTCGCTTCGTGTTCCCAAAGCTAATTAAAATTTCAATAGACTAGACTAATTTGAATAGAAACATATGTTTCAATAAACACAATGTTGACATTTCTTTCAACCATTTTATCCCTGTTTTCGAAAAGTAAGGTTTCAATGCAAATGACATTGGGGACATATATGAAACTGAGGTAGAAACAGTACAAAAGCAATAGGTCAAGCTGCTAGTGAAAGAGAAGTCAATATTGCTCTTTCTGTTGTAGAAGATCGTTTACCCATATCAGCAGTTAGTCCTTTGGAAATCAGGCCTCTTCCTAAAGCAGAACCCCGAAGAATAACCGTAAGAGAATAAAGACTTTCATCTCTGCCATTTTAACTAGCACGTTTTTACTTTCCCGTATACGTACGTATACACGGAGTGATATACGTAGTATAGGGAAAGTTATGTAATGCTGCGCAAAGAAATTGCCAATTTTCTGCGAAAAAAAATTAATTGCCGGGCCGTGAAAACGAATAAGTGGATAAAACCAGTTGCTAAATTAAGAAAGAAAATCCCCTAACACGTGGTGTAGCCAGAAACCCTGTTTTCTAGGTCCTTGATACCGAAAACTCAATTGAAAGGAAAACGTCCGTCTGTCCGTCTGTGAACACTGCTAGTGCCTAAACCATACGTACGATTTCTTCCAAAATGGATATTCCCTAGTCGATCTGATTCTAGTCGAAGCTTTGAGATTTTGAAAACGATTTTTCAAAATTTGTGGGTACTTTATATGAAGACCTCCCGGGGATTTTCAAAATTTTCTCAAAAACTGCTCCAAATTGTTTCTTTAAATTTCTTGTTGGAATAGAGTAAAATACACTTATTAACATGGCATAGGTCCTATTTTCACGGATAATTCTGAATTTTCGAAAATTGTGAAAGTTTGAAATTTTTTCGGAGTCTTTCTCCAGCTACAAAATTGAAGATAGAGATTTTTCCTTCAAATAAAATTTGTTCTGCATATTAAGTTCTTTCGTAAAGGTAATGTAAATGTTTCTCAAAATTTTAGTATTTTCGTGCAATATTGCGTGCAATATGTGCAACATTAAAAAATTACAAAAACAAGATTTTCTCAAAAATGGCTCCAAATTGTTTCTTTAAATTCTTTGTAGGCATAGTGGAAAATTTACTCTATCAGATGACCTAAAAGCCATATTGGTCTATCGGTTGTTTTTTTCAATAATTACAAAAATGTAAATTTTTTGACATGTTTCTCACGTCGTTAATATTTACATTATCGACGATTTTTTCACATTATTATATTTACGAGTACATATGCTTTAAATAATGTCAAGTAAAGTTTCTCGAAAACACTACCGTTTTCTGTGAAAAGTAGCTCAAAATTTCGCATTTTCAGAAACGCTCAAACGCCATTTTCTCATATGTGGCTGAAATTTTTTCTTGAAACTCTTGTAACGGATAGTGCTAATTACACTATTTAATATGACGTAAAGTTTATTTTGAGTTATTTTTTCGTTTTTTCAAAAATTACATAATTGTAATTTATTTGAAATATCTCTCACATCTTTAATATGCACATTACCAGCATTTGTAAACATTATTATATTTGTGAGTGTAAGTGCTTCAAATAACTTCAAATAAAGTATTTTGAAAACTCAAAAATTTTCTGTGAAAATAAGCTTCAAATTGTGCACTTTTAGTCGCGCTAAAACGCCATTTTCTCTTAAACGGCACATAATTCTTAAAAGAAAATTGCCATTTATGATTAGGTTTTTGTGTTCTTTAATATTCTAAAATTAATGTTTGTGTTCTGCCAATAGGAAACCGAAAAATTTTTTAAATGGCAAAAAAAATGTACTTTTGGGGGTGATAGATGGTAGCTGACAAGAAAGAGTACGTGGCAATTCCGAATAGCTAGCGAAGATCCAAGAAAATAGAAAACTAATACGGGAAAGTCTGTGCCATTCTGTAGCACCACTAGTTTAAAGAAGGAATTTGATTATAGCAACAAGGAAGATTAGAGAAAAGATCTATACTAAATAAGAAGGAAAAACAAAAAAGAAGTTTGTCAAAAAGCTATATTTCTAAGCAAAGGTCTACATCTAATATGTGGAAAAAAGACAGAAGACTTACGCGAGAGCTCCAAAGATGAGGAATAATCTATATGCCTTTTTTGTTTAGAACCATTTCCATAATCAAAGGGTGGAGAGAACTGGGTGTAGTGGTTAACTTGTAAGAAATGGGCTCATGTAAACTGTCCTAAAAGTTCAGTACATTGCGCTTGAATTCACTGCCATTCTGATGTTGAAAACAATTTAGATTAAATAAAAGTTAGCATATAAATGAATCAGTGTTGTAGAAACGATTGTAAGATTTGAAACTAACAATATTATATTTTCTTTTACATATCTCACAACATGCCCCACTGCACGGGGACAAAGTGCACTGCAGCATAAAATTGTTTATATAGGCTCTCATTAAAACATGATGTATTGTAAATATAATCATATGGAAATTTGTACAATGAGCAGTTCTATTTCTTCCATTTATTGTAAGTTCTAAATTATGGTCCATACAACTTCAAAAATTAAATAAATTAAAATTGTCACAATTAGCCTGGTCACTCGTGCCATAGTGCACAAGTTTTACCAGTTTCATTAAAATTTTGATATCAAATTTTTATTAATAACTTAGAGATTGTGTACACAATTGTGTGTGCTTGTGTACACAATTATTCAAATTTAATTTTCGAGACACGTGATTTTATTTATCCTATATTTTTCATAGAGACGGTCTTTTCGTTCCTCATTTCTCACTTTTTAAAGCGTCTCGTGCTGGCGATTAGGATACTAATAGATTTTATCCTACCATAATCTTTCCATACAAGCGTCAATCTGCTGTGGGAAGAAAGAAGGCTTGATGCATCTACACAGCATGACTTCGCACAACGTATTTGCATTTTTTTTATTTTTAGTTACGGGGCGCTCCTTCATTCACAAGCAGTGCTAATTGACCTAATGGTACGACCTTGCTGATTCACGGAGTAATATTTCTGAAGAACTCACACTAACTCAAGATATACGCAGAGGCACTGCAGTGTGCAAATGTTGCCCACCTGATGCTAAAATCGAAAAAAATGTTCAACACTGGGTCAAAATCTGTGCGGCATTGCTAATCACGCATTGTACAATAACAAACGTTTGCGGAGAAAAGCATGTCCCGTACTAATGCGGCAAATATGTTATTATATGTTCATTTTTTACGTCAAAAACATTTTAAAGCATGTGTGACATGCTACGGGGAAAAGAGGATTCTGTGCAAGTTATCATAATTCTGTGATCCTAACTCTACGCCTGTACTAGTTGAATTTTTAATTCAATGAGATATTAGCATTTTTTGCTAGGATTGTTAAGGAATTATTCGTTCCGATGTTGTAAAATATATTTTCAAGGGTAAATTTGCTATAGATTTTGGCTTTTATCTCTCACCAAGTCCTTCGTGAAGGAATAATCATTCCTGCCGCGACAACATGGAGAATGAAAATTTGAATAACTATATTTCGGAAACGTGCACAGAATGAAGTTATATTTATGTCCAGAAGCAAAACAAGAGGCCATTCCAACTCCCCGCGACTTTCATTACACCATTATTCATCTCAACGAATTATTACTGTAATTTTGAGATGGTTTTAAAATATTTTTCTTGGGAACAGTGCGAGCAAATGAGTTGGAAATTACTATTTGAGAGAAAACCATGGTTTCGTACTTTATGTTCCAACGTTTACCGATACAAGATGAAACTGAAAGAATAGGATTTTCCTTGGATTTTAAGATAAGTTCACCTCTCTATCATGAGTTTTTAAATCTTTTAGATAAAAACTGGTTTGGGGAGAGTAAAACGTACAATGTCACTTCTTGGTAAGCATGAATTCGAATGTCTACATTTTTGCAGAAAATTTTTGAAAGCGTAAAAAACACAAAACCTTTTTTTTTTTTCATTTCTTTGAAAAAGGGCCCAGAATGCTATTTTGGTTAACTAAAATATTCTACATTGAGTAATCATCTACGAGTAAATACGGCACCTGTTCATTCCGTGCCAATCGGGCGGGGTGGTGTTAATAGTCCTCGCGTGTCCTCCAGGGTGGTCTCTGAGACGGAGGTCCCCTCTTGCCCTCTGCCCTGCTGACACACTTCGACGCACGGTGACCTGAGGAATTCATGTCTTGCCAACCGGAATGGTAGTTCTATTGTTAACAGGTGCGTCTGGGTGTTGGCGACAGACGTCATTGTCTCTGCAATTCCCAATTAGAGTTACAGGTAAAAAATCGAAAAGAAAAACATGAAAATACGAGTGTGCATTGTCAATAAGTTGATAAAATTTGAACATAGTCACGCTCATAGTGGTACTTATGATAGTCAATGAAAAAAAAAAAGGAACTTGTTATGGTTTCATCACCATAGAAGTAGAGAAATGTCTCATTTTACAATGAGTAGCCAAAAGACTCCAAATTATTACATTCTAAACTAAGTATTTTGCTTGTAATCGACAGAAAATGAAATAAGACCTAAGATGTTCATGGAGAAAAAAAACGTTCTATTGATCGTCAATAGAATGTTTTGGTCGTCTTGGTTTCATCAATTCTTTGGAATTCACACGCAGTTTTACTTTAAAAAAACTTCTTTTGCTATAAAAGAAAATAATTTATTTTATTATAAAAGTACTGGTTGGACCGAGCATTTAACACTTTACGTGCGAACATAACATTTTGAAATACTTTCTTAAAAGAGAAAATAGCTCAAAGCTCATTCTCATGTTACGGATTAGGGGTACCTGCTAAAAATGGACCGCACCATGTACGCGAACGCGTAAAAGGCCTCGTTTTCTAGACTACGACGTAAGAAGAAAGGTAACTTGTGTTCCTTGAGCGGCCTAGCTGTAACTACGATATATCGTTAGAGTTTTGCGTTTGTTAGTGTTGCAGTAATATTGACGGGTACACACGATGTGTATTTGCTGTTTCTCTCATTATGTGCGAAATTCTAATGGGTTTTTTTGTATTTTGTTTTTGCTTTCTGTCGTAAACTTGTTTGAACGCAGGTAGGTGACTGAGAGCAAGTCCATTTTCTGCAGTGGCACACTTTCTAAGTTTGTGTCGATTGTTTCTTACAAATGGTACGAAACCGTTATCTCTCTTTAACGTATTGTAAATAGAGGGAATAATCAAATAACAAAAATGTTTGCAATGAATTAAGTACCTTACTAGTATATTAATTTCAAGACGGGATTACTTATTTCTGCAGGCTCAAAGAGAAAGGGGTATGCTCCTCCACGTTGACACAGCCCTGTTGTAAATTAATATGTCAGAAATTGGTAATATTTCTGCTGGATTTCTTCTTTTTCTCAGGATTACAGTAATTGCTTCCGCACCTCGATCGCTTCTTTTGCAGCTTTTGCGCGGATTTCAAAGTTGGAGAAAGCCCCGCGATGGAGTTGCAAAAGGCCCCAAGGCCTAACTGCGTCGATCGTGACTTACGGAATAGGCGAAGCGAGCAGTCAGTCTTGATTACTCGTGAATTGCTGAGGAACATCCCTCAGTCAGCCTTTTAGGAATACAGCGATGGTATCTCATTTACAAAAGGAGGTGAAATAGGTTTCCCTGTAACTTCACTACCAAGAACAGAACTCCTCCCGGAAAACAGGAGCGTGGAATTGAATATTCTCTAAACAACCGGAAAGCACACGCTTTGTTTGTGTATGTTTCTCTCGTTGTTATTGCTGATGCACGTATTGTGTTTCAAAAACATACTTGCGAATTATATGTGTGCCTGTTTCTCGTTACAAAAATACTTGACCGGTTGCGGGTATTGTTTTTATTGATTTTAACATACGCATTGAGTCAATGGAAGAGAATGTGCCGTTGAAAACCATCACTCAAATTCTACGTGAGATGAGTTGGTATGAATACTAAAGTGAATTTAGATTATAGTATTTTACGAATAAGTCTCGTATACATGTAATATACATTATAATTATTCAATTGTCTGTGTTTATTTTTTAGAATTGTTTATTATTCCATAACTGAACGGTTATATTTTGATTGTAAGCAATGTAGATCTAATTTCACAGCCCATATGAGGAAAAAGATTCCGAAACATTGGCAAACTAAAATATTTTTCAATGACATGACCAGTATCTCATTATCTACACAGGAAAACTGCCAACACGTAGTCGCAATTTGTAGTTATATAAAAAATATCACAATTATTATTTTGCAATTCTTATTAACAATGTATTGAACTCTTTGTGCTGAATTACAAGAGACCAATAAGTAAGTGCTTCAAAACAAATGTACCAGTTTTATACATTACAACAAAATTCAACATTCGTCCGATTTTGTTAGTGTCATTCAGGAGTTGGAATTTGATAAAATACATATAACCTAATGTTAATAAAGTGTAACGTGACCATAAATGTATTTATTGCTACTAATCGGTATTCCAGACCAGCGCTTTCGTCGTACGCAGCTTAAGCTAAATGCGGCTCCACACACTCGGTATTCGGCGAGTAGTGAGCGACCACACGCAGAATCACAAGTAATGTGGATGAGTTGCTTGATATTTGTCGCGCAACTAACATTGGGTGCTCGCCCTACCCACCGCGTGTCGGTCTTTAGGCTATATCAAAGAAAGCTAACATTCGCGGTGCACATCATCTGCTCGGGATTAAGCGAGAGGTCGCTCACTACTCCGCGAATGCCGTACGTGTGGAGCCGCCTTAAAAGGACAATGGGGAGCAGGACGCGGGACGCGTGCAGAGCCAGGGTGGGTAGGGCAGGTGGCGGCGTGGAGACAGCGTAGTCGTGTGGGGTGAGGGGGAGGGGAGGTCGGCGTCTCGCCCGTCTTGCTTGAGGATGAGTGCAGGATCTCGATAGCGGCGAGGGCGCGCTGACGTCACGACGCGCACGTGATTAATTGCCGGGGGCCGGCGGTGGTAATTGGGGGCCTCGCAGTTCCTCTGGCCCACTGTCCCGCTGCGCTCTCCGCTTGGCCCTCAGCCACCGGCCCCGCTGCGCACGGAGAGCCCGCCGCCCTCGTCCTCCCAAGCGCCCTGTCCTGCTGTCCTAAGTGTCCTGGCCGCCCCCGCCGCGACACCCCCGCCGCCCCCGCCGCCCCCGCCGCCCCCCGCCGCCCCGCCGCCCCCGCCGCCCCCGCCGCCCCCGCCGCCCCCGCCGCCCCGCCGCCCCCGCCGCCCCCCCGCCGCCCCCGCCGCCCCCGCCGCCCCCCGCCGCCCCCGCCGCCCCCGCCGCCCCCGCCGCCCCCGCCGCCCCCGCCGCCCCCGCCGCCCCCGCCGCCCCCGCCGCCCCCGCCGCCCCCCGCCGCCCCCGACGCCCCCCCGCCGCCCCCGCCGCCCCCGCCGCCCCCGCCGCCCCCGCCCGCCCCCGCCGCCCCCGCCGCCCCCGCCGCCCCCGCCGCCCCGCCGCCCCCGCCCGCCCCCGCCGCCCCCGCCGCCCCCGCCGCCCCCGCCGCCCCCGCCGCCCCCGCCGCCCCCGCCGCCCCCGCCGCCCCCGCCGCCCCCGCCGCCCCCGCCGCCCCGCCGCCCCGCCGCCCCCGCCGCCCCCGCCGCCCCCGCCGCCCCCGCCGCCCCCGCCGCCCCCGCCGCCCCCGCCGCCCCCGCCGCCCCCGCCGCCCCCGCCGCCCCCGCCGCCCCCGCCGCCCCCGCCGCCCCCGCCGCCCCCGCCGCCCCCGCCGCCCCCGCCGCCCCCGCCGCCCCCGCCCGCCCCCGCCGCCCCCCGCCCCGCCGCCCCCGCCGCCCCCGCCGCCCCCTCCCTCTGCTCTCGCCGCCCTCACCGCTCCCCCACCCCCGCTGGCCACACAGCCCCCGCCGCCCCCTGTTCCCATCGCCACGCCGATTCAGCCGTCTCCGCCGTTCTTGATGCGCCCTCAACTCGCCTTTCTTCTCATCGTCCTCCCTGCCCCCGCCGCCCCCGCCACCACACCGTCCCCATCGCCCCGTCGGTCTAGCCGCTCCAGTCGTCCCCGCCGTTCTCGATGCGCCCTCACTCGCCATTCTGCTCATCGTAGTCCCTGCCCTCACCGGCCTTGTCGTTCAAGACCCTCGTCGTCCTCGCTGGTCTGCAGTCCTCGCGGCCTCCCGAGCAGTTCCCCTGCAAGTCCACGTTTAGATTAGGGATGAATCTCACGTTCCAGTTGACGAGAAACACCGCCACCTCTCGGGATGTAACATCCCTTATCACTTAGTGGTCGTCCATAGATTCTGTAACGCGAAACACGGGGAAAGGGAGTTTGAGGCAGCGTTACGCTGCATAGGTGTAGGGAGCGGTAGCTCCGTGTTTCGTAACACGTTTTTTTCAACATTTGCTTAAATACATTTTATTCAGTCTTATACTAAAACATTAACTAATTATTTTTTTTAAATTAAAATTAAGTGATTACGGTGTGTATAAATTGTTACAATAATTGGAAATATTTTTCAATCATTTTTTTATTGCATTTTTAAGATTACGAAGAAAATATTGCGAACTGATCTGTATTCTAGAATCCAATACAAATGGTGTAGTGGACTCTCTCCATGCGACATCCACGATGGCGTGTAAACGGCTTGTTGTCAAACATTTTCTCGTCTATGCGTTCTTTCTTCACTCAAAAAATATTCCCAAATCTTATTGTTAGATGGGGATCCATTAATTCTGACTATAATTATTAAAAAGTTTAATATGGAACACAAAATTAATACAAAGTATATTTACTTGAATATAATTTATTTTTACTTCATATAAAAAGGAGGATGTTGTCGCGAGCGTTACGTAATTATTTAGGGGGGTTCTAGCGCGCGGGTCATTCCATATTAAATCAACACAGTCATTTTACATCACCAACTCAGATTCAGATGAAATTTAATGCATAGGTAGTATGAGTGAAGAACAAGTAAACTACAAATTTTGAGTCAAATATTTCCACCCGTTTCTGAAATACAGCCATGTAAAATTTTGCAAAATTGGGTTCCCGAAAATTTTTAAATTGATGTAGAACCTCACCAAATTAAGATAGAGAGCTGGAACAGGTGTCATTTTGCAGCTTTCTTTATGGCCTTTTACATGATATACGACTCAATTCAAAACGTTGCGTTCAAAACGTTTTTCAAATTTGAATTTAAAATTTTGATTTTGAGTTTTTTCAAAATGCTCATCTTCAAAAAAATGAAAAAATTCTAAAATATTCGTTATATGTTTCCAAACAGATGGTGCAAGTTTAAAAATGGGACTGCAATGGGTTCATATGATAATCTTTACTTAAAATGCACAATATTTACATACTCTAGACTTTACTGATTTAAAATGCATTTTATTTTAAATTATAAGCCCTAATATATACAAATTGTTAATTTAGTGTTTTTGTGGGCGAGTGTGTTGTATTTTATTGTTATAATTATCATCATCATCATCATCATCATTATTATTATTATTATTATTATTATTATGCAGATTATTTTAATGTTTATTTTCTTTTATCATAAGGACAAATACACAGGGTATACAAGACCAAAGCGTATTTATCAACGTCTTTTTGTTAGGAATTCACATCTACCCTATTCCCATAAACTTTCGAGTTATTCCAGTTGTTGAGATGACCACAGCCTTCCGCATAGTCTTATAAATATTCACATTAATATTCAGGTCTTTTAAACTTTGGAACAGTGTCTTGGGAATTACTGCGGTGCTAGAGATGACAATGGGGATGATTCTCACGTGGTCCATATGCCACTGTTTCTTGATACTTTCAACCAGCGGAGCATATTTTGAGATCTTCTCGACATACTTCTCCTGAAGGATTTTTGTGTTTGTTATGGCTAGGTTGATCAAGTAGACTTGCCTTTTCGTCTTGTCTCCTAGAACCAAATCAGGCCGGTTGTGAGTGACTGTCTGGTCGGTGAGAATTGTCCTGTCCCAATAAAGTTGGCATTCATCATTTTCGAGAACATTGTTCGGTACGTATTTATAGTAGGGTACCTTGCATTCTATAAGCTGGTGTTGGTAAGCAAGCGCTTGATGCAGGATCTTTCCAACTACATCATGGCCTTGTTTATAATCAGTTCCCGAGAAATGAGTGCATCCAGATGTAATATGGTGGATGTTTTCCTGTGTCTGGCATCCGTACCGACATCTGTCATTTTGTACCCCAGGATCTCTTACTATTGCTTTCAGATAACTTCTGGTGGGTATGACTTGATCTTGTATTGCAAGCATAGTGCCTTCCGTCTCTGGGAACATCTGACCTGCTATTAGCCAGTAGTTCGACGCTTTCATGTCAACGTGATCTTGACTAATTGCATACAGATGCTTTCCATGCAGAGGCTTGCCCATCCACGTTTCCAGTTTTTGCTGTTCAGTATAAAAATTTCCGTTGTAATCTAGACGACTCAACTTCAACGGTATACATCCATCTGCTAAACAGACGGCACGATTTAATGTAGATGTTTCTGCTTCCTTGTGAAAGAACTCTCGGAGAGATTTTATATGTTGGGACTGTTGTTGTTATTATTATTATTATTATTATTATTATTATTATTATTATTATTATTATTATGATTAGACTGAGGAACTTCATGCAATTGCATACTTTTACTGGCTGTGCATATCGAAAGGAAATGTATATAACTTTACCTATCACCAAAAATTAAACAAATCTACCCTATTTTTATTTTGCATGTGTGCAATTTTTTAGTTTAACTGCGTATTTTAATGTATGCGGTATATTTAAGTGCAAATAATCCAGGTTCTTGTGGAGAAGTGGATCGAAGTCAGATCTTTTCGGGTATTTCTCTGTCAACTTAGAAGTAGCTTTCTTCTGACAACACGGGTATGGAAATTGAACCTCCTTAGTACCCTTCGCACGGTTGCGGGATTTATTTTCTTGCCAATTCCAATTTATAACTCTGGGGTAACTTTTGGTGCATTAATACGAGGTCGTTCTTTATTATTTTCACAAGATTCTCTTCTCGATCAGAAAGTCTTCGGACGTTCTCCTCCGGGTTGCAGTTCAATCGCCTATTCATTAATGTATCATGAGATAATGTCACTCACTGTGTTTTTTTCATTAATGGCATTTTGCAAAATTTTGGGCATCATTAACCCTTTGCATGATGGTAAATAACCAGCTGACGCTACTCAAAGTTGGTGTTCTTTTCTCCACGATTCATTTTGCTTAAATTTTTAGGTTCCCACGTATCTGGTTCATCAACTGAAAGGCGGCCTTGATTTGTTTTATTTTTGGTGATAGGTAAAATTATACACATTTCCTTTCGATACGCATAGTCAGTAAAAATATGCAATTGCATGAAGTTCCGCGGTCTAATAATAATAATAATAATAATAATAATAATAATAATAATAATAACAATAAAACACAATACACTCGCCAACAAAAACACTAAATTAATAATTTGTATATATTAGGGGTGATAATTTGAAATTAAATGCATTTTAAATCAGTAAAATCTAGAGAATGTAAATATTGTGCATTTTAAGTAAAGATTATCATATGAACCCATTGCAGTCCCATTTTTAAACTTGCACCATCTGTTTGGAAACATATAACGAATATTTTAGAATTTTTTCAATTTTTTTGAAGATGAGCATTTTGAAAAAACTCAAAATCAAAATTTTAAATTCAAATTTGAAAAACGTTTTGAACGCAACGTTTTGAATTGAGTCGTATATCATGTAAAAGGCCATAAAGAAAGCTGCAAAATGACACCTGTTCCAGCTCTCTATCTTAATTTGGTGAGGTTCTACATCAATTTAAAAATTTTCGGAAATCCAATTTTGCAAACTTTTACATGGCTGTTTTTCACAAACGGGTGGAAATATTTTACTCAAAATTTGTAGTTTTCTTATTCTTCACTCATACTACCTATGTGTCAAGTTTCATCTGAATCTAAACTGGTGAGGTAAAATTTTAATTAAAACTGTGTTGATTTAATATGGAATGACCCGCGCGTTATGGGTGCGTTACATAGGGAAATGGGGTATTCAAAACTAGTGTTATGTAATTTATGGATACTCCCATTACAGGGGTAAAGTTTATAATAGTTGACGCGCTTGAAAACACTAAATCAATCTATCAATCAATTGCCTTTCTTCTTTCCGTCCCCACCCACGTTGGGCAGTCCTCGCTATCACTGCCGTATTTACATATGAATATTGAAAGCACGACAAGACATGTGCATTTTACATGTCTTGTCGTGCATTTTACTTTAGTCAAAACCCCACGCGAAGACATTTACAAGAGACAATGTATTGGTGCCGAGAGCCCGGAAAAATGTCCACATCAGGCCCTTAGCTTCCTGCCTTCCGAACGACGTCGTAGCGGCACGAATGAGCTGTTGCCCGGTTGCGTTCGGGAGGGGAGGCAACTTGGCAGAGGAGCAAACGAAATAAAAAGAGACAAAGGACTTAATCGACTGAAGAGTGAAACAAGAAGCGAAGAGTGCCAACAACTTGGAAGAATGAACTTAGTGATAACTTCGAGATGCTTAAAAAGTGTAAATGTACGAATTGTTGTAGAGTGGACGTTAAAGGAGATGCGTGTGATTTGTGCCATTAAAAGTTTAGATATTACCGAGCACTTGAATCGTACAAACTCTGTAACATATTTATTTTTGAAATTTGACGGAGAAACGTTAAGAACTAATATTTTTCAAAATTGTTTTAAAATGTCAGATCCAGTTGTTTTGCTTAACATTTTAATTTTAAAAGACACTTTAAAAAAAATTTTAATAAGCTCTAGAAAGAATGGAAGTAGCGTTGTATAACCTACTATTTTACGAAAGCCTAATAATCGAAAACGTATCAAAGTATACTTATGTTAGATTCGCAGAAAAAGGAGAAACATCCCCTTTGGAATATAATTAACAAATCTAGGATATAGGTCACAAAATAAAGTATTATGATGAAAGAAACACGTTTAATTAGTTTCTTTGTTTTTAAATATACTGAGGTGCGATAGACAGCGAGTTCGGTGACATCGGGCTGTTACATCCAAGTTGTGGGGTTAAAACCCGATCCAAGCCGTGCACTTTTAAGGACGAAAAATTCCTTTGCACGCCTTCCTTCAGAGTTAAAGTCAAGCCGGCTGCGCCATATAGTACATTCCTATGGTACATCTCTGCATGTAAAAGATCCTCAAGCGTAAAAGATGCATCTGGTGCTAAATTCTAATCGCCACTTTCGTCGAGATAATTCCTTCTTTCTCCCCTAGGTGGTGAAAGAGCGTAGCGAAATTTCCGCGGTCAGACTGGAGAGTGGGTTTGATGGACCGAGTAAATGAGGATTAACTCTCCCCACGTGAAATAAGAATTAACTAACTAAGCTGTCATCCATAAATTACGGATGGCTATTGGGGAGGGGAGGGGGTCTGAGGCAGCGTTACTTTGCGTTACATAGAGATAGAAAAGTGCGTTATAAGAGGGAGGGGGTATTGAAAATACTCGAAATTTGCGTTACGTAATTTATGGACGGCCCCCTAACTAAAGAAAGAAAAAACGAAACTTGTCAAAATAACGAGCCCTCTCTTTTACATCTTTTTGTGTTATCTTGAGTACTGTGACCATGTTAAAGGAGAAAAGGACCTTTACAAACGAAATATGAAGGCATTTTTATTTCAAGTGCGTCTCTTGTGCAAAGCAATCACCTCACTGTTGTGAATATTCAACTTTTTTGACCGGAAGAAGGCGGATGTGAGCTTATAAGCAGGACGTGTGCATGATATACTGGAATCAACGAATCACGACGTATCCTCTTTACTAGTTGCGAGGCTCAGGTATTAACGTCTGTCCATGGCATAGCTGTAAGCTACAGGGCATGGCTTACATGAATAATCACATCGCTTAATCGAAAAATGGTCGCATCGCTATTACTTTCCTTCAAATATTGAATGTAGTGATGGTATGCCTTTCGTTCGTTCGTTCTCTCACAGCATATCAACACAACCAAACACAGTACTTATTTATGCACCAAGGGCGTTATAAGGGCATCTCGAACAACAAAACGCCTTCGGGCCAAATGCCCCCGGACGCTCGATCATTAGAACCAGTTAACCCCCTTGGTACGTACATAGTTTTAATCTTTACCTAAATGATTTGATCCAAATTTACTTATTTACTACTTAACTAGATGATAACTTGACTCCATTTGTCTCTTCACATTTCCCTCGCCTAATTCGCTTACACAATTCCCTCCGCAAAGGAACATGTAGCGTCATTCAACTGTTTTCATACTTCCCGCGTAACCACGGTCCTCTCGATCCAAATAAGTTATCCAGTGAATATTGAGCTCCTTATCAAAGGCAACAACAAGCTATCACGTTTCACCTGCCAAAAATGTTCGAATAATACACCGTAATGTAAGCAAATATTCTAGAAAATTCTGTAGCATAAGAGCGGCCGTTGTGTGAATACGGAGAGCGAAGTGCAGCAGGAAGTGTCGTCGGCGTCCTGGAAGGCCGGAGCGGGGCGTCTCGACGGGTCCTGAGAAGCTCTTGGCTCCACGCGGCCGCCGCTTCATCCCGGCAAGCGCCCGCCGCAGGGCCTGTTAAGGCCCCGGCTAAGCCCCGGCGGGCACCGGCGCCCACGCCCCGCCGCCGTTCCGTTCGACGAAGCGCCTGCGCAGCGTCAAAGGGCGCGTGGCGCGCGTCACTTGTCTGACTTCCGCCCCACCCCACCTCACCCCACCCCGCCCCGCGGCGCGTCCGACATTCAACAATGCGACAGGTAGTCCCGGTGGGACTGGGTTTAAATTCCGGTCAATTCTTTTTTTTTTTATGAGAATAATCAAGGGGTATTTGTGATGGACGAAGCGATATTGCGGCAGATTTTCCAGGGATACTCCTATTTTCCCTGTCTCTAATTTCATCATTGTCCCGTCATTTATATCTTCATATCCATCAAAATCATTCATCTAATACCGGTTATAGCCAAATGCGTCGTAGACCCTGGCGTAATGAAGAATACTGACTTCCAGGAGATCTGTGATAGACAGACCGCTGTAGTTGACAGACCTCTGGGATTTAAGTCCACATCAATCCGTGTGGAATTCGTGGTGGAAGTTGCGGGATAGCGTACGGCAATCTCGCTGTTCGTCCGTTCCCTGCCTATCATTCCCCAATTGTTGCATCATTATTCATATCATGGCATATTCACTAGTCAACGAAAATCATTTATTTACTATATGTTTAGCTACAAGGGTGAGGATCTGGCACCATAATGAAGATAATGAACCCAAACGTGAAGTTTCTCTGCTCTGCAATTCGGAATCTTCCCAGAACTAATGTATAGCTCGTTTTCCGATGAAAAATAGTGTCTAAAACACGAGAGCGATCATGTTTTATTATGAAATTTTGAAAACAACGCTCGTTGCTATAATTTATTCTTAATTCAACTAATATTGGTAAAGGAATTGGTAGGTATACCGGGGCTATACGTTCGTGTATAATACACAGTATGGCAAAAGTCGTTTAATTTTATAGGAGTCGTTTAATTTTTAACTTCCAATTAAAAAGGCCGTTACGGTAGCACCCTGTCTACTGTTATTCACTAGGCTTTGTTATTTTAGGTTTCATGTATAATTCGTTTTATTGCAGGCGATTTGGCAATTTAAGTGAAATAAAACGTGCAGCAAATTTCAATCTGAGTTCTTAAAAATCACTTCATATAATTTCAAAATCAGTTGTTTTTCAAAAATGCATGTATGTCCTAAAATATGAATTTGGATAATGAAAGTTTGTTCAAATATTATTGTGAACAATATTTATACATTAAAAAGTAGATTCTTTAAAAAACTAAGTTGTAAACATGACGTATTTTCGCAATGTAGTACGTGTGGAAACCAACTGAAAAAACATTTTGCATCCAATAATTGTTCAACGTTTTATTTAATTGCTATTTTCCCCTTGTTTCCAAGTTAGACGCACTTTATAAGATCAGTGCTCGAATAACTAATAAAGTAGTATTATTTTGGTTGCAAATTGCGGCACACTGCCTTTCTTCCTCAAACGTCACATGGTGTTAGCTGTATTTAACTAAATTACAATTATTTCAATATATTTTATTATATAAAAATAATCGCTGCGGTATCATATACTGGGAGTTCTCGATAAATGAATTTGTAGGGATATTCAGAGAGGTTATCCAACGCGTTTATTTGGATGGAATAACGTAGATGTTGTTGGTTGAGTAGACGTACATTATTTTGGTTGCGGTTATGATATAAACTGGAGTGTATTATAAATATCATCTTTGTCATGTTTTTAAAAACAGAACACCCAGGGTTGAAAATCATCTCCTAAAAGATTGTGAATTAAAACCTTATAATCCTTCCATAAACAGTATATTTTACCCTATTCACTTAGTGTAAACAGTTCTGAAGAATTGTATTTGCTCGCCTGAACTCGGAAGTTCTTCCTCGAATGTCGCAAAAACGTCTACATTTGGTATTCGTGTTTCGCTTCAATACAGACATTACAACGTGCTGGTACTCAGTAGTCGTCTTCCTCCCTCCCGTAATACAGGTCGTGATGTAATCAGGTTATGCCTTCTAGGAAGGCCAAAGTGGAACTGGATTAACCGTGAATCTAGTTAGATGCGCAGCTGAACGCGGGATTTAGTCTGACGATTCCCGTTAGTCCTTGAGTTAATCTTGAGTCTATTAGGGTGAGATCCCTCACTGGTCATAGTGTAGGCGCCACGACGGAAACTGCGGGTAAAAAAGCAACACATGAGTCATGGGTTCGTGTCATTTTGTAAAAGTGCGTGTATAATCCAATAACACTTGCGTATACGCATAATATTTTTAGAAAACACCGGAACTTCTTTCCTTTTAAATGCTGCAATGTCTTGTTCCTCGACTGTTATAAACCCAAACCTTGGAGCATTAATAATAATTTCTAATCGATGTTAGAAGTGGAATTGAGTCAAACTTAGGAAACTGCAACACAAATACTTTTGAACTAGTAAATAATGTTATAAACTTGTTAATATTAAACAAGAACTATTTGGCACTTTTAGCACTTCTCAGGGCTTATACGTCTTCCTTCGTCTCAACTAAGTTTTTCTCTCAGAGAAGTTATGTTTATGAAAGTGAATTTAAAGTGTTATTTTTAATTAATGATATTTATTATTATTATTTTATTTTATTTTTATTATTTTATTATTATTAATAATAATTATGAAACTGTACCTAAATGTGAAATAAGTAAAATGTAAAGAATTTCAATTATTTCTTTTTAATATTTTAAAGACTTTCTGCACGCTAATAGATACTGAAAATTTTGATTCATGAGATCAGTAATTACATTGATTTCCGAATAGTTGGTTTTACTGTAAATATACATTTCGGAACATGTAGTATGGAAATAAACTTCACTACAATTGCTGATGGTGTCTGCAAGGTTGTCAAATGACGCATTTCCCTCCAGAGGTTCTCTCCACCTATCGTCTAATGAAACGAATTAAAAATGAAATCTCAAATATCCAAGCCTAGTGAATACGCTTTGACAGGGTGCTCCTACTCCGGCCATTTGAATTGGGCAGCCGCCTCCCGCAGCAGCTGGGCGGTCCTGCGGGGAGTCGGCAGGCGCTCTCCGCAGGATGGTCCGTCGCGAGAATTTACGCCGCGCCGCGCCGCCACGGCCTGCTGAACGAAGGCCGCGCGAACATGATTAACGGCGCGCCGTGGCACAGCGCCGCGCCGCGCCGCGCCGCGCCGCCTTGCCAGCGACCGTGGCAGCTCGGACCCCCGCCGCCCCCGCCACCGCCACACTGCTACCGCCACGGCTACCGTTGCGGACGTCATTACTTTGGCGTTGCTTCTTGTTAGCGTTATCACTTATCAGGCTTTGCGTCAATGGAACATTTACCACGATCAGTTCTGGTAATTGTTTCATTTCTTTTTTTCTTACTTATCCCCTTTATTTTATTTTCTTGGATATCTTCTTCGGCTTTTATTTTTTCATTTTTATTCTTCTCCTTCTCCTCAGAATTCTGCTTCATCTTTTTCTAATTCGTCTCAGTTTTCTCCTTTGCTTTCTTCAAACTCTTCTTCACACTCTTTTTTTTGTTTTCTTCTTCTCATTTGTTTTTGTTCTCCATCTCTTTCTATTCCTTTTTCTTTTCACTTTGATTTCTTGTTCATCGGTTGTGTATTTTCTTTGTATTTGTTTTCTTAGAGATGGATTCCGAATGCGCGCCACACATCCAGATTTTTAAAATTCTAAAGTAACAAATTAGTTGGCCTTTGCTCTATGAAATGATAAAACAAAAAATAAAGAAATAATTTAATGCTCTTTGTGACAATTCTTTTGGTAAGTTGCTTTTACTTCAAATAAAAATAATGCAAAAACTACTCGAATGTTCAAAACCTTGTACATGAATCTATTTATGAAATATGTTTTTAGAACAGATTTTATTTTTTAAGGAAAATATCTATCATGAATATTGTTGTTTTGTGATTTTCGAAAATACAAAGAGTTTACCGAAAATGAAACCTGTATCATTTTTATACATACACATTGCTCTATTTGAGAAAAAATATATAAAAAATTGGAGCTAGTTTTGAGAAAATATTATGTTTAATTTCCTAAATTTCCCGCAAAATGACGCGAAAACTACTCATGTTTGTCAAAACTTTTACGTGACCCTTTTGAAAGATGTCGTAGAGAATGAGATCGTAAGAAAAAAATCTTCCTTTTCAATATTGTACTTTGAAACACACCAAAAAAATTGAACTTTCCAATTTTGGAAAATTCTGAGAGTCTAATGAAAATGAGAACTACGCCATTTTAAGCGTCTTTTGCTATATCTAAGAAAAAAAGTTACCCCAAAAAATTGATATCTTATTGAGAAAATTTTGACAATGATGTTAAGGTCTCCAAACATCAAAACACGCGCTTGAGGAAGGGTTTGGAGTTCGACTGGATTGATCTCGGAGTATCAAAATTTAAGAAAATATTGTAAGCTATTTAGGGGGTAGCGGTGACCACAGACAGACGAGCGAACGTTTTGCCGAAACCAATTTTTCGGTATCAAGGACCCACAAAACGTGGATTCTGATTACAAAGCGTGTTATGGACTTTACTACATTTAGGGACAAAATGTATCTACTTTTTCGATATTGGGTTCCCACAATGCATGTTTTTCTGACGATTTACCACTTTCCGTAGCAGCATAACAATACGTTCTCCTTACTATTTAAGTACATAGTATGGTGAGAAAGACCAAAAACTGAATTTGCACAGAAAAATGTTAACTTTAAGTTCTATAAGTTTGTCAATCAATGAATTTCAAATTTCACTCATGCCAGAATTTACAGATAAATACGTGAATTTCGAAAATGCATACAAGAGGTATTTTACGAATAGATTTTGTATCTAATATCGTCGATACTGATTATTCAGCCACACATTTTCATCTCCATTGTCTTTCTCACAATCCCTGTTGTCCATGATCATCGCGACCCAAGATTCTCAGAAGACTCGACAAACCCAGCAAGGCATAAAATACATTCGTCTAAAAGGCAACACACATGAATATCTCCTCCAGCAAATGAGTTGCTGCAAGTGATGAATGAATAAACGAATTAATTCATTAATTAAGAGGAACATCAGGATGGATGAATATTTCTTCGAGAATGTCTGGTATTCAGTGACAGAAATATCAGTTTTATTAACAAACAGAAGAAAAAATAAAAGAAAGAATTAAGCAATGAAAATGTCGACGACAATGAAAATGAAAAAGCAATTCCTTAATACATACAGGTTCAGCATTGTTTTTGGCATAAAGAAAGTTTAAACAAATACTATGCGCGAATCTTCACCGATTCGTTTTAGTTCATACGTGATTACTTTTCCTTGGGGAACACCTCTTCTCTCCTTCGCGTGGGGTGCCCGCTCTGAGATGAAGACGTCCAGCGGTGACACTTCGCCGTAGATCGCATCTCCCGCTCGGGGGCATTCTCTCCCCTTCCCTCTCTCCCGCCCCCACGCCCCACCCTTTCCTCCGCCCCCGCCCGCCCGCCCACCGCGACGCGTCGCGCGGGGCGACGGATACTGCGCAATTCAGCGAGCAACGCCCGAACAAAGGAGACATTGCGCGCTTTATTATAGTCGTTCTCGGGGCCGCATCGTCTTTTTGGGCGAGGCGGGCGGGTTTTAAGGGAAGCATTATCATTTGACAAATACTTGCTGGGCGGTGCGATGCGCAGATCGGCCCGTGGGAGGGCGGGCGAGAGAGGAGGTGGAGGGGAGGGTGCGGGCCCGCGCCGCGCCGCGCCGCGCGGTCGAGCCCACACTGGGTCAGGTAATCACCGGCGGAGAAAGCTATAAATCATACTGCTCTTGAAAACGACCAATCATCCCTGCAAACAGCCCGCGGCCACGCGCGCCGCTCGCCCCGCGCCGCGCCACTCCGCTCCGCTCCGCGCGCTGCGTGCCCGACGCCCGACGCCCGACGCCCGACGTCCGCCCGCGCCTACTCCCACTCCCACCCCGCCTCCTCGCCCTGTTGCTTCTCCGCTCACGGCGGCTTTCGTTCTGGCAGCCTCTGTTCTGGGGTTCTTCTCCTGCGCTCGTGGAGTCTTTACTTACGTAGATCGGTGTGGCGTTCCCTTCCTCCGCTCTGACGTCATTTCCTCGTTGCTTTTGACGGTGTTTCCTCCTTCGTCGGTGTTTTGATGGTGTTTCCACATCGTCTTTATGTACTTCGTTCTCTCACAATCTGTTCTGGGGCTCTTCTCATCTGCTTTGACGTCATTACGTCGTTGCTTTTGAAGGTATTTTTCTCCGCGCACATCTTCTTTACGTCTTTTGTTCCGTCACAATCTGTTCTGCGGTATTTCTCCTTCGCTCTTGGGGTTCTCTTCCTCCTTTCGGACGTCATCACGTAGTTATTTTCGTTTCTTTTCCTCCGTGCACGTTCTCTTTAAGTCGTTCGTTCTGGCGTCCTGTTCTGCGGTTCTTCACCTCCGCTCATGGCGTCCTTACGCATATCCGTGTGGGGATACGCTTTGACGTTCCGCTCTGCCTTCCTCCGCTCTCATGTCATTGCTTTTGATGGAGTTTTCCTCAGCGCACGTCGTCTTCACGTTGTTCTTTTCGTTACCTCATGACATCTTTACATTCATGGTACTGGTGTTTTTATCCTCCGCTCAATTTTTATGTTTTTTGTTTTGGCGTTCTTCTCCACCTTCGACCTCTCTTCATTTTCTTTGCTGTGTTTGTCGTTCTCGTTTTGTCTTGTTACTAGTGTTTGTCGTTTTCTCGCTTCTGATTAGTTCACTTGCTTGTGGTTTCTTCTTCTCCTTCACCTATCCATCCTTTTACTTATTCTGCTCTTTCCTTCCTTCTCCTCCTTATGCTTCTCCCCCTCCTCCATTTTCCTTCTCAACTTCCCCACTTCAATCACACATATATTCTTCTTTTCATTCTTGTTATCTTCTCGTCCTTCGTTGCCGCGAAATTCCTCTCCTTCATGTGCTCTTCTCTTCTACTCTTCCTTTCTCATGTTTTGCGTCTTCCCTTTCTGTATTATTTTTTCTTGTTTACCTTCATTCTCTTTTCTTTAGTTTTTATCTCCTACCTCTCTGATCTCATGCTATTCTTTTTCTAATTACGCTCATGTTAACATCTCCCCATTCCCGCGTCCCACATCTGATCCGCTTGGGGTTTATCTTACACTTTTTTTCTCGCATCAATATTTTACTTCTTCATCCCTCTCTTGTGCCTTCCGTTTCTCTTCTTTTCCACTTCAATGGCATTCTCATGGTTCCTCATTGTCTTTCCTTGCCGCCGCCTCATCTTCTCCAACACGCCTTTGTCCCTTACTCCTTTCAACATCTTCGCGTTCCTGATTTTTTCCTCGTCTCTGTCATAGCTTCCTCTGAATGGTATTTTTCTTCTTCCTTTCACACCTTTTCCGCTTTAACCACTTTCGTCTCTCCCTTACATCAGCTGCCTTTTCTCCTCTTTCCTTTCATTCCTCTCCATAGTTTTTCTTGATAGTATTCTTTCTTTCTGTGCTATTTGTTTAGCTATGACTTGTGCATCATCCCGTGTTTACATCTTCCATTCCCATTCTTTTCTCTCTTAAATTCCATTATTTTATTATTCACTCTAAATCCCTTCCTTCTTGCTTCTTGATGTACCCTACAACTTTTGTTTTCTAACAAAAAATTCTTAATATTTTTACTCTAGATATCTTGTATACTTCTTTTTGAGTATTGGTATTTCTGAAGTGTTACAATTCACGGGCGTCCTCTTGGTCGATGTCGACTTGGGTTCGCCTCCGCCCCGCATCTACAACGCCTCTTTACTAGCGTGGGCGAATGCACAAATTTTTTTCTCTCCCCCTGAGTGACAACTTTTATGGCCGTGGCTTCAATCAGCCTCGTTTCTGAGCTCCTCCGCGCCCCTCCCCCGCCCCTCACCCCGCCATCGCGCCCCCCTCCTGGCGTCATCGCGTCTCCCCGCCTTGCGGCGGCGACGGACGGACCTTTTTGGAGCTGCCACTATCGGCTTGCTCTTCTCTACCTTGTTCCTTTACACCTTCAACCGTAAGTTCCTCTTAAAAAAACGCTAAGGAAAGTTGACGGTTTTGCACTATTTATGAGACACCGCCGCCACAAAACATAGGAAGTGTGTTGCCGCTGGGTAGGGAATGAGCCTGCTTCAAACAGATTTAACACCGAATACAGACGTTCTTTTGAAGATTATGATATAAGGAGAAAAGCTGGCGCACACGCAACCGGCAACACACGTTACTAACATGCATCACTCGCAACGTTACGACCTGGGAGCTTAAAACCTCTCATGGGACATGAGGTTTCCAGTGCCGGAATCTACACTGTTTGAACGTTATATTACATTTTGATGTGAACCACGTCTTTGCACGAGTTGTCAGACATGTTCGAAGTTGGTTTTGTTTATGAATCTATTTTTGCTCTTTTATCACAGAGTTGCTTATATTGTTTGTGTAGTTCCCTTGCGAATAATTCGCACAGAGGTCGATATACTTCAAATTTCGTAGAGTAATTAACAACAGAACCTCTTCATTCTCCATGAATTGATATTTTCCTTCTGGCAACCTTCAAGAAAGGAAAGGGAATTTTAATATAGTTCTTTCTTGGCCGATCCGGATAGCCGAGATTGCAAAGGTAGCAGTGTCGTGGCGATCTCGGAGGGAAGGATCGCGGGTTCGCGTTCTGCCTCTGGCATGGTTTGGTGTGTTTGTGGGTTTGTGATTGTCCATTCACCCTTCATCATCATCTCACTACCTGGCAGCGGCGTAGCGTCAGTTGGTGTCACCTGGGGCAAAGCTACTGGTGTCACTCCCCCCATAAATTAAGTATAAAAATATCTATTGCTGCATAATTGTACTTTATTTTTATTAAAAATCCAAAAATTTCGCACATGATAGTTATTTATAATACATTAAAAGTTCTATGTAATTAAGAATAATTGCAATATAATTTTTAAATAAGTTATTTTTTTTTAAAATATTTATCAAAAAATGTATGTTACTTATAAAACCCCTTTACGAGATTTTAGGGCAGCAAACGTACTTACAACTTCATTAAAATCTACGCTAATTGCAGTGTCATTTTCTATTGACAATACAGCCAAATCAGCTAGTCTTTATTAATATATACATTTTTAAGTAAATTATTTAAATTCCAACTATAAAATATTTTAATTGGTGTCACCCCTAGAATGGTATCACCCGGGGCGCGCCCCCCCTGCCCACCTAGCTACGCCATTGCTACCTGGGGCTAACAACCCTGGAGTGTAAAAATGAATTCGGCATAAAAGTTCTGATCCCCCTCCTCCCCTAAAACAGGCCACGTGCACTTGCCCCCGGGAGAATATGACTGGGCCTCAAGGGGTACAAGTGGCGCTTTCGCGTCGACCTAGAATGGCCAAGTCGCGAAAAAAAGATATTGTTTCTTGAGGCATTCAGCTCGATGGATCAAAAGGGGAAACTCATCACAGGGATGCGATAACCCAGCGGAACCAGCGATTTCGGCAGGCGCTACAAGCTCATCGAAGCCAAACCCGTCACACAAATTCTCGGCATCGGGTAGTAATCGAATCCGCCACCTCTCAATCTCCAGCACGCTCGAGCCGTAGAAACCTCTATCCTATTCTCGATAATTTTATGTACACGTATTAGGCAGTTTGGATCAATTGTCTCCAGCACGCTCGAGCCGTAGAAACCTCTTTCCTATTCTCGATAATTTTATGTACACGTATTAGGCAGTTTGGATCGATTGTCTCCAGCACGCTCGAGCAGTAGAAACCTCTTTCCTATTCTCGATAATTTTATGTACACGTATTAGGCAGTTTGGATCGATTGTCTCCAGCACGCTCGAGCCGTAGAAACCTCTTTCCTATTCTCGATAATTTTATGTACACGCATTAGGCAGTTTGGATCGATTGTCTCCAGCACGCTCGAGCCGTAGAAACCTCTTTTCTATTCTCGATAATTTTATGTATTCGTATTAGGCAATTTGGATCGATTGTCCAACTTTCCCGTCTGGCTAACGGAGCCTAGTTTACTTTTCACGCTTTGGGGGGGGAGCAAGAAAGACATGCGGGACGGGGATCACAGATTTTTCTTAAATAATATACATATTATATATTATTTTTGTAGTGTGTATACGATAGTAAACAATATTATTGTTTAAATAATTACATAATTTTAACGTAAATAATTAAATTATTTACTTATTATTTTTCAAAATAAAGGAAGGTAACTAACGAAACTCTAGGCCAGTGGTGTCAAGGTCTTCTACTGTTGGCTGCGGCACGCGTCGTGGCACCGTAGCATACCACGAGCTTCTCTGCGCAACTAGCGTCGGGAAAGGAAACTATTAGTAACCCCGCCGTTTTACAATAGGGATGGCGTCGTCTCTAGTGGCGGGGTGATGAACTGCATGGAGGGGCGATTTCGTCGCGGCACTCGTGCCACGGACTTCCGCTCGTGGCATCGACCTTGACAACACTGCTCTAGGTTTTGGGGCGGGGGGCTATGACCCCCATGCCCCCCCCTGGATCCGCCACTGGTGAAGAGTAAGCGGGAGTGGGGGGAGAGTGCGGCGGGCGGCGGCGCGCGCGGGGTATCGGCCCATCAGGAGAAGCGACGGCGGCCCTCAAGGACGGGCGAGGCGCGGGCGGCGCGGCGCGGCGGCGCGCTTATCTGGACGCGCCCCCTCCCCCACGCACACGTGCAACGCAGCTGGCGGCCGCCATTTTGAAGCCAAGCTGCTCCCCCCCTCCCCTACTCTTCCGCCGGGGGGTCATGCAACCAACAAGGTCGCCTCGCCGCGTTGCGAGTGGGTTGCACACGGAGATTCGCCTAGGTCACGTGTTGCCTGGGAAAAGATTCATTTTCAAGTTTTATATGCAAGTCAAACATTATTTCGTTTTACATTAATTTGTACTAGTGGAAACCTTTGGCATTCATTCGCACGGAGAGGTTAAAGCAGAATTTAATTATGCATGCCCGGGTATTTATTTCTCATAATCTTGTGTTCGGACAGGAAAAGGAATGAATTCTGCCTCTAGTGTATCTCGCCACTGGCTTGCTCCATGCCGAACTGCTCAAATCCATCCTGCTGCTTTCCACACTCCTCGCCCTGCGCCGCCTCGCCTGCCCCCGCTCCTGCCCGCCCGCCTTATGTTCACTAAAATCATCCTTGCTACCGTCCTGAGAATTACGTACCAATTCAGATGTGTAGTGGAAACATTGAAAAATGCAAATGTGACTTCGAACTGCACTGAACTGCACAATCTAACACTGCGTGCAAAAGATGTGCTGTGACTTCGCTTCCGTGATATCGCTAGGACTGGTGATTAGCGTCTCCGCCTGATTGTTCTTGATGTGGATATCTCAAAATATTTATGTATGCACCAAAAGCATAATGAGGATTCTAACGACCTCAACCGACAAAAAGGCCGAGGGACTTTGGCCCGAGGGATGTTTGTCGTCTGAGATCATTAGAACTATAGTTAACGCCCGTGGTACACACAAGATTTTATTTTTGACCTAATTTTAATGGTTCAGATTTACTTGTTTACTAATTAAATAGTTGTTAACTTGACTCGGTTTCTCTTTCCGTTTCATAATTCCCCTTCACAAGTCTCTCCATAAGAGAATATGTAGCATCGTTCAACTGTTTTCATACTTCCTCGTAACCACGACACTCTCGAGGTAAGTACGTCATGGAGAGAATATCGAGCTCCGTATCGAAGACAGTTATAAGCAATAACCTATCAGTATTTTTATTAATATTTATAGCATGAACAAACATGTAAGTTATGCGTGTGGTCAGTGAGGACTTCCAGCTTTGAAGCAAATCCTCATTTTCTGAGATAGATTGAATAATTCATCCGATAACACACACACACACACACACACACACACATATATATATATATAAATGTGTGTGTATATATACATATATATGTATATATAAATGTGTGTATATATATACATATATATATATGTATATATAAAAAAAATATATATATATATACATATGTATGATTGCATTAATATTCTTATAGAACATATACATACATTTATTCACTTTTTTTCTTGTTCTAACGAGAATCAGAACACTCAGGCACCTCCCCTAAAATGTGCCACACGACACGGCGTTGCAAATGGGTAATGCTGAGTTAATGTGAACGCATCTCTGAGCTATAATCTCACAATCAGTCACACATTAAAAAACTTAATCTAACACCTGTGGGTGATAGCTTGTAGCAGCTGCATCGAACATTATGTTTTATACTACGTATTGTACTCGATGGTAACACCTGTCTTTCAGATACCGTCACTCGAACATAAATGTTTAACACCACAAATTTCCCAATGGATATTGAGTGTAATGTGAGGAGAGGTAGTGTTTAAATAGTAGTTTACGCAATTAGCTTATAATGTTAAGCTTTATTGCATAAGTATATGTTTTGAAAACGAGTGACGTTAAGAGCAAGTTTTCAAATTTGTACGAATGCAATGAAGCAACATCATAAACGAGTTGCATACGCTGTTGTTTTGTATGACAGCATTATAAATTTATGAGCATCAAACTTAATTTTGCTAAATACCTATCCTGTGATGTCTTGGGTACTTGACATCCGTGTGAGAAAATGGTGGTCGGCAGTTCCGTTTACCTCTACCTCCCCCCGATTCTTTCGTTGCAATTGGCTGAATGTGTGATGACGCAATCATTCGTGCCGTAAAATCTAATACGTCATCATTTGTGCCGTAAAAGCCCGATTATGAACGATTTATTGCAACACAAAAGGTCGTTTATAATTATGGAATATAATAACAGAAAATAAATCTACAACTTTATAATTCTTAATTGAAAGTAATGGTCTTGATATAGACTGCATAAAACGCACTTACAAGTAAAATTCTTTTACTGAGGGACGTAAACGGCTAGTAAGATAAAACTAATGAATAAAATAATAATAAGTTAAAATAGCAGTCAAACAGGGTAAACACAAAATACAAAGAAGGTACATCTGACTTACCAACTTCAGTCAATAAAAGTGTTCCTAACTATATTTTTGTTCATTTGTTTTCCTGAGATTAAAAAATTGTAATTGCACGTATTAATTTCTTATTTACACAATAGATAATGTGTGGAGAAGCTCTAAAATTTATTTGAAATTTAATTTGCATTACCTGAATTTGGCGTTAATAAATGTGAAAATAATTCAATATTCGACACAAGGGAAAAAATTTCTTCTGGACCACATAGAAAAAGAAAAAGAAGTAATAGTTCAGTAATTTAGAACCACGTCAAAAATATGCGAAGCTCTAAAAATTAGCGATTGCTGCTGTAGCTGCCTTCGCATTTGTTGGCATTCGTAAAATAAAGTTTAACAGACAATATGCCTATGTATCCAGAGATAAAATACGTCTTTCAATTTTGCAACCTATAAAGTAAACAAATTATTTCCAGCTTACTTTTTTTTACTTTTGAGTTTCTATACTTATAATGAATTCAAAATTGCATTGTACATAATTTTTTTTTCCACAAAATACAGTCATATAGGGAAATGTATCAAGTTACTATAGATGCATTCGAAATAAGAATAATCTCCCAATAATAATTAAGAAACCAAACTTGAAGTAGCTGTAATTCTCCATTAATTGTAATTTGCTCGCAGTCTACAATGAGAGAAGACGTGCGAAGCATCAAACTGGTCTCGTTCATCTAATTTTCTTTTGAAATGTTATATATAATGTTTTATTTTTCACTAAATTTCACAAGATTTGAATTGTCTGAACAATTTGTCAATTAGCAAAATTATTTCGATCACATTATTTTATTTAAACAAGAATTTGTATTTTAATTACAAATTTCGACTCCCCTCCCAGGCAAATGCAGTCTTACAAACGCCCAATTGCTGACGTGTAGCCTCCTCCGCCGGCCGTGTACCAGCATGACGCGGTGGATCGGTTGGGCTTGGGCGGGCCTGTGCGGCCCACCGCGAGATTTCAGATACGCAGCAACAAGCTTAACAAAGTAGTGAGCCTGATGTACCGGGAATCGGCGCCAGAAATGGCGATGCCCGTTATCAGCTCTGCTACACCCTCCGCGAACGACCGATTAAGCCCGGGACGCAGTTGGCGGGGCTAGGAACGTCTACTGGGAGACCCAATGACCGGCGATTAGCGCCCAGAACCTGCGGAAATGTTTTGTGCCGAATCAATGTATTGATTATGGTGTTGCTTTGATAATTTCAGAAAGCTATGAACATTCCGTAACCAAATCTGCGGCAAATTTAGATCTTGAGATACTTTTCGAAACAAGTTCAAAAGAATGATGGATCCGTTCGTTAAGCTGTAATTCGAATATTACGTTCGTTCGTTCGTTCTTGTCATACAAGATTGTTTGTTTAGTCTCTGAGCTACAGAAACAAAACCACAGGGAAAGTCTGAATTATTCTTTTTTTTTTAATTTTACCATCTTAGTTCTTTTCCCTAGGAAAGTTCAAGGCTGCAAAACGTGGCCGCATTTATAATTAAAATGTGAAAGAAAATCATGTTATTACGTTTCATTTTATTGGTATTTAGAGTATGCATACACTACCGAAAGGATATTCGAAAAATAATAGTTTTAGATTCTTACTTCACGCAGCACATTTCTTACGAACTTTAAATACACATTTCTGTAAGAAATTGTACCTCTTGAGCAAGTAGATCGTTATTTTGAACGATCAATTTTAGTGTTGTCGTCCTCGTCAATTTATTTCAACACTAATTGCACACACTACGAAATACATAATGATTCTGACGGAAATATGATTAGGAGAGAGAAAATAATGATGTGCGAAGATTTATGAATAAGCACGAAGAGAGTTGTAAGAAAGGAAGTGGTCGGTTCGGGAAGGTACCCGCAGTGATTCATAGAAGGAAGTTGGAGGGTAGACGCGGGTGATGAACCCAGCGCGACCTGCAGCAACACGCGCAGCGGTCGAGCGGTGCGGTACGGCCGGGAGCGGAGGGCGACGACGACGACGACGACGAGGTTGAGAACGAGGGGAGGCGAGTGGGAGGGGGCGATGGAGAAGGAGGAAGACGAGGGGGAGGGGGTCGATGGAGGAGGGGAAGGGGGAAGGGGCGATGACGAAGTAGTTGGAGGACGACAATGTGAGAGAGGGGAACGACGGAGGAGGACGAAGGGGAGGGGATTGGAGGAGGAGGAGGACCACGATGAGGGCGAGAACGAGGGAGGAGGGGAGCGGCGGAGGAAGTGGTGGTGGTCAAGGGGGGGAAGGGGTGGCGGAGAAGGACGACGAGGGAGAGGAGAACAATGCAGGCGGACGAGGTAGAGGGGAATGGAGGAGTAGGAGGACGACGACGAGGGTGAGGAAGAGGGTGGAGAGAAACGCTGGAGGAGGAGGTGGCGGAAGTCGAGGGGGGTGGAGAAGGTCGACGATGGAGAGGGGAACGGCGGAGGAGGAGGAGGATGAGACTGAGGGGGAGGGGGCGGATGAGGTGGTCGAGGGGCAGGAGGGAAGCGGTGGGGAGCGGTGCGACCGCAAGTGCATCGAGGAGGCGCTGCGGAGCCTCTTGGCCTCCGGGGCGAAGGGCGGGGGCAGGGCGCTGGCTGCTCCACCTGCAGCCCTTGAGGTCAAGCGCCCTCGGGGCGGCGGGGAGGGGCGGGCAGACAGACAATCGCCCGTGCGCCACGCTTCCCGCGCGTAAATCTTATTAACAAGGGCGCGCGGGCGAGAGGCGACGGGCGAGCGGCCGGCGAAGCGTCAGCGGCCGACGCGCGCACGACGAATGGGCGGGGGCCTGCAGGCGCTCTGCCCCGCGAGCCCTCCGCCCCCGCTTCCACCTCCACCTCCGCCGCCCTCGCCCCACGCCCACTCCTCTGCCCTCGCTGTCTCCCCTGTCCGAACGCCCGTCAACGCCCTTGCCCTCACATCTACCCCACCGACACCCACACCTCACTCTCATCTTGCTCTCAACACACTCTCACCCTCACCCTCGCCATCTTGCTCTTGCCTTCTCCCACGCCCACGTCCTTGTTCTTGTCCTTGCCCTTGCCCTCACCCTCGCTACTGCCCTTGCTCCAGTCCTTGTTCCTGCTCTTGCTCCTGCCCTTGCTCCTACCCTTGATCCTGTTCGTGCTCCTTCCCGTGCTGCTGCCCTTGCTCCTGCCCGTTCCCTTACCCTCGCTCTTTGCGTCACCATCGTCCTCAGCTCGTTCACGTACCGTTCCATACATAAATCTATTTCTCTTCTATCACAATCTGAAACTCTTTACCCAGTCCTGCTTCCCTGTCTACTCTCAAACTTTGTGTCAGTTATTCTGCTTCCATTACGATCTGACTCTTCTCTTTTCTTCGTCCTTTTCCACTTGCTGTTCTTCCGCTCATTTCGTTCTGTCCTGCACTCTCATCACTTAGTCTCTGAAGCATCCTTCTCCCACTGTCACTGAAGTATTGTGGCACTTCGTACTTTCTATTGCGGCTCTCATTCTCTATCCATTCGTTGAACATTTCCCGGAAACCTCACTGTGAAGCACAGTAGAGTTCGTAACTTCAATGAGCAATGACTGTTGTCCAGCCTTTGGAGTACCCAGTCAATCAACATATAGTACCGGAGCTGCGGAAGCTACGCCTGACCCATTCTACCGCTCGTAGACGAAAATCATGGGCTCGTTTCGTGATTCTGGGAACGCGTTACATTCAATAATGTGTCTATGATCACATCGTACAATCGTCTTTGCCGCATTCATTCTACGACCCATAGCCAATGGTTTATTTCACTACCAGTGAGTGTCTTTGGAATCGTTACCACAGTCATCACATCAACAGCATCAAATCGTTTGAATATAGCCACGTTATTACTGGTCCATTTCAGATCAGGAGTTTATATTTCTTGATCCAAATCTACAAAATAGACAAAGATATTCGTAAGCAAAGGCAAATTAATTTTCATTTCCAATCAGCGGGTTTACTAGAGTGCTACGTAGTAGAAGAGGATTCGATTTTCGTTTTAACTTTGTTCGACATCTTGACGGCTGAACACTTTTAAAAACGAACATTATTATTATTATTATTATTATTATTATTATTATTTTATATGAGTATTCTGTAGATCGTTATCAAATAGAGGTATTAGAAAAGATATATTTAATTTTCCTTTCTTACACTATTTTCGATTTAAATAATTATTTGTCGGAAAGGAAGCAGCAAACATTTAATACAACAATTGAAAATATTGAACTCGTGCTTTACAAGGAACAGAAGAGTGAAAACATCAGTAAATAAAGCGATAGGAAAGATTTGACATGAAAAACAAAACCCAAGCATTGCCAAGGACCCAACTACATTGTACATACACTACACTTTACTGAAATAGAACCTCACATAAATTGCACCATTTAGTTAATTGGTCCAAAGCACATTAGCTCTAATGTGGTTCGATTAGCCAGTGTTCCAAAATTTGTAATAATTTGGAATTAAGTGATAAAAAGGCAAGGAAGCAATTATGTATTCCATTTAAAAATTAAAATCATTCTTTCATTAGTGTCCATAAAAATCGACAATCGATTTTTGTAGTGTGCATTGGTGCACCATGGAAGGGGGTTCACAAACTCTTGACACTCCTTCCTGCCAGAAACCAATTACACAATTTCAAATACAGTATATACGAACGTTTTATAAACGTCATTCAGTAATTCAATTGATTACGTTAAACGTTTAAGTCATCAAAAAAATTTATTCAGCTTAAATGACAAATTCTTTATACGAAAAGACCAAGTCGGCTAGTCACTACACCAAGCACGTCCCCTCCTCAAAGCAAAAACTTTATTGTGCTTCATCTAATGTGAGAAGAAACATTTCAGGCAACCCATCATGTATGTCATACAATTGCACAGTTTCTTGAGAGCTCAGGAAAGTCAGTACCATTGATCTATCTTATCCGACTATTTATACTCTATCACGTGGGAATATGGTAGTTAAAGCACGAAATAAGCGTAAATGATGAAAACATAAAAATTTGTATTACCGCAAATTATTAGGATGTGTGTATTTTGTGAATAAATTCAATAATTCATCAATTCAAAAAACGATCCGATAAACAGAGATCGTACCAACCGACCATCAAAAACTCAGTGCTGGCACCGAAAAGGTTTCCTACGGGAACACACCGGCAAGAACGCATTCCAGGCGGGAGTGGAAGCGGGCAGCGGAGGAAGGCCACCACGCATTTCAATGCGCATACATGACAGTATTGTGCAGAAATAACTTTTATCTTCAGTATTTTACAAAACTTAAGAATATCGACGAATATGTCATATAATTGGGCCAATACACATTGAGGCAAATGTTGTCCCATGTCAAATTTGTGTCTCAAAATTATCCTAATATGAACGTCAAAGGCGCAAGCAAGATACTAAGTGTATCATTTTATCTTCCGTCTTTATCCATTAGAGCCCAGAAAAGCCAAAGATTCCATGTGTAAGTAACCGAATGGAAAATAACTCAAAGTAGTTATTAGCTTATTTATAAGAAATAACTCAAAGTGAGTATTACTCAAAAATAACAGTTTATGGTCATTTTGGAAAGAAAGCCCATCGTGCAAAAATTCAACCAACCAACAATATATTTACCGACCGACTTTAGGTAGCTCAAGGCATCAACTGATGCCGCTGCAGACCAGGAAATGGTTCGAGTTCCGACGGTGGCAGGATTTTCGACACTACCTGCATACCTAGGTGGAGTTCACCTATGTTGGAGAATGGCGAGCACGGACCGCGCTCGATCTTTCTTTTTCTTCATTGTTCTATCCTCACCCCTTATTTACACCCACATGCACGACACTACCACTTATGTCGGGAGACCAGGGGGGAGCTTAGAGCTTATTCTGGTTGGGGTAGTGCCCCGCTGGTGAGAGATACCTGGTTCAGAAAAAAGCCAACCTGCCGACCTGAATGTCGGCGGCGGTTTTCTCCATCCAATGGGGGAAGATCACTGCTATGTCCCGAGGAAATACATGCACTAAACTGACGGGATGAACGACCTTATCAGTTGACGCGCTCGGAAATTCCAAATAATCAATCTGACCTACCGCTCGCCCGATCATCGCCCATCCAACATTTCGGGCCTGCCATGGCAGCGAGAAGTCTCCCACATAGTTTATGGTCAATCTGAAAAGAAACTCGACCATCCAACAAGTCAACCGACGATCCGATAACCAAGCAACCAACAAGCACAGCGACCGACCGTCCGATCATCGTCCATCCGATCACTAGGACCTTCCAAAGCAGCCAGAAGGGTCCCTCAAAATAAAGTTTATGCTCATTTTGGAAAGAAATCCGGACATCGACCATCTCAACGGACAATCCGTGGCCAAGCTACCTACAAACAGATACAAAAACCACCTACAACCTACAAATAACTAGTTTATGGTCATTTTGAAAAAAAACAACGATTATGCAACAACTCAACCGACGATCCGATATCCAGAGTTTGGTCGCTGATGACCAAGGAGTTGAAAAGCGACCTAAAATAAATACATTTTTAAAAAGGCAACGCGAAGCCTCTCTCAAACTAAACATTTATGGTCATTTTGAAAAGAAACCGAATCATCAAACAACTCACCCGACGATCCGACAACCTACAAGCAGAGCGACCGACCGTCCGACCATCGGACCTGCCAAGGTAGCGAGAGCCCCGGCGCGGCGGGCTCGCATTCCACGCAGGCGCGGGCGGGCGAGCGGACGCAGGCAGCGCGGGAAGGACGCGAGCCATTCCCAAGGCGCAAACGCGGGCGGAGCGTGGAACCCCTCGTCACGTGCTGCGGGTGCCGTTAGTCCAGTTAATTGTGATGCCTTATCTCCTGAGAACTTTACGATGGAGTTGTCCGACAGCTTCGCGGGTGCCCCCCCTGCGAGAAGATGCATTGCGCCAGAAAGTTTAACGTTCTCAGTGCTCGGGACAGTAGTCCATACAGTGTGTACTTTACGAGCGTTCTTGCTTAGTGCAGTCACAAAATGTAACATGTTTATTTTTTGTGCAGGATATGTGAAGCTGTTGTCCGAGGACAAATATTTAACATTGAAATAGAAGCGTGAATATTCACCGTTGGGTCTCACAAACGATATTTATGATATTTCATATTCTTACTTCATATTGATACTTCATATTTGGTTAGAACTGAGCAAACTACTCGCGGATCTTTTCTTTTCGTTAATGAAATAACTAAATTTTTCATTAATTATCGTGTTGACTCAATTTAAAACTTTTAATGGAAAATCAATTATTGAAACTTGAAAAAATTCTTCAAATAAATTTCTAACGAAATTCCCTTCCCAATTTTCTGTTGAATTCAAGATATAATTAACTACACAACATTACCGTATTTGAGAACTTGGGCATCTTGATCATGAACAAAAATATGTATTGAATTCGGATGTGAAATTTTGAGTTGAGATAATTTACGAAATGAGTGATCTTTGATTGGGGAACCACATAAACCTTGCTTGTTAGAGAACCAATGAAAATATAAATGATTTTGGAGTGTACTATCTGTTTACATTTAAATACGTTTACCTGATGAAATGCATTTCTTAAATTCTTGATTGTGAAAGCATCTGAATAAGTGTGCTTGCGCAAGTACGTCTCTGCGTTTTATTTTATTTCCACAATCATACTACAGAATTTATTTCCATTAAACCGAGAGTTGTTTTATCTTCGATCATTTCTTCAGACCAATTAAACTTATTTTAAAAAGAAACAATTTGTCGCTGTTTAGATACATCGCACTCTAAAAGGATGTGCTGAAGTCACCGAGAATGTTGTGACACGGCCTCTCTTCCCCCGAGGTGTAACAGCCCACATGTGGTAATCATATGGGTGGTCGGAATATAAACCCGATGATGCTAGTAACCACATCGACAGATAGCATCTCCGATCTAAGTAGCAATCTGAATAACAGCAATAGGCTAAGAACGTCAAACGAAAGGACACAGCGCCTCGCCGAAAGCTCACAAAGAACCGTTCCCATGAAATATGGTTCCCGAGTAGCCGATATCATTGATAATGAAGCCCAGTAAATAAAAAGAAACAGGGTAAGAACACATAGTGTCAGGTTCCACAAGGGTACGTGTAGAGGATACACGATCGCTTTGAAGTATTTATCTGCAACACTTAAGAAGCGATAAATTTCCCTGGGGCTGCGTAGGACCGACGCAGCCGCGTGAAATACTGCGGCGATGACGGCCGCGTATTTTATAGCGGCTAAGAAGCTTATTACGGTGGTTCCGGGCCTTCTCGCGCTAAACAGCACCTGCCAATGGGCGCTGCGCACGGGCTGCGGGGGGCGGCCACGGTACAATTAAACAGCCGGGGGCGGGGGCGGGGGGGGGACGGCGACGGGGACGTTGGCAGAGGCGGCTGCGGCGGGAGGGGCGATAGTGATGGAGGTGAGGACGGTGATGACGGTAGCAGTTTTTTTTATTCCTAGCAAAGTAAATTTACAAACTATTTTACATTAAAATTATTAGTAGATATGTTAACATTGATAGTTAACAATGACAATGACAATTTGTGAATGAAAGTATCCCAGTGGTACATTTCACCGTCTTCTTGCGTCTAGAACAAAATAGTCATTTTATTACTTTCGGTTATGTTTCAAAGTTTAGGATTATATGTGACTATACGTATTGGACTAATATGAAAATCTACTCGTAAAATGGTGTAAAGGTGTAATTCTGGGTTATCGGTAGTTTTCTTCATTATCTAGAAGGTTGATGGCTAGAGGATTTGGTTGGGTTTCCAGACGAAGAATAGCTTGTTTCAAAGACTGCAGGTACGTTTAAGTCTCTGTGCGGCGTTGTGTTTGCGACATACCATGGTGCTGCAGTAATCATTCTAAGAATTTTTTTTATTGAAATCTCTGTCGAGCGGAGAGATTTAACCAGCGTGTAGTGCCCCAAATTTGGATGCCGTAGGTCCATATAGGTAGCAATGTCGCTGGCGACAGGGTGTTGAGAATTGGTGGTGGGGGTGGCCCGTCGGTGGTGCGAGAGAGAGAGAGAGAAAGAGAGAGAGAGAGAGGTGAAGGGGCCATCGGTGAGAGTGATGGCGGTGACTGAGAAAGCGACAGAGTTATCGATTGCTGTATTCGATTAATATACTTCTGGTAATCCTGTACATTTGCTCAGGTACCTCTTCTGCTGCTACTCATTGTAACTTGTAATGAGAACACAAGAAGAATACTGTACCGTTAAATCGATATTTAGTAGAAACAGAGGAACGTGAAGCCACTCTTTAACAGCCGGCGTCTGTGAAGGATTTCAACAGTCTGCTGTCTGTTAAAAACAATAGAAACAGATGAGTTGTATCTAAAAATGGTGTATGAGTACTCGTATTGAAGGAACACATTTTTTATATTTGTTTGATTTTTTTTCTTACAAGAATATTTTATTACTACTAATACCAAACGGCACATGTTTGATATTACAAATATCTTGGCAAGTGACCTCGACTGCCCTCGGCAAGCTGCCCACGACAATCGCGTGTTACTTGTGTATATTGACTTAATGACATTAACAACTGGAATTGATTCCAAATATTATATCAGTTTTATATTTAAATTAACGTTTGTAAAGTATTATATAAATTAGGTCACGTAGGTATATTTTTCCTGATCTTAAATTAAAAAAAACTTAAATTTCAATGATAACTCCTAGTAGTATTCGTTTTGTCATTTCTTTTCATTAAAATATCACTAAAAATACTTTTGTTATTTAACTCCAAAACCCATATAGGAAGGAGAGAAATGTGTGTGAGAAAAGAAACTTAACGGTTTTGGCAGGTGCACATAAAAATTGAACATACATGTGAAGTTTAATGCTTTCCTTAATATCCTTACAAACACCGTAGGTCAGGTATCATTAAAACGACAGAGGAAAAAAGTAAAAGAATTGGAAGTAAGAGGAGTGACGCAACTATTCCTTGCGTCGAGTGAGCATTATGGGATAAGCGTATTTTTCAAAGAGATTGTCTCTTCCAACACAAACTTTCTCGACTTTATGCCATTTGAAGAGTGTTCTAATTAAACAGTTGTTTATAATTTCTTTACTACTTATTTAGTGATTAATATTTGGCAAATACACGTTTGTGTACTACGTTTAAAAATCAAAATCCATAACCTAAATATTGAAAATTAAACGCAATTGGAGTGTCAATTTGTATAGAAATTACTATAGAATGACAACGAAATTACGAAATATATGTTTGATCTGCCAGTCTCGTGGAAGAAAAGAAAGAAGAAATTACAGATTACAGTTGGAACAACAGCAATTTCGAAAAGCAATGCCGAAGATATGACAAAATTTAACTCTGTGTAACAATATTTACGAGAACGTGTCAGTTTAATTGAACAATGAACTACAAAATACACAACAAAACTGCAAATAAATTTCAATCTCTACTAGTATCCGAATTCAAATGTGTCACTTGTGTATGTTTTCTCTCTGATCACTGATAATTTTATTCATTCCCGTTCGTAGCATATGATTTCATTAATTTTTGAACTAGCTGTCCTATTTCTTTTTAAAATTATATCGACATTCGCCGTAATTCCTGCCTATGTATTTGCCCGCGTTGCTCTTTGTTCCAAACCGGAACCAATTCCGAAGATTGCACTGTGGCTCCCCGGCCGAGCTCGTCGTCTGTTCTCCTCGGCCGCCTGGCCAGCGCCACCGGCCACCGGCCACCGGCCACCGCGGCGGGCCAGGCCCCTGGAATTACGACTCATCACGGGCCCATCGCGTCGCGGCTCATTGCTCCGCCGATATGAGCTCCCTCGCCGCCAGGGGCGGGAGGGAAGTGGGGCGCCTTGCAGCCATGCGCCCCCCAGCTGCGGGAGGAGAAGACGGGAGGAAAGAGAAGAACGAGGACGGAGGGGAGGAGACAAATAAGAAGGAAGATTGGACAAAGGCGAGAGGAAGAAAGTAACAAAGACGGTAGAAGAAAGAGGAGGATCGAAGAAGGAGGAGGTTGAAACAAGGAGGTGGGTGGAAAGGGGAGGAGGGTCGAAGAGAGAGGGAGAAGAAGGAGACAAGAAGAAGAAGAAATGGGAAAAAGGAGGCAAAAAGGAAAAGGAGGAGGGTCGAAGAAGGAGGAGGTATGAAGAAACAGGAGCAGACGATGAGGTAGGAGACTAAGGAGGAAACGGAGGACAAAGATAGGATGAAGGAGGACAATGATAGAATGAAGGAGAACGAGGATAGTATAAAGGAGGACGAGGAGAGGAAGGAGGACAAGGAGAAGAAGGAAGAGAAGGAGATTAAGGAGAACTAGGAGAGGAAGGAGGAGAAGTCGAGACGAAGAAGGGGTGGTTGGGTAGGCGAGGAAGAAAAGAAGATCAGACGAATGGTGAAAAGAGGACAAAGGTCGACGAAGGGGCGAAGAAAGAGAAGAGGTACAGAAAGTCGTGGACGGGGAGGCGAGAAAGAGGGAGGAAACAAAGAGAAACAAATTTGACCAGAGGATGGGGCCGAGGACTTTAAGAGCGGACGGCAGAGACTCTACAGCTCAGGGCGCCGCGAGCCGCGGATCGGTGCTGGCTCCCGCCCGTCAATTTGCCTGTGACATACGAGCGCAGCGCCCCGTGACGATGGCAGCGCTCAACATCGCGTTTTAATGTCGATAAGAACTCCCCAAGGGGCGTGTCTCAGTGCAACTGTTGCGGACATGAGTCCCAATTGTACATTATTTACTATAATGCCCTGCATCTATGCTCAATGTTGCTCAACGAATGATGACTGATGAGGAATGCATGAGCAATGAGATCATGAAACGTAGATGGAATCCGATACAGGTAAAACGGGGGCGCTCCGAAGAAATCTGCCCGGAAATCCACTTTGTCTGCAAAAATTTCAAATGGAAAATTAGGGAGTTCATCTCCGGTTCCAAAACATCGAGGCACAAACTTTCTAAACTACTAAAATTACAACTTTAACCCTTATTATTGGAAGGTCTACATTCAAATCTTATTATGTGACATTTTATTTGAAAGAGGTTTTCGATTGGTTTGTAATATAGTCTTAGCTACGATAGCTGTATACTTCGATTTTTATAAAGTGGCCGATAACATTAAGCATTTGTTACACCTCCTGCCTTATAAAATATATCTTTTTAATTAATTCGCAAACGTCCTTCTCAACGGGGCTCGTGGCCTCAGAAATGTGTTTTATCACCGTCGAAAAGATTCATTTTATAAGGAAGGTGGTGTAACAATGGTTTAATGTTATCGACCACTTTGAAAAAGCGAAGTGTAATTCTAGGAGAAATTTTCTCAGTAAAATTATTGCGTTCATAAGGGCTCCTCGGCAATAGAATGAGGTCGAACACAACAAACGAATGACAAGGGGACGTCTCAGGAAATTCAATGTCTGCAGTAGGGTTAGAATCTTCAGACGATAAGTCACCCTTGAACCAGATTTACATAAATCCAGAGTATTTTTCTTTTATTAAATTTTCATACGATATATTCTATAATACATTCTATTTCAATTATGCTAATACTAAGAAATAGAATGATGATGATTTGGGCCAAGAATATTTTGTCGACTGAACCGTCTGAGCATACTTTTGGGTTACCTGGAAATATATCCTTGTCGTACATAGTCCATACCTTAAGATAAGACTAGGATAAATGTAAAGGCATAGCTTTCTCCAGGGTACAACTACACAGCTTCTCGCCGCGCTGGTCGAAGCAACAACACACAACACCAATATCGGCGATCTCCCCGCGGGGGTCGAGTTCGTTTCCTGCCGACTCTTCAAGGAAGCGCAGCAAAGGAATGCCTTCGGACCGTCGATAGATCAACCGGAGCGTTCCGATGTCAGAACGCCCCCTCCCCTGCAACCCGATCGCCCATCCCCCCTCCCCCCTCCCCCTGCCTTCGCCCTCTGTAATTAACGGTCGGCGGCGGCGCGACGCCTCCGAAGCCTCCGATGGCTTATCGCCCACGCCGCCCCCACCGCCCCCGCGCCGCCCCCGCTGCGGATCGACAAGACTTACGCCTCCCGGCGCTATACTGACGCGCATCCGTGTTGCCACGCGCCGTCCCCACTCACGGCCTGCGCCCCCTCGACACGGCCGCACCAATCGTCCCCAGCACTCTCCTCGCCGCCCAACACTCCGACTCACCTCTGTCCTGCTCCGTACGCTCCGAGCCCGCTTCAACCCTGTTCGACCCCGCTTCGACCCCGCTTCGACCCCACTCCGACCCACTCCGACCCCACTCCGATCCCATTCCGACCCACTCCGACCCACTCCGATCCCACTCCGACCCCACTCCGACCCCACTCCGACCCCACTCCGACCCCACTCCGACCCCACTCCGACCCCACTCCGACCCACTCCGACCCACTCCGACTCCATTTTAACCCCGCTTCGAAGACCCTGTTGTAACTGCGAATGGTGGAATATTTTTTCGGGGTAGGGGTCGTATAGCTACGAAAAGGGATAGCACCCTTAAAAAAGTCTCTTCTATAATGGAAATCTTAAAATATTAAATTTGTAAACGATTTACTAGTTTATACCAACACTGGTACCTACGAGCCTCAAGGGAACGCCTGACTTCTCTACAGTTCTAGTGAAAGGGAAGTCGCCGTGTCGACCCAAAAAAAGGCATAGGAATGATGTGTTTAACATCGATGAATTTATGGCGCCTGCCGGAATTGAATTTGTAGGTCATTGCCTTGAAAAGTGGTTTCCCAGATCAGTTCTATGCGAATGCCGCAGCAGCACTCTAGGATACTGGGCTAGAAACACGTTCGATCTCTCTATCCCTATTTTGTCCTCATGCAATCATTCTGATCTCCTCTATTCTGCCCTATTGTCGTATGACCCTTTTCTTTGATTCACAAAAGCTTTAGACACCCGGAAAGCATCTAAAAACTCGTAGCCTTCCGAAGCATTAAATGTGGCTTAGTGTAAAAACAGAATAATTAACAAATAATATAAAGGCATTAATTTATTATTTGTACAGGAAGATATTCATAAATTCCTAGGCCCAAGGGTTGGAGGTCAGTACCCACCAATTCCCCTAAAATTGTTAATTGGAAACGTCATTTTTTAAGTCGATGAAATTTAGGCGTAAAACCTTGAAATATGATTTAGAAACGATCCAATTTATCACACCATTAAATTCACCTGAAACGCATTCACACCCACACGATTTCAAGATCCCCAGCAACTGGCGGGTAAAGTACTGCGTTTGAATGGACCTGGGACGAAGCGACGCCGGTAGGGACCGCTTCAGCAACGGCGGCCTACTTAAACAAGCGAAGGCAACAGGCGGCGGGGAGAAGGGAGAGGTGGGTGGGGCGGGGCGGACATGATTAATACGTTGGCCGTACGGGACCGCCGGGTAAAAATACGGGACACTTGTTGCTGGAGGAGGCGACTCGAGGCAGAAGCAAGGAAGAGGCCTCCGCAGCAGGTAGCCGCGGAGACGAGCGCCAACAGGGCGTAGAAGACGACTCCGTGGCTGAGACGCGACTGACGAGAAGCCTACCTTAACTCTCATACCATAGAGGAAATACTGTATTACGTTTTTCTACGCTCCTCCAAGCATGTTTTTTTGGAGCCCCAGAACCATTTATTTACGTGTTTTTTTTCTGAATTTATCAAGTAGGTATCTTCCTTTTTCCACATAGTTCCCCCCTTTAATGAGAAAGGTATTTTTTTTGTTACATGGATCGGCATCACCTCATTTGTAATTTTATCAGCCTCATTTAAAACATATGTATTTTGTATTTGTATTTTGATACCGTCAGTATTTGATTTTTCTCTCGAGTCACTGACAAATTCTCTTAGATATCTGAAACAATTCTTATCAAAAATGAAAGTATCGTAGTTTTCCTGTATCTTTGAGGGAAAAAAGGGATAATTAAAAAAATGCTCACCAAATTTTCTAAAAAAGACTCTTCATACATTCTTTAAATTTTCTGCTCAAAAAGAGCAAAGTTCAAAGCTTAGAAACATACGTTCAATTGTCATTTAAAACTCGAAAATTTTATTAAAATCTCGAAAACTTGAAAATTGCGAAAGTTTATTTTTCAACTTATCCTACTCTACACATTTATATTGCCTGCCCAAGACATTTTTTGTTTCGTGAACGCAAGTATAACTATACTGGGAATTCAAAAACAAACGTCCCGTTTTTAGTAAGACTTTCAAATTAAAATAAAATTAAAAATTAGGGCTTTTCTGAGTCTCTCAGACACTGTTTCTTTTGTTACAGTTTTTACAATAAAAGGGTAAATATTAGTACTATAAAAGTTGCAAAACAACAATATTAAGTAATTATTACGATGCAGTACGTGCTGATGTAGCACCAGTTATTTCCCCTATCTAAACTGCATATGCACTAAGTGAGTTAATTCTTAATTCTAAAGAAAGTATCGTGATATTGTGTAATCTGTAGCGATATCTCAAGAAACTAGTGGTGCCGTATTTTCTCGCTCGTGTTTTCACGCAAAATTACGCGAAAAATACCCAGATATTCGAAAAACTATACATGACCTTATTTCAAAATCTATCTTTAAGGAACATATTTCATTAATGTAAAAAATCTCTATATTTAATACTTAAGTTGTAGGAATACTGCGAAAAAATGTTGATCTTTCGCAATTTTCGAGTTTTCAACGAACCTGCACCATTCTCTTAAAAGTTCTTCCCATTATCCGACAACAAAATTTAATCAAAATCGATGGAGCTTTCGTTTTTCTAAAAAAAATTGAAAATGTGCCAGTGGCTGGTAAAGTACTTCCCAAAATTAAAACTTCGGTTTCAAATTCAAGAGGTCGCGACATCAGGTAGATCAATTGGGGAATATCAGTTTTATAGAAAATCGGCTGGCCTTTTTAACTGCTAGCTTTGTGCACAGACGGGCAGACAGAGAGGCATACATAGTGACGGACGGACGGGCAGACAGACGTTTTTCCGTCATTCTACTTTTCGTATCAAGGACCCACAAAACATGGATTCTGACTACACCACGTTTAAGAGGATTTTTTTTAAATTTAGCAACTGGATTTACCCACTTTCTCGTTATCCAGGCCCTTAATATGAATTTTTCTGCCGAAAATCGCCGGTTTTTCGCGCAGCATTACATGAAAGTAAAAGCGCTTTCCTTAGTAATACTCCTCCACAGAAGAGGTAATCGTAAACGAGATAATCGTCCTATACACCTCCTCACTCGCATTGGCCTCGTGATATTCTACCTCACTGAAGTTCCGGTTTGATAGAGAACAGGTGTGAAACCGAACAAAAAACCTTGGGTTGCTGACAAAGGCAACAAAAAATAGAAGGAAAAGACGTGCAAGCGAGGATGTGTCAGTTCCGGACACGTGCGGATTCAGGAAATTATATATGCATGCTGAGCTTTGGAGTGTGCAGAGCCTTGTTTGTACTATGAACAATTTAAGTAAGAGCGAAAGTATTCGCATTTCGAATGAGAGGACATTCGTCGGTTTGCCGATCTGCTTCGTTGCACAGTGACAAGACAGCTTAAGAATTCACAAGTTATACCACTTCAAGTCACGGTGAAGTCATTGGCGGACGTACTCGTGAATTAACATACCACTCCGGTATTTATTTTCTCCGATGTCATGCGTCTTCACGAATGCTTCAGCGGCAGATAAATTCAAGTGTATTCACAGAATCTGAATTTTCTGTTGGGGACAATGGGGAAATCGAATTACATTTCTCTAGTGAAGGCGAATATTTTTGGGAAGTTGAGCGAGATGGACTTATACCTGGGTTGTCCAACTGGCGGCCCGCCGTGCCATTTACTGCCGCGAAAAGTTTTTAGTCTGAAGTGGAAGTCCCTTTCATCCATGTCGGACAAGAACATAATAATAATAATAATAATAATAATAATAATAATAATAGTAATAGTAGTACTATTATTATCATTAATGTTAATGCTAGTGTTACTACGAAGAACAACGAATGCGCCCTGTGGGGGTCAAACCCCTTTTAATGTAAATATATGTTATGTTTAGCTATAAGAACTTTTTGTAGTAAATTCGAAATTCAAAATCATCCCAATGTGTTTCACTGCGTCATGTATGGTACGGACTGATATCACGAATGGTTCCAATTCCCCCCTCCCCAATTAATGAATATATGGCCCGCAATCATACGATAGGTTTTAGGTGGCCCTTAACGCCTTGGAAGTTTGCCACCTCTGACTTACACCGTTCGGTTGTAAGGAATTCTGTAAGGAGGGATACAGGTAATTTGTCTGATATTTCTATTAATTTTCATGTTCAGTAAGTCCGGGAAAATTTGAGTGAATTGTGAATTTCGTAAAAGTCAGAAACTGTTGGTACATCTCACACGAGAATTTCATCGCAGGGAATTTCGGACAAGAAATTAACGCAGATAGTATATTCAACTAGCGTATCTCAGAAACGATCTCCTGGGCACAACTTCGCCAACACGTGTTCAGGAGCTCCAAGTATCAATAATCGATCTTGTTCAATAATCGATTGTTCAATATCGATCTCTTTGGAGGAATCGATGACTCGGAGTATTGAAGACGCTTATAAATTCAAAATATGGTCCAGAGCCGCACCGAAATGCTATTGCGTGTTCGATTGATGTGACAGAGGGATGATTGATGATGCGGCAAAACCAACAGAGAATCCGCGCGGTCGCAGCGAAGAGCCACTCCGCGATTCCTTTTCCTTCGGCGCGCGTTGCGCGTTTGAAAGTCCCTAACGGTATTCCTGCGCCCGCCACCCACCTCATCCCCTTTCATCCCTTGCCCTCCTCATCGCGCAAACCACCCCTTGCCTTCTCCATCGTCCCCGCCTCCTCTGCCTCCGCCTTCTCTGCCTCCGCCTCCGCTGTCTCCGCCTCCACTGTCCCCACCTACGCTGTCCCCGCCTCCGCTGTTCCCGGCTCCGCTGTTCCCGCCTCCGCTGTTCCCGCCTCCGCTGTCCCCGCCTCCGCTGTCCCTGCCTCCGCTGTCCCCGCCTCCGCTGTCCCCGCCTCCACTGTCCCCGCCTCCTCTGTCCCCGCCTCCGCTGTCCCCGCAAGAGCTCAGGGATAAAACCATTCGCAGAAAAACGTGGAGAAGAAACACAAGTGGTGTCATACTGAACTTTTGCTTCAAGAAAATGTGTCAACGCGCACGTGCGAAACATCGATTATGAACGTATGATCTGACCTTTGAAATTGCCTCGCAACACAAAGAAGGTTAAGGAGATGAAGAAGGAAGAGGAGGGACCTGACGTCAGGAGTAATTATGGAGGCGAGCACGTAGCCGACCAGGACGGCGCCGGAAGGATTGCGGAGAAATCGTGCTGGGGACGCAGCCCTCGAATTACGCGTGGGACATACTTCGCTAAGTGCCCGTCATTTGCCTTCGATTGTGTGGCTAAGGCTTGGGCGGGTCGCCGCCAGCGCTGCCGTCGCCGTGGCGATTCACACACACCGCTCACCTTCACTCCAGGACCAGTCTCGACTCCGACGCTCACTCCGCCCTCCTGCCGTAATATTTGCCTTGTTCCTCCTCTCATCTTCCTGCCCTTCCCCGCCTATTCCAGACTCACTTTGTCCCTCTCAGTTCTTCCGTGTCCCTTCAAAGCCATCCCGTTCCTTCTAACCTTCTTAAACGGTTTTTTCCACCATCTGACTAACTCTTTCTGTCCACTCCCAATTCTTCCGATTTCTTTCAGTCCCTCCTGACGTCTTTCAGTCCGTCCTTGCCCCTTGCAACCCCCCCTCTCCTGTTCCTTCCATCCCCTCCATACGCCTTTTCTCCCCCTTCATGTCTATTCCATTTCCTTACCCCTTCCAGGCATCTTCCCTCCAATTCCTTTTCTTTTCCGACCATTACTGTAGCTCCTTTTATCTCCTTTACCATACCCTTCCAAGGGTCTTCAAATATTTTCTGTCTCCCTTCAGTTTGTGCCCTATACCTCACATTCCTGGTCCCATCCCTTAGCCAAATGTTTTTTCTTTCCTTACCTATGATTTTGCCGCTCGAAACTCCTATTCTGTTACATTCTATAAATGGGCGACTACTGAAGCAGTTAATTGTGGATTGTAATATTTTTTCTTTTCTTTTCTTCTATACTATAGGGAGGGAAAGTATTGGAATGGCACCAAAAATACTATTTCTAAATTTCGGTCCTAAAAATTGTCCGATCCTTTTAAGTTGTAACTTTGTACCACGTCAGAGTTAAGGATATTAGTGCTGTTGCAAAAACGGTTGAGACTAGAGCAGGTGGCGTGGAGATACAATTTTGTTCTCACAGGATACCCACAGGATTCTTGACAGGTACATACTCCCCGGATCTTTGCATCTATTATTGTAGATGCTTAAATGATGTCATGCAATTATTTTTAAAATATGAGAAATTGTTGAATAATAACACTAAAAGGAGGCAAAGTTTCAGCAGATCAGCAATCAACAAATCAATCCATCAGTGATACCTTATTATATGTGGGGAGCCTTAGGCCTGCTAGTCCATCTGACAACGCAAAATTGACTGTGCTTCTTTCACCAACTAGCAAAGAAAAAAACTTTATGAACATAAGATTTGAATGTAGCTTAAAGGCTTCTTTTAGGATGTGCCCGCGCATCCCCACCATTCATTTTGGGAGGGGGAGGCCAATTTTATCTCTGCTTAACTAAAAAGTCTCTGGGAAAATTATTACATAAATTTACATAGCTGCAGAATTTATTTAATAATGAAGATGTTTTCTTTGATGGAAGTAAAACTTGCTCAGTAATGACGTCTGGGAAAGCCAACCCAAGGTGCCCTACGTCGACAAATTCCTCATGGCTCGCCCGGGATATGAACCCCGATGCAAGTCATGAAAGGCAAATGGGCTGACCCTTACACAAGGGATCACTCCAAACGTTTGTGTAGCGTTAAATATGTGTTGAATTATTCCTGTAAGAATAATTTGAGGGATCATGACCTCGTAACGTCTCCCATGCGACTCGCCGCCCCCTGGGATGAGCCAATGCTGTTCCGAATCACAATCATAATCACTGCCACCGCACCCACTGTCGCAATCTTCCGCCTCCTCCTACACTAGCATCGTCGTACATTACCACCAACGTGTGGGGGCAATCTCCGACCACATTCTTTCCAAATTGAGATTCACGTTGCGGCAGATGGCTTATTTTACCGGGAACAACACCTGGGTGGGGCCTATTCAAACATGATGAGCTGGCGATGAATTATGCGGCGTTTTTACCACGGTTCTTTATCTCAATTATTGGACGGTTTCTCCTGTCGAGAGTTCTCTATCGGCGGATGATCGTCGATTCGTTGAAAGAGTAATCATTGTATCGGATTTCTTCCTTCGTGTAACACGGCGGAGTGATTTATAAGGGAGCGCGTCTTGTCGGGAGTGTAAGTTCTGCCCATTCAAGATGTATCGACCAGACATTTGCGGGGGAGTGTGTCGTGTGCTGAATTATGGCTGCTACCAGAAATGGTAAAGTTTGCTGAAGTGAAGTATTGTGTTAAAAGAATGAAGTGAAAATGAGAAGCACTACAAAAATACCTCAACATTTCAAGTGTTTCGTTTGTAGTTTGAATTTAAAACTGTTTTTATAGGCTGTTCTGCTTTTTCTTAAAGTCTGTACCTTGCGGCATCAATCGAAAAAAGTTATTGTTTCGTTGGTATTGCATTGCTTGACAGAGTTTGACAGAGTATGCAGAAGAAAAATAGTGCATGGTAGACAGCGAAGTTTGGAATTCGTGTAATGAAAGCTACGGTTTAATTGAGAAATTGAGCCAGACACCGTTGAAGTGCGTGCACTGCGGACATTGTCTTATGCGGCCCGGAAGCCCGCAAGGGCCGGAAACTCCGCTCATTGCCGCTCCCTCCGCCTCGACCGTCTCCACCGGCGTCACACCCCCACCACATCCTCATTCCTCTCCACGGCCATCACCCTCACCGCTCCAGCCCTTGCATCAGTCCCACGTCACCCAGCCGATGGCTCAACCTCCATTGTCCCCATCGCCCCACCCCCTGTAGCCCTCACAGTCGTCACCGCTCTGCTTCCCCCCACTTTCCTCTCTACAGCCATCACCGTCACCGCTCCACATACCTCCCACCCTTGCACGCGTTCCACGGCACCCGACCGATGCCTCAGCCTCAATCAACCCCATCGCCCCACCCTCTGCCTTCACAGACCTCACCGCATCCACCCCCTTTCCTCTCCATGGCCCTTTCGTGCTACACTCACACCTCTTCCTTCCATCCCCTCGTCTCTCTGCTCCTCCTGCACTCCAGCCTCCTCCTTCCACCGTCATCACTCCTCTTTCTGCCCCTTCCCCATTCCCCATGTCCACCCCAAGGCCTTCAGATTTTCCTTTCTCCTTCCCTTCGCTTCTTCCTCCCCTCCGCCTACCTCTCGCGTTTCTTCGTACTACCCCTCCGGATGATCAAAACTCAAGACATTCACACCACCTGCAGCATCCACGATGTTCACATCTCCCATACATCTTCTCCGCCCAATGCACTCCCTTCACCCCCAAAACCTCCAAAGTTCCCCCTCACCCTCAAAGCCTCCACCTCCTTCACGTTCCCATTCTTCTCTCACCGTTCCCATAGCGTCATTCACTTCCATCACACTCTCTATTCCAGTTGCCCTCACGACTAACAATGCCCCAGCCGTCTTAATTCTCTCCCTCACGCCTTGTCCACAGCTCGTCCACTAGGCCAACGTTCCTCTCCGCTATCCACCTGCACCGCGCGAACCCCCTCTTCCTCCCCCCCCTCGTTCGTACCGCTCTGGTGTCGTGACCCACAGTCCTATATTCATCGATCGCTCTTTGGGACAGGCTCCATGCCCCCCGTCACACCCTCGCGTCCCCCACGGTCACATAGCCCCACGTCCTTGCCTGGGTCACCCTTATTGCTCTCTTCACTCCCAATGTTTCCTCGCCTCCTTAACCCACAGCACCTTCACTACCCACACCGTTCCCAGCGCCCACTCTCTACCACCACCACCACCTCACGTCCCTCCACCGCATACAATACCTACACTGCCGCATCGCCCCAATGCCTTCACTGCCATTTCAATACTTGGGTCCTCGAGCTGCTCACATTGCTTCCAACGTCCACAATGCCAATACCGTCTAAGTATTGCAGTGCCCCATGTCCACATTGCTCTCACCGTCCACACCGCTAACACTAACTACATTGCCTCACCACCACTGCCCTCTGCGCTAACATCATCATTCGAAATCCCACGCCTCCCTCATCGACCCACGCCCACACCTATCCGCACAGTCCCACACCTACACCGATCCACACCCACACCGCCCCACACCCACACTGTCCTACACCCACACCGCTCCAGACCCACCCTGCCACCCATACACCGCCCCACACCCACACCGCCCTACACTCACACTGTCCCACACCTACAGCACCTTACACTGCCCTACGCCCACACAACCCACACTGTCCATATTGCTCTCACAGCTCACAGTGCTAACACCAATCACATCGCCTCACCACCGCTGCCCACATCGCCCTCTTCGCTAACACATCGCCATCTTCGCTCCCACACCTCCGACACCGCCCCACGCCCGCCCCGCTCTACACACACACGCTCACCGCCCCATACCCAAACCTCCCCACGCCCACACAACCCACACCGTCCACATTGCTCTCACCGCCCACTCTGCTAATACGGACCACTTCATCTCACCACTGCTACCTATATCGCCCTCTCCGTTAACACCATCGTTCGCAACTCCCACGCCTCCGACACCGCCGCACGCCCACACCGCCCCCAGCCCGGAAGCGGGCGTTCGCGGGAGTACACGCTTGGATACACAGCACTTACTCCCAAGGTGGCGCGCATCAGAAGTTGGCAGAAAATTATATAGCAATTTAAATGGAGCTTTATTCTTTAATGAAAGGAGGGCAGCATGCATAATTGCGGGGGCCTTGCTTCTTGCACGGAAGATTGGCGGCGCACATAATATCCCGCAACAATGGGGCGACGGCCGCGCTTCGACCGGCGGGGCGACGCGGCGTTGCGACAAAGCCCTGAGAGAGCGGGGGCGGCGCGGGTGGGGTGGGGTGGGGGAGGGCTGCACGCCTCGGGCGTCGGGTGCTGGCGACAATCGGGCGAAGAGGCCCGCCGCACTCTGCCGCACGGGTCGGCGAATCTTAACGGCTCAGGGTTTCGGTGCGGTTTCAGAAGGGAGGGCTTCTAGTTTACGCAACGTATTTCTGTTGGCGATACGCGAGACATGAAAAAAGAAGAGATATAGGCGTTTCCATGTAACGGCGTAACTATGTATTAATTATGTTAAAAAGGGTGAATAACATGTTGTAACCAGTTAGAGCATGTATTAAGTTGATCGAAACATTAAAGATTACTATTAGTCAAATATCGACCTTTTACTTGAAAAATAGTGATAACAATTTCTTCTAGAAATGGAATCATCTGATGTAGTTTTATTATAATTTATTATCGCAGAAAGCTGTTTCGGGAGAATTAATGGCATTTTCAATACTACAATTAAATAAGAAATTTTTAAGTTACCAACTGTATTAAAGGAAGAACGTGCATACGTGAAATAACTGAATCATCGTGTCTTATCGAAGGGCAGTGTTTGGCCACAAAGCTTTCTTGACAGACTGAGTCACTTAAAAGAATTTAGAAATAAAACCATTAAATCATACAATTTAAGATTTTTATTTTTCTTTAATGAAGTTTTATCGCGACATTTCGAGGAATCACCTTTTTTCCCCATCTTCAGGCTGCAAAGAATGCAACATCAACATTTTAGTGAACATTGAACTAAATGGCATGTTACTGAAGCTAAAATGCACAAAAAATGATTCAATTATAATAAAATAGTAAAATTCGGTATAAACAATATGTGAAGACTCGCCTAGTGCAAAGGGAAGTGCTTTTCCGATAACAATACTAAGTTGACATAAAAAAGAGGATCCAAGTGACGTACAATGGCGGGTGTTATGGGTAAAATCGTTGTATGTTTTCTGATTTTGCGAAGAGATCGTAAAAATATGAAGAGAACTAGAATGAGTATATGAATAAATTAAAAATAGAATCCAAATAGAAAATCTGCAATGTGTAGCAATTTTGAAGAAACATAACTGGTGAAGCAACGTAATAAGTGTTGAGACTAGCCGAGATTTCTGCAGTTCTCAAAAAAGTATCTGCATTATTTTCAATGTAGAAATAAGTAAAATCTGAAAAATTAAGAATTTTGAAGTAGCAGAAAAAATTCCAATACGATTTGATAAACCTTAGTCCACCAAGTAGCAATAAAAGCTTTGAAAAAAATTATTTTAGAATTTTAAAGAATGAAAAAAGCGTTAAGAGTTGGGATTTCGACACTCCACGAATATTCTAGGATTCTGATCACTCTTCTCCAAAACATCAGAGAACAATGTGGTATTTGCAGTGTCCAATTGCAGTGAAATAAGCACTATAAATATATCAACACTACACTATCGCCATCGGTTAACGAATCGATTATGTGACCGAGCGGTCCCCTAAATGATACCAGCACTTGAAATACAAAGCCTAATCCACATTAAGTGGAAAATTGCGAATGAGATGAAAGAATAAAAGAAGACTTCTAGAAACTCTCAAATCGAGGATGAACAGTCAAGAGCCTACAAAACATTAAACCAGAAATTCAAATATTCAGGATAAAAGAAAATCGCGAAAAGTCGAATTTTAGAATTTGAATGTTTTCATATTAGAGAGACTCGAGAACAGATATATTCAAATGTTCCATTCCGAGAAAAATATGTATATATACGTGAAGGACTTGTAATGACTGACCGCAATGAAGTGGTTGCATATATGCCAATACTACACCACCGCCAGTTAACCGAATCGTCTATACCAGCCTGCCTTCCCCGACGCGACGCCCGTTCTTGAAATACGATGACGAATGCACCTCGAGTGACGAGGGTTGAGGACGCGCAGCGGCGGTGAGTTGCGGGCGCTGCGCGATGGCCGTGCGGCGCTGAGGTACGACAAGCGGTGGGCAATGAGTGATGAGTGCGGGGTAATGGGCGACAGAAATCGAGGCGGCGATGTATGTCGGTGATGAGCGTGTAGGCGTGCGGATGGCAGTTTGATGGAGGCGAACGGCGGGGAGGGTTTTTTTTTTTTTTTTTTTTTTTAAATAGTCCTGGTTCTAAGAAACAGGGGCGTGTTCGAGACCTCGCCCACGTGTAACGAAGGAATAATGCATTTTGTACACTCTACAGCAGGCTAATTTTCTGCTTTTATTAGCTGCCTGCTTTTCTCGTGTCGTGCTTGAATTAACACTAATTACTCATTCTTTATCGATTTCTAATGTCGGAAGTTAGCTGGACTGTGGTGGATTTTTTAAATATTACAGATTATAACGAATAAGAGTGTCTTGCAGACATCCTACTATTACGAAGAAATGACACATTCTTTGCGCGCTAAACCCCGTCAGGTTTCTAATTTTTGTTTAGCTACATTTATTTGTGACATTAGTGAATTAGCATTTAACCCGAGAGAGGTGGCGTGGGGTCTCTTGTGACCCCACGTATCTTTGAATAGCTGCAGTTGCCTAATTTTGCGAATCAGAAGCTTTACATTTCACAGACCTTTTACCACATTCTTTAGCTTTTGTCTGAGAGGTTTTCCAAATTTTATATGTAATAATTAATTTATAAATATTTTTGAAACCAATAAAAACATCTTAAATTTGTACTTTCTCTAAGTTGTGTTGATTGGTTTTGAAGCATTTTCAATAAATTGTTTGATTTTTGTGACAAAATGTTAGAAAATGAAACTTACTGAGTTTTCTGATACCTTTGTCGTTGAAATGTTCGGGAAAATGTAAATGGAGTCACTACTTAAAATGAAAGATAAATGATAATTTTGCCCTTTTATTTGTTTCAATTCCTCATTTGCATGTTCGTTTATAATAGTGTATTAAGTTTATTCTAGCCTATAAATGATTTATTATTATTAAAATATCTAATTTCACAGTTATTTGCTGCTAAATATAATTTTTTAAAGAAATAACTGAAAGGGGTCAGAAATGACCCCGCGCCACCTCTAACGCAACTCTGGCAACCACCACCTCTCCAGGGTTAACTTTGATAGATTTTTTTGTTTCTAATGCATACAGCATGTTGGAGGAGAATCATTTGTCATTTATCATAAAGCATCATATCATTTGCCATTCTTGTAATTTTTATTCGAAAAGCAGACGTTTGAGAGTTACAAAATCAATCATGCGCTTCAAATTTAAGAAATTAGACGTAAACATTATATTTATTATATGGTTTCATGTGTTCAGAGTCCACTTAGATTCTGACGTTAGAACGTGTGCAGTTTTAGAATGTTGTTGTGCACAACTAAATGTCCTTGTCCACAACTAAATAGTCAGAAAAACGGAATCGCTATCCCAAAAACCTTCATGACAACACAATGTTGATTTCAATTGTCAATTCTGTGGTCACGGGGTAAAAGCTCGTAAGTCATTTTTTGGCGAAATTGGGGCAAGTACTGGAACTACAATTTAAGTATCTGTATTTTGTTTTAATAAAACGACCGAATTTAAATGTTGTCTCCTTATCGACAAAAATACTTTCGGAAATGGCGTTGAGCGTAGGAAAAACCGTTGGCTCAATAATCTAACCCTTGTTTCCTCCAAACTACGATTTTTGACTTAAGAACTTTTACCCCGTGACCACAGAATTATTATCTATTTTATATTTTTATTGAAATGGATCCAATTTTTTTCTGAGAAACATCTTCCTGTTTCCAAGGCATCGCAGCGCCCTCCAGTGTGAACGAGGTCTCTCCTGGCTGGGGGCGGGGCGCCGGGTGGCGAGGAGGCGGCGAATGCCCTGGGGCGGGGGCGGGGGCGGGGTGAGCGGGGGTGGGGGCGGTGGCCGTTTGCCGCAGGGCGCGGCCCTTTCAGCGCGGACAATGAGCGGCGGCCAATGAACCGAGGACCGTTGGCCCGTGAGGCCCCGGCCACGAGGCGGCGCAGGGCGGCAGGCGCTCCGCTCTGGCCGACTGCGAGGTGCCAGGGCGCACCAACCCGCACCAACCCACACGGTTCCACTCCAACACGCACCAACCCACGCTACTCCACACCGCCCCGCTGCAACCCTCCAACATGCACCAACGTGCATCACTCCGCACCAACCCACCCGACTCCGCACCACCCCGCTGCGAACCCCAACATGCACCACCCTGCACCAACCCACACGAGTCCGCTCCACTCTGCTCCTACGCTTCAACATCTTCCAATACCCACTAATACGCACTAAGACACCGTCTGCCCCGCTCCGCGATTAAGATTGTTAAGAGTTTGTTCTGCAAGGTACTGAAAGCGCTGATTTGCGAACGAATTTGTGCCAGTGTGAAGATACGTTTGAGATTCCGAAGACCAAACGATTCTGCATCAACCCGCACGAATCCGTAAACCTGCACAAATCCGCACAAACCCCCTCCAAAGTACCATCATGCAGGAACATGCACCAACCCACACAAAACCGCACTAACCCGCTCCAACGTGCACCAACACCCACCAATATACACTAATTCCACCGCTCCGTTGCTCGAAAGCGCAACACGCACGGACATGCATCAACATGCACCACCTCGCACCAACACACACGAATGCGCAACCGCCAGCTCCAACGCTCCAAAAAGCACCAACACATATCAGTTTGTACAACCCCGCATCAACCCCCAAAAACCAAAGTTTGTTACTTGAAAGATGAAATTTTTCTCTGCAAAACAGTACAGGTAAAAATGCATTTGCCTTCTGGGCATTCCCGATCTCATCATTACAACAAAACTATGATTTCATTAAAAAATGTCATGAATTTCAAAATCTCTTTACTGAATATAACATTTCTCTATACTACCGTTACCATCTCCTATTGGAGGAAATAAAATATCACACAAATGAACGAAATTAATTGTTGGATTCCCTGAGCCCCAATTAGAGTGTGACTATTCTTCTTTGTTCTGGTAATAAAACAATTCACAAATTTCCAACAAGAACAAATGTAATAATTGAACTGTGTAATCCACGGTAACCTTTATGATTAACTGTTTATTCTGAAAACAATCCAAATTCACAAAACATACATGCCGAATAATTACCATTCAAAGTAACTCAACTTCTAATAACTTTTTTCATGTAATTCATAACATTTAACAGTACCTTCAAACATGATTCAATTTTCGCAACTCAGCAATCAGCAGTGACTTAAAATACAACATTTCCGTGTTTTTCTTTTTCTTTAGCAACCAATTAAATGAGACATACCTCACAATATTTGTTAATGTCTGTGTATTTACAAATTTCATTATTTTCGTCTCCACAACTCACTACATCTAGAAACACGAACCGAAGCCCACAACCTTTCTGAATTGATTGATTGATTGGATTTATTCCGAATGCGTCAATACTTCCGTAAGTTTTGTGCATGTTACAGCCCGAGAGGTGGTGATGTTCCTCATCTGCTGGAACATACTCGTCGGCTTCCAGGATTCCTCCTCCAATTATCTCCCCTCCCCCAATAAAGTGTTGCTCCAGCCGAAACACGCTTTAAGGAAACTCCCGACATGGGTGGTAGTATACTGCACGTAAGTATGTGTGTGTCTGTGTACGTGCAAGGGAAATGATAGGACAAGGATGAGGAAGACAAGATAGCGTGCAGTCCGTGGCCCATTTGTTGTGGTGTGGTGAAGCGACGCCGCCTTGGACGCTTCCGCTTTCACTTCGCCCGGGTCGAGCAGGCATGGCTACCAGATGTGCGGGCTGACCGCCCGTCCCCCGCCTCCCTGTGAGTGACCCGAACGAGGGCAATGCCACCCCCGCTGCCGCAGCGATGGACTGACCCGGCAGTATACAAAGGCGGCATACGGCCGCCGAGTGGTCGCTTGTTTACCGCTCTTCGTGAGCGTGGTAGTGATCGCCGGCGTCCCCACTCTACGGTTGCCCTCGGGTTGACCAAGTCGGGAATCGACGCAAGGCTGAGCCAAGCGACCCACCGCCAGCCTATCTGCCTTCGTTACTGCCTTTGCCGCCGCCGCCTCTGCCTAACACCTCTCCCCCACCCTCATGGCAACGACCGACTGAGTGCTGGACTGCGTAGCCTCTGTTAGGATGTGACAATGTACTTGAAACCAGGGCTTATAATAAACGTTTGTTAATAGCCAACCAGGAGTTTGTCTTTCTCCCATCCATGTCATCACGACAGTGGTACTGCTCCGGCATTCGCGAGCTAAATTCTCCTCCAGACAGTGGCTGCATTCGCCCTTCCTACAGTCGACTCCGGGTATAGTGAACGCGGATATAGAGAACCCTCGGTTATAGTGAACTGAAGTCAGTGGTTCGGTTTCATCTACATTACGAACATGCGTATGAAGATTCGGTTATAGTGAACCTGAAACGCGGCTAGAGAGAACGTAGGAATTACAACGTCCTGGAAATTATTTCCTCCCTGGAAAAGAATATATCACAGTGCAACAAATTCCAACACCAGGCAGCTTGGAAATAATATCGTCTACCAAAGGTCGTAATCAAAGAAGTCTCCCCTGAGGTGAAGGTCGTAGACCTGGAATAGGGACCTTACGGATAACCTTATGTCACTCAGTTTCACTGCGGAAACAGGCCGTGCCCTACATGAGCTACATCTGACGGCGGCGACGCGTGATCGCTTGCTTCAGTTTCAAGCGTGGTGCTATATTCCGCGGGACAAAGCGCATTGGGTTCTACGTAGGCGTCAGGAAACACGCGACTGCCACAGCCCTACAGCCTGGTGGCACCCCCCGCGCCGCGCGGAAAAGGGATCAGTTTCATTAGCCACTTTCGCCATCCCGCTACCGAAAGGTTCTGGAATGTTTTTGGGGGAGTAAAAAGGGCCTTCGGAAAGTGGGTCTGTGTTCCAACAGAAGAAGAGGCATTGAAGGGTGCCAAGACTGCATTACGATACTTCGAGACTGTGGACAATGCATAAGCAACTATGGAAAGAGCTTGAACTCCGGAGAAGAATCTAAAGTGCTAATGAAGAATGTTCAAAGAAAATAATTGAAAATTATTTTTTAAGGACAAATAAAGATACTGAAATTTTAAGTTCGTGCCGTTAATGTATTTTGCTGTATCTCTATATTAATAAAAATCAATCAATGTGGAGAAATTCTATTTAATATTGACATTATCGGATAAAGTAAACTTGATACAGATAACCTAAAATGTCAGCCCCCCAGAAGTTCACTATAGCCGGAGTCGACTGTACTTAGCTGGAAAAAAACGCCACCGTTGGGCCTCGAACCCTTGGACCTTCTGGTGAAGGTCGCTGCAGTGGCAACAGCACGTCCATTCACAACAATACAACCGCAGCAGTGACGGTTTCCTGCACTCGTCCCCCGCAGCTGTTTACACTCGGCGGCGCGAGTGATTGACATACATATGGCCCGCTTTGTTTGAAAATAATTCGCTGCGATGGAAAGGAACGAGACGAATTACGATGAATAACGCGTGGGAGAGCGTTGCTCCGGGACAAAACGTCACTCTGTCCATGCATCATCAATTACGATTTCCTTTCTGGCGTTCCGGGAATTACTTCTCACGTGGAACGTTTTGCGGTCAGGCAAGAGAGCAGTGGTATTAGGTTGTTCAAATGCGCGTGCTAGTACAAACGACCGGAGCGGGAAAGGTATGGCTCGTTAAGTACAACCTGTCAATCATCCGGCAATCGGTGTAATTAATGCTCTCCGCTGTTTTTCCTCGAATTGGAATGTATCGAGTTCTAAAATACATTATTTGAGGGTGAACGTCCTCATATTTTCCAAACCACACTTTGAAATCAGGAGTATTGAATATACCGAAAGGGAAATTAAATGCGAACAAAATCAGTATTATGTTCTTAACATGACTATTACTTCACTACTTCACCGTGTTGTACTCAAGGTACGAATATCCGTAGAGAGTATTTTTTGAATTGCATCACAATCTTTATCAGATAGGAGAGTATGCGTTTCTTCTAGTCACTATAGCCGCAGGTAGACTGCAAAAGCCTGTGACGTAATAAGAAAGACTCGCTGCGGTTCCTCAACTTCCAATACAAGAAACGTTGATAAAAGTGCTTTAAATATTCGATAGACTCGTTTACGCTTCAATTCCTATCAATTAACACGATTTGCGTTTTTATCTCGTTTTATTCAAACAATGTCGACATTCTCTTCGGTGATAACTATTTCAAGCGCACCTCTTGCGCTGTAACAAACACAAGCTACTCAACATTTTGAAACAATAGTATATTTTGATAAACTGTCTAATGAGACGCATCTCAGACCATTGACATAAGAAATTCATATTTACCGTATTATGCACAACTCATTGATATGGGCCCAAAATTTCGTTCTTCTATATTTGGTATTACGGCGTAAATCGACAAATTTCTCTGTCTGGACAAGAAAACAAAATTTTTCATTGTACGAATAACCCGTGAATTCTAACTAAAGGGTTGAGAGCGCAATCTATATTACTTATTTCCAATATGCCCAGAAATTGAATTAAAACTGTGTAGCCTCCAGCCATCTAAGGGATATCTTCGATTTCGTTAGATACACAGAAAGTTAGGGAAAAATCCGCCATTCTCAATGCGACACTGTTTTCGATAAAGCTGTCGCCACGCGACAAGGTCCCAAGGAAGAGATCATCCGACATATTAGTGAATCATTATGGGGCAACTGTTGGACGCTCTTGATATGTAAAGAACTGTCGTGCTCTCTCTCACGGTACAGCAGGAATGTGACGAGCTTGTCGCCACATTCCGTACCTAGCCTACTTGTCCTACTTAGGCTTTTTCTTTCGTCACACTGCTGTATAAACTGAGACGATTTTTATTAGAAAGCTACAGGTTCATTTTTGCTCCAGTCGGGAATCGAACTTAGGGCCGCCTTAGAGAAAAGTAGCACGTTATCCGTGCACACCCGAGGGGGTGTGTCATATTTTTTATCTCGTTTCTTCTCTTCATTAGTGTCCGCATTCTTTACATTTTCTTGTGTGAAATTGCGCGTATGAATCTTAAAGTTGTTGATGTTGATCCGCTTTCTCAGACTGTCATAAATATGAAGATAGCATCGATGCGTGAGAGTACCTGAGAAACAATAATACAATAGTGACTTGATGTTCGCATGCTGATAGACCTTGTTTGCAGTTTTCTGTGTAATTGCCCAATTAAACAAATATTGAAACACTACTTACTATTAAAACAAAATGCATGATTTTTAAAAGCGATTAAACTGGTGTTTATACATGGGTGTCTCACTGCAGGAGCGTCAGTTTGAGTAGCAGTGAATTAGGCACTGTCGAGTGATAAGGCTGTGCGGGAGGCGTAGTTGTGGCATATGGGCCTGAGGTGGAGGCGGGGACCAAAGACAAGCATATCGTGCAACGGAGTGCCATTGCCGCGTTGTGTGAGACGATGACGAAGTTGGTATCGGCGGTGATCGTTGTGGCGTCGATGGTCAAGGCACCCCGATGTCGAGTTCGCCACAAAGTGGGATCAGTGTGAAGAGAGATGGGAGAGGTACATGGCTGTAATGTGAGCGAAAAGGGTGTAGGTAGAGGTCGTTGTGGGGTCAGGATCCGGCGTGTAGTCATGGGCGTGCAAACGTGGTATGGAAATGACGACGAGGCTGGTGGGAGCGACGCGTCGTTGTGGATGCCACAGCGCAGACATCCAGATGTGGAGGTGGTGACAAAGTGAAGTGCGGCGGAGGTCGGGGGATGCTGGGGTGGATGCGACATGAGAGGTCAAGGAGCATTGCGGTGGGTCGACCGCAATGTGCAGGCGCGAACGTGTCAGCGGAGGAATAAAGAAGCGGAGTTCTCTCTCTTGCAGTGATCGTAGAGAAAGGATGTGACGGGGATGTGGACGGTGGGTTTGGGAGTGGACAGGACATTGTGGACGTGTGCCTTTATGCAACGATTTCGGCGTGCAAGCATGATGTGGATACAACGGCAAGGGACACTAGTGTGAAAGTGATGGTTTCGGAATGACACAGCGAGGCACAAAATGGCCAAGTGGGATGCAATGAAGAAGTGGGTGGTGGTGTATGGGAATGGTGTGGTCGGGACGGGGCGATTTTGATCGGTCGGGCGTATGTAGTAGAGGGCAACGATGATGGGAGTGTGGCGGTGGACCGGGTTGGTATGGACGGGGAAGGGACGGCGCGGGCGTGTTCATTGGTGTGAAAGGAATCGGTGTACAGACGTGATGTGCAGGATCCGATGAGGATAGCTGCTGTCGGTCTTCTGCGCATGCGCAGTTCACGTCTCAGTCTCACGACGCAGTCTCTTTTGTGCATCTGCGCATGCGTAGAAGGTGGATAGTGCTATCCGCTATGGCATGCAAAAACTCTCTATTGTCAATGTGATTGCGGAGGAAAGGGTAGCAAGGACATCTCGGTGTGGAGCCAGTAATGGCAAAAGAAGCCATCGAGCGTTTCGCGATGGCCTAGACGAATCGGTCCAGGCGTGGCGTGGAGGTGCAGAGAGCCACTGGTGGAAATTTGATGACGGAGGAATGAGCGAGCAAGGGCGCCCTGGTGTGGAGATGCAGTTGTCAAAGCGGGCTGGCAAAGGAGCGGGTAGCGGCGTTCCGCTTGCTGTACACCGATTGGCATACGCATGGGCGTGGTGTGAATGAGATACTCTCGTGTGAATGTGATGGAAGGGACAGCAAAGTCATCTCGGTGCGGAGGCAGGGATGGTCGAGGGGCCGAGAAGTGGTTTGGCGTTGGCGTGGACGGGTCGGCGCAGGTGTGTGTGGAGGAGGTGCGTGAGCGTGGTGTGTAAGTAACGAGAGCCAGAATTTGTTCACGGGGGATGAGCCAGCAAGGGCACCTTAGTGTGGAAATGCATTTGGCAAAGCGGGCTGGCGAAGGAGCAGGTAGCGCCGTTCCGCTTGCTGTAGACAGATTGGCGTAGAAGTGGACTTGGTGTGAAGGAGGGACACTCGTGTGGAGGTGATGGAAGGGACAAAGTTCATCTCGTTGCGGAGGCAGGGATGGTCGAGGGGCCGAGGGGATATGTTGACGGAGGAATGAGTCTTGGTACGGCGGTGCAGTTTGCAAAGGGGACTGGCGAAGGAGCGGGGAACGGGGTTCCGCTTGGCCTAAACAGATTGACGTAAGCGTGGACGTGATGTCAAGGAGGGACGCTTGTGTGAATGTGATGGAAGGGACAGAAGCGGAGGATGGGGCAGCAAGGACATCTCAGTGTGGAGTCAGGAATGGTCAATGGGCCGTGGAAGGAGTGGACGGGTCGGCGCGGGCGTGTGTGGAGGCGCGTGGGCGTGGCGTGGAGGCGAGGGTGCCGGCGCGTGGGCGGTGCGGAAGCGCGAGAATTCATTAGGGCGCGTTGCGGGCGCCGCCGCCCGCCTATCGTGCCCTTTCGCAATAACGCGTCCGTTTGTTAATGCCGCTCATAATTTTTACTCGGCTTTCAGCGGCTGTCAGATCGAAGTGGCCTCCGTGAAGTTAACGATTAAAAAAAGCGCGGAGGGCGGGCAGGCGGGCAGACCGGCGAGGTGGCGAGCGAAGGGACAGGGGAATAGTGGTGAGGGGTGGGCAAGAGGGGGGAGGTGTCGAGAAGGGGACGGGGGCGAGCAAGAGGGCAGGCGAGAAGAGGGAAGGAGAGAGCCCGAGCGAGAGAGAGGTCGAGAGTGTAGTTTAGAGAACGGGCAAGAGGGAGAGCGAGAGGGTGGACGAGACGGCGGGTGAGAGGGCGGACGAGAGGGCGGGCGAGAGGGCGGGCGGGAGGGCGAGCCAAAGGGCGGGAGAGAGGGCTAGTAAGAGAGCGGGTGAGAGGACGGGCGAGAGGGCGGGCGAGAGAACGAGCGAGAGGGCGATCCAAAGGGCGAGAGAGAGGACGGGCGAGAGTGGACGAGAGAGCGCAGGCGGGAGGGCGGACAAGAAGACGGGCGAGACGGTGGGCAAGACGGCGGGAGAGACGGAGGGAGAGAGGGCGGGCGAAAGGGCGGTTTAGAAGGCGGGCTGGTGGGCGCGGGGGCGGGCAGACGGGCAAAGGGGCGGGCAGCGCACACACCGTCGCTGCCGCTGGCGGGGGCTGGGGGCAAGGGATCCCCCCCGCCGTCCGCCCACTCGCCCTAACGAGTGCGGCCCCCGCTGTCCGGCGCGCACGCGACGCCCGCGGCCGCACGCCACCGTATCGACGCCGCCGCCGCCGCCCGCGACGCGACGACGCGAGGGCCACCGCCGCGCCGCCGCTGCGATTGCAGTGACGCGAAGTCGCTGCCTTCGCAAACGACACGAACGGCGTTCCATTGATTTGTTGTGGTTTTAGAGGGCTTCAGCTGTCATGAGGATCGGATATGGAAAGAGGAAGCGATGGGAAGGTGTGATCGAACGCGGTCATTGGCCTGGTGTGAACGGAGGGTTCTGGTCCGACATCAGGAAGAGCAGGGATATCGCTGTTCAGGGCTGTCCGCGTACGAAGTCCATTCCCTTCATTCCGTTACGACGCTAATTTCACGCTATCTTTCGGAAATCGGCTCGCCCAATCACCGGCACAATGAAATCTAAGGATTTTTTTAAGATCATTAAAATCGTATATCTATCTCTTTGGCATTTTTTGCCTTTCACAAGTTATACAAGTTCAAACAAAAATAGAGGTGGGGCCACCATCATCAAATTATTTCTGATGACTAGGGCTGTTTAATACGTGAAAATAATGAAGTTCAAAGCAGTTCCCAAGACGATCACATGACACATTAATTTTTTTTTGCATTCCTGCATCATAAACGACCTTTTCTGTCGCAAGAAATCGTTCATAGTCTGACGTTTTACGACACAAATGATGACGTATTAGATTTAACGGTACCAATGATTGCGTCATCACACATTCAGCCAATCGCAGCGATAGTACCGGGGGAGGTAGAGGTAAAGGGAACAGACAACCACTGTTTTCTCCCATGAATGTCAAATACCCGAGACATCGCAAGAAAATTGTTTCTCATAATTATCTTTGATTCTCTTATAAATCTATAATGATGTCTTACAAAAAAATAGCGTATGCAACTCATTTATGATGTTGCTTTATCGCATTCGTATAAATTTGAAAACTCGCTCCTAACGTCGCTCGTTTTGAAAACATGTACATATTTAATAAAGCTTAACATTATAAACTACCGGGAGAGATGGCTCAGTGCGTCAACGGATGTCACTACAGTCCTACTGACCGAGAGGGCCTGGGTTGAAGTCCCGACGTTGGCGGTAGGATTTTCGATACTACCTTTTCAACTAGGTCGAATTCAGTCAGTCTGGAGGAGAATTATACTGCGACCGGCTGCTCTGATCAGTAGTTTCAACCCTTATACACACACACACACACACACACACACACACACACTCCTCACCCCTTGTACACACACTTACACTAACATGCACTACACCGGGAGACCGGTCGGGAGCTTAGAGCTTGTCCCGGCTGGGGCGGTGCCCCACTGTTATGAGTTACCTGGTTGGGGAAAATCCCGGTAGGTCGGCGCCGGATCTCGCCATCCAGCGGGGAAAGATCTCCGCCACCTCCACGCACTACTCGCACAAAAACACGCACTACACTTACGGAACTAATGACCTCAGTAGTTGACGCGCCCGGAATCCCGAACAATCAATCAATCAACTTTATAAACTAATTGCATATCTTCATGTAACGCTGAGAGCGTGTGATGTAAAGACTGCGTCGGAGCCGTATTGAAGCGGGGGGAGCGGGGTGAGGGGGCGAGGGCGGTGAGCGGTGCGTGGTCGCGGCGGCAGCCCGCCGTTTGACCATCTATTACCGCGGCCCCCGCGCGCCCGCGCGCCCGCGCGCGACGACGCGAAGCGACGCGAAGCGACGCGAAGCGACGCGAAGCGACGCGACGCGACGCGAAGCGACGCGACGCGACGCGACGCGACGGTCGCGTCGCGGGCAGGTCCCCGGGCTCCCACGAAGCGGCGCAGCGCGGGTGGTCGGCCGGCGTTCCACCTCCCTCTGGCCGTCATCCACCACCCAATCCTTCATCCACCCACACCAACGAAGGTGGATCAGAGCACCAACTGATGTCACTGCAGTGCCTCTGACTGGGAGAATCTGAGGTTCCACTCCCGACGTTGGCAGGATTTTTGACGCTAGCCACATAGCTAGGCCGAGTTCAGTCGCTGGATGGAGGACAATTCTTTACTACCTGTTGCTCTGATCGGTAGTTTTCCGCGCTTTCATCAACTAATACCAGGCGAATGCCGAAGCAGTACCCTAATAAACGGGCCCCGGACCGCGCGCGATCTTTCCTTCATCTTGCTTTCCCTATCCTAACTTCCTACTCACACACTTACCCTTTCATGCCCAAACAAGTCGGGAGACCCGTCTGGAGCTTAAATATTGATATTTATAATTACAACACACGCCGTAGAAATCACGTGCATCAAGTGTCAGTATCAACAGCTCAGTACAAGAAATCAACATACAATACATGTACGTTACTTTACAACGCATTGCCAGATGACATAAAACAATTAAAGTCGGTATACAAATTTAAGTTAAAAGTAAAATCTTTTCTGCTGCAAAACTGTTTCTATACAATTAGAGACTCTACTGATCGTGAAAAAGAAAAATAATGTAACAAAACAAAGATATATAATGAATTAGTTTATGTTTGCATTGTATACATTTAAAAAATATTTAATACGGCTGTAACAAGTAATGTACTTCAGCTTCCGGGTCAAAGACCCCCATCTCGATCAGGTTTTTGTCCAGTTTCCCTGATCCATTGAGCAAATGCTGAGATGGCCCCTTGTTTTGCTTCTGGACGTAAATGTAGCTTCACTGTGTGCACGTTTTGTTGAGCACTCCTTTTGCTTGTAGTTCATTTACAGTTGAAATTGATTTTCTATAACTCGGGAAAAAACATTTTTCAAATATCTTTATTTTTCTAAAATAATTATTTTCTAAATTAATTTTTTCGTTTTCGTTTTTTTTAAAATAAAATTCTGGCCCTCAAGAAAATGTGCGCAGATAAATTTCTTTCCCCACACGTCATATACATTTTTTACTGTTTTTTGACAAAATAAAATAAATAAATAAATAAAGTTTGTTCCTGATGGGAAGGTGCCCTGCGGGTGGGAGATACCTAATTGACGAAAATCTCCGAATCTCTGTCGCCGAATCTCACCATCCAGGGGGAAGCAGATCACTGCCACCTCCAGCAATCACTTTAGTCTACTCTGCAAAGTAGTAGAAGGGTAGAGAATTTTGATTGTCTAGTATATCTGTCTCTAGTATATTTTTCCTGGGCATAGTCCAATAATGAGACATTATTTCTTAAGAGTATTGTGCTGTTTCACATGTAGTGCAGTTTTCACTCAAAATTAGTAGTAAATGTAACTCCTAAATTGTTATGATTTTGGACGATTAAATGTTAAAATCACAAGGTAAATGTTCAACACAAGGAGAAAAATATTTGTTAGTATTTTGGTTAAAAGAAGTTGATCAAGATTACTCCTGATTTCTGAAGAAAATATTTGATATCACATACCTTTTGAGAACATTTTATTATATTTAATATTCAACGGTAAATTTTTAAAAAATGATAAGAGAATGTGACGTTCTGAATTATTTGGTGAATTCGTCCAGAACTCATAAAATCTTATACCAAAAAATCTGTCAGGGTTAGAACTTTTTTGTTATTAGCTTTGTATTCTACGCTCCAAAATTAGTTTTACACAATTAATTTAATTGATGTTACAAACAGGTCCTTTTTCACACACATCGGCTCTGCTTACTCATCCGAAAAAAATCCATTCTTTAGTGAATTTTCTTAATCCTAATGTAGTATACACGAGCCACCATGACCGTCTCTGGCACATAAAATTTGTCGCAGTTCTTCACGAATTCAATAATGTCTGACACACTTTGGAAAGACGGTAGGAGCGGAGACAACAGCGGTTAGAGATGGTAGTGGTAGCAAGCATTGTGTTCGTTGGCCCTCTTTGTTAGACATAAAAATGCAGGCTCGCGGAGACTTCCTGCTTCTACCCGCCAGTTCAGGAGCATTTACATAATAGTCATTTCCCATGCATTTTTGGCTAATGAAGGACAACAAAAGATCTTTGTATACACCATGTTATCATTTCAGTCTTATTGCTACAATACAATTAATTATCTTTTATACATGTTAAACTGAAAATGTCTTTAGTAAAATTACGAAAAAATAATTTAACTGCTGGATGTACTTGAAAATATCCCCCATCTCCCGTCACACTTACGAGCGCGCCTCGAGACACATCGAGCGGTGAGCGAGTGGACATGTGACATGAAATATTAGTTGTTTTTAGTTCTTTTGCGCCAAACCTCATTTCCAATATTCCTAATGCTTGGAATTCTGTCAAACATTACGCTGATGATACTACACTAGATTCACCTCCACATTGACCTGCCTGACATATACTATCTTATAATATATTCACCTTCACCGATACATGTCATTTCCTAGTTTGGCTTTGCTTACATCGTTTGCCACAAGTATTTTACAGTGATTTCTTCCAACACCAAACCTTACCTCTAAGTGTAGAAAATAAATGTAAATATCTCGTTAGAATTCCCAAAATTCCTATTAGAATTTTTGACTTAATATTTTCAGCAATTTCTTCAATATCATTATGCACGCAAGGACAATAAGAACAAATGCATCTGTAAATGCAAACTATCTTTCGTGACACCAAAGTAACATCTTGATTATTGAAATCTTCCTAAATTTTATGTTAATTTTTTTTATTTGCCCAAAAGCAAATTCTCCAACGTCTCCAGTGAATCAATATCACGTTATCTCTGGTGCTGCGCTTTCTCTGATCGCGATAAGATTTTATTTTCCTTGAAAATAGTACACAAATGAAATATTAATCATTAATTATAAAGTATCACTGAAGTTTTCCAAATTATACGTTCCTCTACTATAAATCATGAAGGAAATACACCCCGTAGAGTTTTCACTAGATACTACACTGACACACGAATCAACCCTACGTCAACACTGGTAACAAACCCGGAGAGAGCCTCTCAGAGATTTCCCTTTGTTTCTAGTGAGGCGCACTCTTTTTTTGGAATAGAATCCTTGTTCTTGTAAAATGAGATGTAAATAAAACTTTAAATATTGATCTCATGTAACTTTAAGAGTTTATACTTTGGCAAAACGTTCTTATTCCATACTTTGTTTAGAAAATACACCCCATAGTGTCTTCAATATGTCCCCGGACACAGCAATCGTCAATCGGACGTCGAGCCTGGTGTGAAGTCCCAATCGCCGGAGTGTCACAGTTACCGACTTCCTTCAATCGCTTCTTCTTTGAAAAATAATCTTCTTTCTCAATATCAAAAAATAATAATTTAATTTCAAGATTTTTGTCTTACATGTTACAAGTTTCACTGCCGTGAATCTGAGAATGTTTCGAAGTTGTCTCCACGACCTCGAGAAGCATGTTGCTTGTCTATTTAAGGTCTTCTATCACAATACTCCGTTGCTAAGGGGGGCTAACTTTTAAGATAATAGTAATGCATTGATCCCATGCGCTTCTTAGCGATCCCCCTAAGAGAATAATCAAAGTATTTGAATGCCAGCCTCTTTTTCGACCCAGGCTTCCTTGGAAGCCTACCTCCGGCGCGAGTCTGGGGATCTTTCAAGCAGGCGCGCCTCGCGGGCCGTCCCCTTTTACACCTGGGGTGTGACTCTCACTTTCTCCGCCAGATGTCGGTCTCAGCTAACTATATGCGAACTATCTGTTTGGGAGAAAGTGAGATCTGGTTCAGGTGGGATATTGTCGGAGAGATTTAATTTTGCCGGGCAAGGTTCTTTTACATGCCACAAGAGTGGAATGGGTCCTGTGGACTTTCCGCCCATTGTGGACACCACGATCGCATCCATTGCCCCATGAGAAATCCACGCACCTCGATCGGGATCGAACTCGCGCACAGGGGATTCAGAGGCCAATACGCAAACCCCTATAATAGCACCCTCAAGCTTTGTCTTCGGTTTTGACGGAGAGTTGTAAGCAAGGCCTTGCAACTCTGCATCAAAACCGAAGACAAAGCTCGAGAGTGTTACTATTGGAGGCGCTAGTGTCACCGGGTACAACTACAGGTCAGGCTCTCCAACACCTGCAAATAAAAATTGGCCAATTTGGGAGAAATACGAAAAGTGTCATCTGAATGTTCAATTATTCGTAATATATACATATAAGACATTGCTAAAAAAAAGCACGAACATCGGGCGCTATCTTTTGTAATAATATACAGTCTGCTTGCGTCTGGCGAACCTACACAGCAGCCACGCACGTTTGAAGTATCGTCGTCAGCAGTTCGTATTTTAGTTCCTGTAAGGAGGTGCTGCAGGAGAGGGCGCCACTGTAATGGTCTCCACCACGTTATATGGAAGTTAAAGGCCCTGGACCTCCCAGTGATGCCTCCCCACCCCCCTGCGGGAGCTGCGCGTGCCAGCCAGCGAGCGGTGCCGCGGCGGCGTGGCGCTCGCCCCCAGCGAGGCGGCTGGCGCGGGCCCGCGCGCAGCTATCTGCGTTTTCCCACAGACACAAATTCTTCCGGCAAGAATGCTAAAGGAATTCGTAGCTCGACGTTCTTATTACGTCGCTCTCGGCTTCCCGGTGCCTCGTGCGTGCGCCGGGGCGGGGCGGGGCAGGGGAGAGGGGCGCGGCTGACAGAAGCCTCCAGAACACACGGCCCCCGGGCGCGAAGGAAGTGGCTTCGAGGCGCACGCGGCCCTCTTTTGTTTTCGTGACGGCCGGTGACGGTGTGCCCCCCTGCCCGCGGGCCCCGGAAGAGGGGGAGGGGGCCCCTTTCGGCGCAACGGATGCTCTGACGTTTCCGTTCGTTTGGAAGCTCATATTTTTTTGTTGGTTTTGTTTTGTTTATTTTAATTTATTTTAGATTGGTTTTGTTTTAGTTTTGTTTTTAAGTAGCCATAATGTCTCGTTTATGTCGTTTATGTGAATTTTTATTAGTTTTTATATTAAGCTAATTTCAGAAACCTGGCATTGTTCGGGCATTTATTTATTACAATCAAGTATTAGACAGCTGGCATACACCTTCATAAATTCATCTACATCACATATTTCTCGAAACCTGCTATTGTTGACTACTGAAACTCAATGCCTACCAACCTATTTCCTTTTCTAATGTTATTTTTCGTGTTTGTCGGTTATGGTGGCAGAGGTAGCTGGTCTGGAAGAGACTCGCCATTTCGATTTGAAAATCGTGTGCTTCCAGTGATTGGAGGTGGTAAGAGGAGCAACGTGTTATATTCCCTCTGCGAGTGAGGCTTCCGACTCGAGATTAGCAAGTCTTTCGAGATCTTCTGTTCTCTCTAGTAGTCACTCTGATATTGGTCGATTATCATTTCACATCATCACCTATTCTTAATGTCGCTTTCTCTTGTACAGGTAAACGTAATGGTAGGTTTTCAGAAATTAATAAAACAGAAAGTGATTCAGATGCCTGAGTGGCCAAAATTGTTAGCGTTGCCCCGCGCATCGGTCGTAAAAATTGCAGGTTCGAATTCCTCCCTGCTCATGAATGTTTACTCCTTGCGTTTCGTGCTCTTCCTGATAAGAAGCTCTTATGTGTGCCAATATGGATCTAGAAATCCCCATTTTAAGGTTGTATTATGGGTGGAAATTCTCGTGATTATTACGAACAATTCGTCAGAAATTACCACTTCATGACCATCAACGCGTCTTTAAAGAGATGCAATAGCTTCAACTGGAGAAGAACATCGTGCATTTATTAATAACTCCGTTACCCTCCATCTGGTTGTCCATGCACCTTACGTTCCCTGATTTTCCGAGGGCCCATTGTCCGCTGACAATCGCTTCGTCCGCCGCGTGCGTGACGCTCTCCGTGCCCTGAGTGACTCACGGGGCGCCACCGCCTCATCCCGCGCGAGGTGAGCGGCGCGGCGCACCGTCAAAGCTCTCAGCTCGTTGCCTTAAGTGTCTCTGGCGGTGGCGTGCGGCGCCGCTCCTCATGAGCGACGAGCCAGGAAGCGCTGGTGGTTGCGCCATCGGTCGCCACAACACCCGACCACCCCAACGCCTCCATACACTCCGTCCCATACACTCGCCCCGACGCCCGCACAACCGTCCGCCCGGACGCCCACCCGAACGCCCACCCGAACGCCCACCCGAACGCCCAACCGAACGCCCGCCCGAACGCCCACCCGAACGCCCACCCGAACGCCCATCCGAACGCCCACCCGAACGCCCATCCGAACGCCCACCCGAACGCCCACCCGAACGCCCACCCGAACGCCCACCCGAACGCCTACCCGAACGCCCTCCCGAACGCCCGTGCAAATGCCCACGCGACTACAACAATGCCCAACCATACCCTACCCAACTATCGCTAATTCACAACAACCCACATGCACGCATATTTCCGTATCCTACTATCGCTTACTCACACAATAACCCACATACGTATCCATATTCTCATCCCCGCCGCCGCTGCCTTGTTTGCTCGCTCTCCCACTTGCTCGCTTGCTCCCCTCACTCGCCCGCCCGCCCGCCACCTCATTTCCCCATACACCTCTTCTTGCACCCACGCTCTCTCGTCTACTCAATTTCTCGCGCGTCCGCCTTCTCTCCCAGTCTTCTCGCTTTCTACCTCGCCTGTTATGACCATCTGCTTTTTCGCTCCTTCGTCTACACACTTTCTCGTTTTCCCGCCTTCTCAGTCTTTGCCTTGTTTCCCCATGTCTTCTCACACTCTAGCTCGTCTGTTGTGTCCAACCGCTTTCCCTCTCGCTCGTTCACTCTCTCGCCGTAATGACAACGTGCGAGCGGAGCGTTTTTCAGCGCTCGGGGTAATTCGGTAATTGAGCAGGGCGCCGCCGGCCCCGTGGGCTCTCGTGTGGGGTTAATCGCGCCTGGGGTGCGGGCGGGCGCGTGGCGGATGTCATGACGAAGGCGACAGAGCGAGCTCTGTGCTCGAGGAAGAGCCGGAAGAGGGCCAAGCAACACTGTGTTTGACGCAGGGAAGGACATTATGGGCAGTTTTGCTTTCGAAACAACCCTGGAAACATTACAAATATCGCCAATATGAACCAAGAATTAGATTTGTTCTAGATTAACAGTAAACAATGTTACTATGCTCGAGAACGTATTAGATTAGCATAAAAAATAAAATATAGTAACTAATCTCGTTACAGTTCAGCAAGGTTCTTTAGCCTATACCTTCAAACCACAGCAATGCCTCATGCTAACGTTTGTTTTAATATTGATGTTGTTGTTGTCTTTATTATTATTATTATTATTATTATTATTATTAATGATTTAGGATAACATTTAACAAAAATATGAAAAACTTACCTCAGCGGTGTTGGTAACAGTGATGAATATGATAATAATGGTGATGTAGTTCGTATTTTGACGAAGGTACATCAGTTACTAGAGAGAATGTGAATGTAAATTTGTGCTGCGAAAAGCAGTGAAATCAGGGCAAAAACCCTCTCTAACATGTACTGAAAAACATAGAAATTTAATTTTAACACTGTATATGTTATAAAAATATATATTGCGAATCAATCGTAATGAAATCTAAACAAGAGGACCACATTCAATAACAAGAAAAATGTACATAACATTTCCATCGATTCCGAGAAATGTAAATAATAATAAAATATATTAATCTCGTCAAGACCTTAAACTGCCAGCAGTTTAGAGTCTTGATGAGGTTGTTATTGTTATTATATTAGTAAAAACTTAGTTTATAGAAATGTATTCTCACAAAAAACAAAATAATTTTTTGTAATTTTTAAGTCTTTAAAACGCTGTTTATATATGTTTTCTTTTCGTCGACTTTCGTCGACTTCTCTACAACGTTTTACGTAATAGTTTCAAGGAGAGAAAAATTGTATCCTCGTGGGGACGTATAGATGAAGGTGATACCATCACTTGTAGGTTATAACAGTGTACAATTTATTTCTTTTAAATAAGGATTTCTACACTGAATTTTGGAATCATTATTTAACATTTTTTCTGTTTTAAGACAAACACTTGGTCCCACCTCTTTCGAAATTCAAATCCAACTGGTTACTGAGCACTGTTCTGAACAAAAATTGTACATGGAATGAACATACGATTCGTACATAGATTAGAGCACCAGTTTCGCTGTCTCAGCAGCCAAAAGCAGGTCAATTCGCTAAGGGCCGTGAGTGCACACTTTGGCCGGGTAAGGGCTGGCTTTCAGGTAGATTTCTCAGTCGACTTTCCTCCCTTCAATCGATTCTCGACCCTCTCGAGGTGAAACGTTTCATCGTTTATTTTGATGGGATCGGAAGTGAATGGACTCTCACCGCTACCTTTTACTGCCAAAGCGCGCCCTTTGAGGAGGCAGTTTTGTTGCCCAACGGTTATTTTTTGACTTTTCCTACGCCTGTCCCCTTGTCCATTTTTAATCTCCTGAATTGTTGCTCTTTATTTCCCTCTCGTCGTCGTGTTTCGAAAAACATTTGCATTGTGTCTCGTAGTCTTTCGTGACGTACAGCAGAAGCCGTTGCAGCAACATGCTGTCAAACGACATGTTTCACCTCTCTTTCATACAGATGTCTTTCATTAGTTAAAAGATAAAAACTCAAATGTAAACGTCTTATCATTAATATGATGTAACATAGCACAATGAAAATGTTTAATTGATAGTCAAAATTGAAAATGGTTACGTTCATATCCCATTTATTCAACGAAGTCAACAAACGACCAAATTCATTGAGCGTTTATAGTTAGGTAGTTAGGTTTTTATTGTTGTTTTTCGAGAGCGTTTTATGTCGTCACCACTTAACAAGAATCCTGTTGAAAACAATTATGGCGACCACTACGCCCCTTAAGGTTGCGCCACAGAACAGAGTGAGAAATCGCCTGAGCCACTCCCTCCCTGCTTTCGCCCAATGTTGGCTGCTTGAATACGAGTACAGTAGAATAGTGATAATTTGAAGCAATTACGACTGAGACTACCTCAGATTGTAAAAAAACTGTAAAATCTGGAGTTCATTTTAGGAATAAAAATGCAAAGTTCAGAACATTATGCAAATTGTTTACCTCGCAGTTTCTGAAAGACGACTGAAACTGAGAGTGGTAATGAAAACGACAAACTCATTGTTGACTTGTGGATCCGATGAATAATGAATCCGTAAGTCCCAACATTCGCAGAATCTGTGACAGCACTTTCCATCATATTTATCACATTATTATCAATATCAATGATTTCCAGCAACCTAAAACAATTAAAATCTATAAAAACCTAACAAAAATCATTGGTGGACCTCTGAGCCGCCCCTTCCTGGAAATTCGAGGGTTAAACTCTTATCGCCCTTGATCTTCAACAACTGTGAGAGTTGGGTGACTCATGGGGCAGTGGGCAGGCTGATAGGGACACCGCTGCGATCGGAATTCGATCCCCATTGGATGAAAGGTACATTTGAGCGGGACGAAGAGGCAGGACTACTCGGAGTTCGCTCGTTTCCTCAAGTTCTGATTTCACCTCCTTCTCCATCTTCAAGCTCATTACTCACGTCATCAACTTCACTAATATCATAAGTACATAATAAAGAAAAGGCGGAGACGCGACGACACCAAAATTTCTGGCTTCGTAACTAGATCATTGTGCCAGAGCTCACGCCATACGATTAAAGAAATAGGTCCAAAGACTTTCGTGCCGGCGATAGTTTGAGCAGTCCAGATAAACACGAGTGCCTGTGACCACGACCTCGCGTGTAAACCTGGAACGAAGGAATTTCGTCAGCTTCTGATTTTCTTTAGGGTAGAACATCTTCGTGGTTCGCCGTATGTTTAACGTCTTTGTCCGATATATTAAACGGCAATGACAATTTTGTTTTTCGATAAATACATGATGCATTAAACCCTCACGAAGATATTAATGTCTTCCCCTTATATTTTATATTTTGTAATTTAATTTGCTAATTATTATAATTGCAAATTTATCTATTATTTATATAAATCCACCCACTTTTTCTTTTCTGTATTTACTTTGTATTTTATTTATATTTTATTTTGTTTATATTTGTAGACTGATGATGACGGCAAAGCCGACTCTCTATAATAAATATATTGACGAAGATATATCGAAGATGACTCCTTTTATTTCTTCATGTAATTACGTCAACAACACCGCATCAGAATTTCCACAATTCCCACTAAATCCACACGAGTGAAACTAGAGGTCTTTGGGCGCCTTTGGGGTCACACGCTCGGGAGTCTGAGGGACTTTTGGAAATGACCCCCTCTCCATTATTTTCAAGTATAGTAGTTTATTTTAATTTCATTTTTAACTAAAGACATTTTCAGTATAACTTAATAATATTTTTATTACCTATTCATGTACTTCATCACCGCACATGCCGGAAGACCAGTCGGGAGCTTAGAGCTTCTCCAGGCTGGAGCGTTGCACTGCTGCTGGTAGGAGAAACCTCAAGGATAAATCCCCTTGAGCCGACGTAGGTTGGCACCGAATCTCACCATCCAGAGTGGGAAGATCACTGCCACCTCCCGCGATGACATGATGCACTTCACTCCCGGGCTAATGACCTTAGTTGACGCGTCAGGAAACAGAAATCAGTCAATCAATCATTGCCTATTATACAACTCACACCGTGAAACGATAACTTTGAATGCATATGTTGTGTGTGCATGTGCAAATGTTTTATAGTCTTTTATTAATCGAAAAGTCAAATGCACCTGGGAAAAAATGATGTTCCCAGACTGGCGGATATACTGTTATCGTCTGACTGGTTCCCACTAACCGCTGCAGTCATCGTCGCCCTGGCTGACGTCGTTTTCTAACTTTACTGACGGAGTACGTTATTGAATTCATGAGTAGCTGCGTCGTAACTTCACAAATTTTAATCTTCCGCGTGCACGCTGTTCCTTCAATAAATCAATAAAAAATTGCCGTAACTTAACTAGACTTCCGGGGACACACACTCAGTTCCATGTGCGAGAGAGTAGTCACGCACGTGACGTGTAATCAAAGGTGGGTATTACTGACGCTCATCCTGACCATGTTGAATGCTTTATATCAGTATTGAGGGTATGCATCTGCCAGGCCAACAAACAAAGACAGTTGTAGAGGCTATGGGTATTGCATACCTTTGAGAACATTTTATGTGGAAGGCACATTACATTGACCGTGTGGGAAACAAAAATGAAAACCCCTACGCTCTTTGAGGTGGCACAGCTGAACGAGTATGAAACACAGCTCGAATGGCTTTCCCCTCCGCTGTCTTCATTGTTGGCAGCTCCGATTTTTTCTGCAAGCTCGATTTATGCGAACTCGCTGCGGAGATAATTCAGACTTCAACTTCTGAAGTCATGCCTCCGAAGGCGAGATGTTCAGCTGATGAAACACATGTCGAAAGCACGAAATGCTGGTTTTTGCGACCCGCGTAAGTGGATTTGACATGTGCTGAATTAATAAGCAGCGATCTCGAAAACATATATCCGAACTAAATCACACAATTTTTTGTCAAGTTACAGGAACCGTGCTGGAAACAATTGAAGACCTCAGGGCAATAGCATTTTATGTCATTATACGAAGTTATGAAAAAAAAGGAAAGTAAAGGTTTAAACATTTCCATAAACAAGTAAGATAAAGCCATGATTTTTAATAATAAAGCCATAAATTTTATTTTTAACAATCTACAAGGCGAAATATCCGCATTGTGACCAATAATGCATAAACTGATACGTAAATTCAACCTAACCTAACCTAATATTTCAATTTTTATCAGCATAGCATGTTATTGCCCCTAGGTCTTCAATTACGAAAACCACTACGCCCTCCGAGGTTACGCAGCATGACGTGCGCCACAAATCGCTTCCTCGTCGTTGGCAGCCCTGCTCTGCCCTCGGAGCGAGCCCAGGCGTCGCCACGCGCGGCGCGGCGGTCGCCTCCTCGATGACACCTGAGCGGAGCCGCGCGCGCCCGGCGCGTCGTTTCGGCGTCGGAGGTGTGGTCCTGACGGCTTCACGGGGCCACTAAAAACGCCCAATATATGCGCTGGGGGCGGAGAGCGCCTCCTTCCCGGGGGCGTTAAACGTGTGGGAGCAGAGAAGAGCGAGGATGAAAGCAGGAAACTGGAGGAGAAATACGTCGCTCAAAATTTCTTATATTTTTCTCTCCTTTTCGTATTGTTCAGGTTATGTTCGATAAAATTCGTATTAATGTTTGAGTGCTCACCATTCTGTGTTTTAGTATTCGGGAAGGGAATGTGAATTAATATGAACTCACGGAAGAATATTGACAAATATATAGCAACGTTAGATTACACGGCGAGGCACAGAACGCAGTTAGTACCAAATAAGGTAACCACGACATGTGCAATTATAATGGTGGGTGTCAAGGGACGTTTATTCTCCCTCACTGTAATGAGTATCTGTATCGATGGGATTTGGCCAACGTCGATCAAAAATGCAATATACGTCGCTACATAGACCTTTTTTTTATTTTTTTACTCACATACTTATATGTGTTGCACAATTTTAATGGTTAAAAAAATAAATATTGTTTGACAGTCTGCAACAGTAAGTGATACTACATGATATACTGCTATGAATGATAATTCTGACACAACATAGAAATCCCCATAATTGTACTTGTCGGAGAGAACTGAAAGTTCTTGAAACGATCATGAGTGAAAGAGATCATTTCTTTCTACTTGTGGTAGACGTCTCTTTGCTTGCATCTCAACAGGAATCAAAACACCAGAAGAAAGAGCGAAAGGAAAAAAAGAGCAAATAAAAATAACACAAATGGCAGCACATTAACGCTTAAATGGTGTTATGAACTACTATTTCCGAAAACAATGAAGTTGTATGAATTGTCCTGCATATTTTTGACATTGACATTGCACGATTCGCAATGATTTCTGATATTGGTTCACGGTATTGATTTGTAAATTTGCCTGATCAATCATATTAAGACATGAGCTCTATTATGCTTCAAGCCTATAAATAAGAAAATGAGTGACTGGTATTATAATTATGTTGTTCATTAAAATTGCCGAAGAAAATGCATTGAAATATTCACTTCAGCTTTTAAAGTTTATTTTATTAATGTATGTTTGCCGTGCATTATTCTCTTACAACTAATATGATGAATGAATCTTCAAGATTACGTAAAATGAAACTTTACTAAAAGTCTCAATACACGAGAGTCGATCACATTAGTGAACTGAATGAATCTTAAGGGGAATAGAATTTGTTCAAAGAACTGTTTTCAGTTATGTTTATGAAGATAGCAAAATTGTTGGTAACTGTTTCCCTTAAAATAATTTCATTTTCTCATTGTATCAGATACAGAAATTTGGTTTCCATATGTTCATTTGTATCTTTTTTTTGTAAATATAAAATAACAAGATCTTCCGTCAGGCAAGCAATCAGCTTAAGTATAATCTGAGCTGCTGATTTAAGTTTATTTTACTTCTGTGTAATTTGCTTAAATATAATTTAAATAAGCTCTTGCTGATATCAATATTTTTATTGGATAAAATAATGAGTAAATTATTCTAAACATTAGTTACACCGACTGGGAATCATAGACGTGCCTCCCGACTTATTTCTAGTTGCTTTGATTACTTAGATACCGAGTCAATGCTTCGAACAGTCTCAAAGGCCTTCTAAATTGACTGTTATTTGATTCTCAATAGTTATCAATTATTGTCATTAACAAGTTGACAGAGTGAAAATGGAGGGTACTAATATGAACAAAAGTTTCGATGACAAAAGTACATTGATGCACAACGTAACTGCGAGTAGGCCGAAGGCAGAGGAAGTGACAGTTGCGTGTGCGGCAAGCGCGTGCCTTTGCAAGGAGTTTCCATATTCGCGGGGGCAGAGTCCCCCCAGCGGATGGGCGGTGCGTTTCAACCGGTTCCTCGGGCAGAAGCGGACTGAGGCCGCTCCCACGCCGCCCGGACACGAATCCGGGACACGCGTGACGACGCGGCACGGCGGGGCTCGCATTGTCTCGCGTGCGTGCCGACGACTGTTGCGCAACGGCGTTTCGCAATCTTTTCTGAATGTGACGCGCTGATGGGAAGGATTCCTTTGCTTTTCCTTGAATGTAACGTTACCTGCAGATTTCAAGTGAATATGCAATTTCATTTCGATGAGAAAGGCATTGCTCGAGAGTTAGATTGAGAAACCCACAAACCACGGATATTCTGTAATATATTCCTATACACGTATACTATAATCCTATTTTTGGTATTATATTATTCATTTATTTAATTATTGGAAGTAAAAAAAACAGTTAAAACCGTATGTAACATTCAAGAAGATGGATGCTAATGTACTTTTCAGGAGTAAAGAACTGAATCATCTTATCATTTGCTCACTGGTTAAAGATAAATTGGACGAAAAATTCAAAGGAGATTATTTTATCGAAAATCCCCAGTTTCAACAGGTACTTCTTCCATGTTAGTTAAAAATATATTATGTAAAAAATTTCCATTAATTAAAGTGAGGTAAATGTTCTTTTCTTTATAAAAAAAAGGCGTATCATCAACATTGCAAACAAGTCACCATTGTTGAACTTTTTAAAAATCACTTAACTAATTTACACTGCAGGTACGCTTAACTTTTTTATCAGATAGGATCTTCAATTACCGTATAGTTTAATAACATGTAAAATATTTTCAAAATATTTCAAGAAAAGATAGATATCCGATTTCAATCGAAACACATGACTTGATCTGTTTCCACAGTCCCGTTACGCGATACGATCCTTGGTGCCTGTCTGCCAGGAAAATCCCTCGAAACATAATTTGTTTTTAATAAGAGTATTGCAAACATTTTCCAAATCCCTCAATCCCATCTGCTCCCACTCCTTGCGAATATTTTGTTACTGGAAGGTGTCACTTTTCTGCTTGCGTGATTCCCATTTATCCTCAATCATTCCTTGTATTCTGTTCAATCATGTTATTATCCATTGTTATACCTCCTGCCGTTGACTTCCTTCCTATTTACCGCAATCTCTTTTAATGTCCTTGGTCGTGTTATACATCTGTATTCCTTCTCTGTACTTGTCACCGCATAAAATCAAACAAAATCGATGCGACTTCTCACCCGAAACCGACGTTTAGAAATGCGACATGAAAATTTCCACCTAGTGGAAGTTTGAATACTGCGAATTGTCCATGAATAGAAAAAGAAAAATAGCGATACATCTGCTACCAAGAGGCAATAGGGATAATGTTAGAGATAAAGATTTATCTTAATTTATTAAAAATAAACGGATTTACCTTAAAATTTCAATTTTCGATATTTTTTTAGTTACATGAGTATTCCGGAAAAGCAACATTAATATGTTGCTATCAGAGACCGGATTTTTATGTAATTACATATCTTTTGTCTTCCTACTTACCATTCTCAAAATTGTATGTAATGCATTCTCAAAAATGTAATTTCTTGCTATGTAAATGGTTTTTAATTAGAGAATTTTAATATTACATATATCCGATTTTACATATTTCTTACATCGTCTTACTGTTTTCATTATATATGTATGTACATATTTCGACGTTTAAAACTACATATTTTTCCGATCTCTAGTTATTTTGCTATTATTTCTTGGACATACATTTCTCATATTCGAGAATTTCAATAACAGTAATAATAATAATAATAATAATAGTAATAATAATAATAATAATAATAATAATAATAATAATAATAATAATAATGTTCTTATTTGTGATGAGGCTCAGGCCATTGTGTCTGGTGGTCGTGGTCTGGCAGTCATGCTCTTCCTCCTAACCACTTTAAAAATTTACATTTACATTGTTAAAATTTCAATCGAGGCGTTCGGACGTATTTAATATTAACTGACTTTTCTCGTTTATACGGAAGTTTCCTACAAAAAAATTATTTATGATACGAATGTTAAAAAAACTTTTTATTTTGCGAGTAGAAAATGTGAAACGGGAACAGTACGCCGTGATTTTGACCATCGCCTTACTTTCAGCGCAGGTGATAAAAAGTGAACATTTAGCACGCTGTACCTTCCCTTAATGTAACAGTTTTTAGTAATTGCTGTCAAAAAACATATTTGAGAGCCCTCAGGGCATTGCTGGCAAGGATGGCAGCTTCTGACTGGCTATGAATAAGTTTTTGATGCATGGAATAGACTTCCTTCCATTTGAATGTTTCAGTATGTAATACTCTTCTATTTTCCGTTATTCGGATTAAAAAATATCACTTCATAAAAAATAAAGTATTTTCATTACGTTTCTTCATTATATTTTCAAAAGGACACAAGATAATTTACATTGAATACAAAGAACGCTTTCTCATAAAAAGCGTGCGTTGCTCTATCTAAGGGCCTTCTCTTGGGAAGGTTCTGGAATTGCTCTTCTTCGTGATCGACGTATCACGGAGAGCTTATTGTTTGGCGGATCCTGCAAGTGCGAATGTATTGTGCATCGTTTGCAGTTACTTAAGCGTGTAATGAGGCAGAGGCTTCCGGTTGAGAAACGATGAAAATATAAGAAGCCGGAATGGAGACAGAAGGACATTTATATGTCAAAAAGTCATGATTCCTAAGAACCCACTCTGACCTTTCCCTCAACAATTACATATTCCAAATATGTCATTACGTCTGAAAACATACCCTGCCTTTTCCTCGAGAACTTGAAACCCTTCATATGTTACCATCGTTCCTGTTGTTTCCCCTTCGAGCAGCCTTCTCAGACAAATCGGTCATCTTTCCCTCGACCCTTGTGACTGCTAGCTCTGTGTTCATCCTGCATCGAGGTAAAGCTTTTTGTTTTCTTCCTGGTGCTCGTCTCTGCCTCGTCTACCACCACTACCACTACCACCACTATCACCATCGTTGCCACCACTACCAACTTGACCACCCTCGCACTGCCACCGCCTCCACGACTGCCTCTACCTCCACATCCACTGTCATCACCGAGACTGCCTCCACCAACGTCACCGCAGTGTCACCGCCAATTACATCACACCGTAAGTAGGCTCGTGAGCACCGCCAACACCCCGCACCCACCACCGCCATCGTTGTCACTACCACCACCACCACCACCAATTCTGCCAGCACACCATGCCGTTATTACCACAACCACCACTCCCTCCACCACTGCCAATACCGCCGTCACCTTCACATTCACCACCACGACCTTCCCAGGGGCGGATCCAGACGATAATTGTTTTTGGGGGGGCATCGGAGATTTTTGTTAAATAATAATCATATTTGCTATTATGTTGTATATTATTTATGTACTGTCGATATGATACTATAAAATATTATTGTTTAAATAATTACATAATTCGAACATAAAAATATTTCAATCAATTTTGCCATGCAGAGGAAGGTAACCAAAACGACAGACCGTTTGGGGGAGAAGGAAGGAATAAAGGAGGGTAAACAAAAACTCCAGTACCCCCTGGATCCGCCATTGCCAAAGCCTCGACCATCAACACCACCACTACCACCAACACCACCACCACCACCACCACCAGCACCTCCTTCGCGACCATCACTGCTGCCACCACCGCCACTACCTCTATCACCACCGCCACCAGCGCCTTGACGGCTTGTGTAAGCCAGGCGGCGCAGCCTCCTTTGAGCGCGCCCCACGTAATGGGATTCGGCCACAATAAGCTTATCCTCGGAGCACTCGCGGATTGCTATGGGCATTCCTGGATTACTTATACATTTTTACTTTACTTTATTCCGGAGACGGTCCTTCGCCGAGGAGATTTCGCCCGCCCCTCTGCGCCCCGCTCGTCGTAAGGCTACGGCCTGCGTATACATAGCGCCGGCGTATGATGAGGCTGAAACACAGAGATACAGCGATGAGGTCCGTGCCTGGAATTCGACTCGGAATAAGACGGCGAGGGATTGTGCAAATTTGATTTCGGAAACGTTTGTTCTCGAATGGAACGCGTGAATTCAGAGGCGCTACAATTGTATGGCGTTAGGCGGAGGCCCGACCGCTCCCTTTCCCCTGACCGCCGACGGCGCCCGCCCTTCTCTCCGCCACCCATTCGGGCCTTCCTTCCAACCGCATCCCTGCTTTCTCTTCTTTGTCTGCCTCCCTCCCGAATCCCCTAGCTCCCATTGCCCGTCTTGCGACTCTGCGTTTCTCCCACTCCTCAACTAATCGATTACTCGACTCATTCTCATGATCCCAATCCTTGAGTCCCCAATATCTGAGCTCCCATTCCCCGAGCCCCCAATCCCGGAATCCCCGATCCCGGAGTCCCCAATCCCGGAAACCCCAGTCCCGGGATCCCGGAGTCCGCAACCGCGGAGTCCCCAACCGCGGAGTCCCCAACCGCGGAGTCCCCAACCGCGGAGTCCCCAACCGCGGAGTCCCCAACCGCGGAGTCCCCAACCGCGGAGTCCCCAACCGCGGAGTCCCCAACCGCGGAGTCCGCAACCGCGGAGTCCCCAACCGCGGAGTCCCCAACCGCGGAGTCCCCAACCGCGGAGTCCCCAACCGCGGAGTCCCCAACCGCGGAGTCCCCAACCGCGGAGTCCCCAACCGCGGAGTCCCCAACCGCGGAGTCCCCAACCGCGGAGTCCCCAACCGCGGAGTCCCCAACCGTGGAGTTCCCAACCGCGGAGTCCCCAACCGCGGAGTCCCCAACCGCGGAGTCCCCAACCGCGGAGTCCCCAACCGCGGAGTCCCCAACCGCGGAGTCCCCAACCGCGGAGTCCCCAACCGCGGAGTCCCCAACCGCGGAGTCCCCAACCGCGGAGTCCCCAACCGTGGAGTTTCCAACCGCGGAGTTCCCAACCGCGGAGTCCCCAACCGCGGAGTCCCCAACCGCGGAGTCCCCAACCGCGGAGTCCCCAACCGCGGAGTCCCCAACCGTGGAGTTCCCAACCGCGGAGTCCCCAACCGCGGTGTCCCCAACCGTGAAGTCCCCAACCGCGGAGTCCCCAGCTGCGGAGTCCCAACCCCGGAGTCCCCAATCCGTGACTCCCAAATCCCTGACTCCCCAATTCTCGACTCCCCTCCCAATCCCCGATTTCCCTGCCATCTGTCTCTCAATAGCCGAATCCCCAACGGCCAACTTGCCAATGCCCACTCTCCAATGCCCGACTCCGTCTCCTCGATCTCCCGGATTCTTCGACTTGCCGTCTCCCTCTCCTCGACTTCTCGGATCTTCAAATTCCCCACCTTCTTGTTCCCTTACTATTCTTTCTCCAACTCGACATTCTTCGCATCCCAAGTCACTGCCCACTCGATTATCCGATTCCTTGATTATCTGACTACCTGACTCTCCCGTCTACCTGCCTATCCGACTCCCGTCTACTTGCCTATCCTCTCCCATCTGACTTCCCGATACCCCGTCCATTGAATCCTTTCCCCCCGATTACCCAGTTCGTATTACTCTATTTATCCGATTCCCCGATTCCCTACTCCTTGGTTCTTCATCTCTCTTCTCTTTATGTCCGCAACCCGAACCCCATCTCCACGCCCCTGCGTTCCATCACTTCCTAGGCCCGCCCTACCCCGTCCTCTGCCCCCAACGCTCCCCATACCCTCCCCGCCCCCTCCTCCGTGCCCCCGTCCGCCTTCCCCGCCCGCCGCCCGCGGAGACGCAATTGCGGGTTGAGGCGCGCCGCAGCTCCCGACGCATTTGCATTCAATATTCCATTAGTTGAAATTCGTTTCCTCGGAAATAACCTCAAATCCGATTTCCCTATTTAAGTATTACGGAGGTGAACTCGACCTCGGCTAACACGGCCTCCGCAGCCGCGCGCGGACGCGAAATCCTGGACGAAGGCGCCTCCGGGCGAGCAAATGATGGCTCGAAGATGGAGTAGTGTCGAATGCGGGCGGCGGAATGCCAATGGAACCGAAATATTAAGTTGCTTGAAAGGTTTGGGGCAATTCGAGTGCACCTGATTGATGAGGTTATCAAATTAGAGATGTACTTTACAAATGATGTCTCTCAATGGGTTACATTTTTCTTCTATTTGTTGTGTCCTCCAACTGTAGTTCACGACCGTTCTGTACATTCACTGTTTATTCCACAGTAAGGGGCTCGTAACTTCGAAATGGAAATTTATTACATCTTGAGTTCACGACTAGAATTACCTTTATTTCTTAAATGAATTAAAAAGTCTACTTTAACCCTTTGATTACATCGCACAAAGTAAGACCTGTAGAAAAGTTACAATAGAAACGTACAACAGAAGCATTACACCGAAAATGGAAAACCAATAATATTCTTCATGTTGTTCAGTACTTATTCTCCTACGCTTATGAAATGAGGGAGGTTTACAAATTCTACAATTAAAATAACTCACTGAAATAAATAAATAAATGTGTTACAGTGAGTCGTAATAAAACCACTGCTCACTGTGAATAGAGGTAAACATGAAGTTCTGCAAAAGAAACTGAAATTTATTTCCCAAAATTATTTCCCAAAATTATTTCCCAAGAAGATTATTTCCCAAAATCTGCACTAGAAAGTAGTAGACTATAGCAGGAAATTCTATCCACGTTTACATAAATACGTGAAGCATCACATCATTAAAATAACTAAAAATGTGTTGTAAATAGACATATATGTCACATGATTGCCGGATATTGCCTTTATATTACTGTATATTGTCTTCCACACAGACTAATCTTTTCATTCAAAAACATTATCTCTAAACGTAACAAGCTCGCTAACGTTGTATCGTCTACTACCACCTCACACTCAGACACAACAAAAACCATTACGCAACGGTACACGCAGAGCACAGGAAAAATAAAGGAAGAGCAAATAGAAAATTCGTGAATTCGAATCGAATTAGCATTTAGTTGTTTCATATGCTTTTATAGCATTTTGTCGTTAGCAGTTTTCGACTGCTCCACGAGCTGCTCCAGGAATGCGGGCGGGGCGAGGGCTGGAGGGGCCTGGGCTTCGCATTGAACCTGTGGCTCGCGCCAATTAGCGGTGCAAGGGCAGGGGGAGGGGCGGAGCGCTCTCAAAGGTGCTCGCACCCCTCCAAGCACAATTGCCCCCAGCACAATTGGGGCCACCGCGCGCGTCGGATTCATTGATCAGAAGGGGGCGGTTGTGATTAGAGGCGTCAGATGTTTCATACGACCGAAACAAAATATTGCTTGTCATATTTAATATCGCTTTTAACTTTTGAGACCTCTTTTAAAAAGCAATGATTCCAAGAATATGAATAACTAGTGGTGCTACAAAATGGCACAGACTTTCCCGTATTAGTTTTCTATTTCCTTGGGTCTTCGCTAGCTATATGAAATTGCCACATACTCTTTCTTACTAATTGCCATTTGTAAACAAATTAGATGCTTAGGTACCATTCACGACGTCAAAACATGAATTCGAGAACTACTACAACTACGAATTACAGCTTAACATCCAAATTAATTTCGCTTCCTTAAATCCTTGTTATACTGTTATACAAAAAATAGTGTATGCAACTCGTTTATGCACTCACAAGAACTCATTGCACTCATAAGAAGATGTTACCGCACTCACTCCTAACGTCGTTCATTCGGTAATATTTTCTTATTCTTGCAAAAAAGGATAACATTATAAACTAATTGTATAATATACTGAAATGTATCAACAACGTCTCGTCATAGACTCTTACGAGATCGTTGGCATCATTCATCTAAGATGGTTATAATCGTGACCCGTTCCGAATTTATATTAAAATTTTGGGCGCCAGGAACAGGTTACGTTAATTAAAAATGACCAATGCTTCCACAGCTAATTTCAACAAATGTATAAATGTCCGGCTAGCTGGGTCAATGGGTCCCGTTATGGATAATCGCTATCGCCTAGATAGCCGATTACTTGATCTGCCAACTGTACAGTATGGCGAGGAATCTCAAAGGGAATAATTATCTATTTCTAACTATTTAACAATTTTGATTGACTAAATGAAAATCTTTTCATTTCCAAAAGAAAAAAAATTCAACAATTTATTTAACAATATTTACAATTGTTTTTGTCCTTAGGTCATGACCTCGTTTTAAAATATATCTTTTCTACTGCAGTACTTATTTACCGTCTTGGTCGCCGACGCCCCGCAGTCTCTTCTCACTTGAATGTAGGCGATCCCAAGTTCCGCTTCTCTCTTCTAATCTTGCGACGTTGCCGACGCATCCAGCCCTCACTGACTAGAATATCTACCGGTTCTTAATTGGTATTCAGAATTCCTAGTCTTCCCCAACTAGCGGTAAAACATTAAAGTCCAAAACCGCAATATAAGAAAAAACTTTCAAAGTCCTAATCGAACTTCCCGATTCCGAAAAACTATTGAGTCTCACTCGAAACTTACAAGTCCTACTTCACTAATGTTGATCTCGCGAGCGATCTTTACTACTCGACGACCACTATCAGAATGTCCAGTTCTCCCTGTTCTTTCGCCCTCAACGCTTCGGTATCCGTCCTTCGTTCCTCTTTTTTGAAACAAAACGACAAAATTAGACAGTCTATTCTCCCTTAGCCAATCCATTCATCTCTTATCAAACCAAGTAGCCATGCCCTCGACAGTCATTCCTTTTCAGACCAATCACACATTATTTTATTTGTCTATCTAGCCAGCGCCCCCATCTCTTCAAGGCCTGAATGCAGTTTGTTGACCTTGCCAACCACTGCGCCGGCGTTGCTAAGGCTGTATATCGCCATTTGCATACTCTTTTGTCCATACTCATTTACAGCCAATATTATTAACAAAATATTATATATTTTGGTATATCACAATACTATTGTAATTTTCTTAATTTTTCGGTTTCCTATTGGTAGAATGGAAATATTCATTTTAGAATATTAAAGAACACAAAAAAAATAGTCCTAAATTGCATTTTTCTTTTAAAAATTATGTGCCGTTTTAAAAAATATTGCGTTTTAGCGCTATTAAAAATGCGACATTTGAAGCTCATTTTCACAGAAAATTATTGAGTTTTCAAAATACTTTATTTGAAGTTACTTCAAGCACGTACACTCACAAATATAAAAAATCTTTACAAATTGCTGTTAATTTTGAAATAACGAAAAAAATAACCCAAAAGAAACTTTACGTCATATTAAAGAGTGTAGTTAGCACTATCCGTTACAAACGTTTGAAGAAAAAATTTGCAGTCATATATGAGAAAATGGCGTTTGAGCGTTTCTGAAATTGCGGGATTTTGAGCTACTTTTCACAGAAAACGGTTGTGTTTTAACTTTACTTGAAATTATTTAAAGCTCATGTACTCCCTAATATAATAATGTCAACAAATCATGGCAAATGTAAATATTAAAGACGTGAGAGACAAGTCAAAAAATTACATTTTTCCAATTTTTGAAAAAACAAAAGAATAGAGCAATATGGCGTTTTGTCATCTCATAAAATACGTTGGGCACTATATCTACCAAAAGTTTAAAAAAACTGGAACCATTTTTGAAAAAATCTTGTTTTTGTAATTTTTTAAAACTGCACATATTGCGCAAAAACTACTAAAATTTTCAAAAAAAATGCACATGACCTTAACGAAAGAACTCACATTGGACAACAAATTTTATTTAAAAGAAAAATCTCTATCTTCAATTTTCTAGTTCGAGCTAGACGCCGAAAAATTTTAAACTTTTGCAATTTTCGAAAATTCAGAGTTGTCCGTGATAATTAGACCTATGCCACCTTAATAAGTGTGTTTTATTCTATTCTTACAAATTTAAAGAAAAAATTTGGAGCTGTTTTTGAAAAGTCTTGAAAAGTCGGGGGGGGGGCTTCATGTAAAGTTCCCCCAAATTTTACAGAATCTTTTTCAAAATCTCAAAGCTTCGACTAGAAGCAGATCGATCGGGGAATATCCATTTTCGAAGAAATCGTACGTATGGTTTAGGAGCTAGCAGTGTTCACAGACGGACAGACGGGCGGACGAACAGACGGACGTTTTTCTTTCAATTGGTTTTTCGGTATCAAGGACCCACAAAACCGGATTTCTGGCTACACCATGTGTTAGGGGTTTTTTTTCTTAATTTAGCAACTGGTTTTATCCACTTTTTCGTTATCACGGCCCGGCTATGAATTTTTTCCGCCGAAAATTGGCCATTTCTTCGCGCAGCATTACATTATACTACGTATATCACTCCGGGTATACGTACGTATACGGGAAAATAAAAAGCAATGAGTCCAAGAAATGAATCAATTTAATCCTATGATTATTATTCTCTTAACACTAAATTAATAACACTTAACAATTAATATCTACGTCCCCCTTCGTTTTATGTTGCGATCGCTCATTAACTTTAATAATTCATTACTATGGTTTATGATTTAATTTCTATATTGCACGATTCAGAAATATATTAATTTTAATGGAATTTAACAAGAATTTTCTAGAAAACTAACATTAATCTGAAATGATTTGATGTATTGGCTACGCAGAGGCAAAGATGTTTAAGATCCGTCATCTTTTCAAGTTTAAATGTGAGCAATACTTGGTTTTATTCAGAAAAAACTATTTTATCAAATAATCTAAAACCGTTTTTAAAATTTGAAACTATTTCTTGTCACTTGAAAACTTTACAATTGAGAATTTCCTTGTGTACGTTTTCACGGATGCCTTTAGGTCTTGTTGCAGATAATACAAAATTCAGACCCTATTCATGGTTTTGATTTTCAAAGCAGGAAAGACCTTAATATATTAATATTGAGGTCTTTCCTCAATAATTTAAAAATGTACACAATATCGTGTGGGGAGATAAAATTTTGTTAAACATTATAAGAGTGTATTATACGCGATACAATATACAGTTATAAATGTCTCCATCTCATCGACTCCTTGCCTCCATTTCCCTGAGTCTCCTAATACCCAACGTCCTATTCCCACCCCCACTGGACTATCCGACTCTCTGACCATCCCACCCCCGAACTATTCGGCTCCCTCACAATTCGACTCCCTGATTATCTGACTCCTTGACTAGCCGACTCTGGTCTATCCGAATCCTTGTCTGCATGTCTCTTGCATTCAATGTGCTTCAGGTCTGAAAACACATGGCTCCTGGCATCGGGACGTCACGATAGAGTAAACCACCTTTAAAACTGAAACAGTTTATGAACTTTCAAAATCGAATTGCACTCACGAAATGTAGATGTCAAGCTAATCACATCCGCCCTTCACATCATACTCCACATGACTTTTCCTTGTGTGTCTCTTGGCCTCTGCTGGCCATTCCGTTGCTGCGCAGAGTGCCAGAGCCGTCTCCACTCGCGCGCAGAACCCGCTGCGGTCTCGCTGCGCGCGCAGCCGGCCCCGTCCGACCGTCCGTCCGTCGGGCTGATCGGCCGGCGCAGCTCACGTCGCCGCCGCCAACCTGCTATTACCGCGCGGCGTCTCGTCGTGTTTGTTTTGACGAGGCCCCCTCCCGCTGCGTCCGCGGCCGCTGCCGTGGCCCGCTGCCATCCTGCGTGCCGGCGCCCGCTGCCCTTGCCTGCTCCAGCCCGTAGCTGCCTGTTGCGATGGTCTCTTGCGATTTCCAAGGGGACATTCATGGTGTACTGCTCAGATCGCTATTTTTCTACCTGTATTAGTGATTCGGTTAAGGGCATTCGTCTGGTCCCGTAAGTGTAGTGCATGTTTCCCCCGGGGGGGGGGTCTTCTCCCGCTGGTTGGCGAGATTCTCAGCCAAGTATCTCCCACCAGTGGGGTAACGCCCCAGCCAGGACAAGCTTTTAGCTCCCACAAGTCTCCTCCAGCACTCGCCTGGTATTGATCGGAGAAACCATGGAAAACTACCGATCACAGCAGCCGACCGCTGGAATTCTCCATCAGACAGCGACTGAATTCGACCTAGCTGACAAGCTAGTGTCGAAAATCCTGCTACCTAGGACCTACTGGTCAGAGGCACTGCATTGACATCAGTTGATGACCTGAGCCACCTCTCCCGGTTTTTATCTTTGGGTGCCTGACTTAAAATAACAGACGATCCATGTAAAATTTGTGGCGGACGAAGTGAGCTCTCTGTAGGTATTCTCGGTTTTCTCCTCTCTTCAGCTTCTCGTTCCATCTCTCTTCCATTACCATTCAAATCATCTTTACATCAAAACCATTCATCGCACTTCCAATCGCCAGATTTTGTCGCCAGTTGCTGTCGCCCGTTGCCTTCGCCAGTTGCTGTTGCCACTACCCGTCGCCTGTTGCCATCGCTTTATCAGCTGACACAGTCTACTGCCATTGCCAGATGCCATCTTTTGCTGGTCCCACGTTGCCGTTGCGCATTGAGTGTCCCCGTTGCCGTCTTCTCAGCTAGCATCCGTTGCAATCGTCCACTGCCATTGCGCATTATCCACAAGGGCTGTCCGCACCCAATTCAACTGCCCACTCCAATCATCCGCTACCGATGTTCCGAAGTCATCGTTTGTTGCCATCGCGTAGTTATACGATCGCCTTCCGATTGCCGTCCGCTCCATTTCCAATCGTTTGCTAACATCAGCTTCCCAGGGCTTGCTGCCTTTCCCCTTGAAGGAATGGCTGGGAATGAAAATCATTAGGAACAGTACTTACGGAAATGTACAACAACACACACTGAAACTTGTTTAAAAAAAATGCATTTCCAAACAAGTTCGAATAAAATTTAAAAATAGTGGTGCTACAGAATGACACAGACTTTCCCGTATTAGTTTTCTATTCTCTAGTATTACTAGTCTGGGCGAGCTATTCGGAATTGCCATGCCACATACTTGTGCCAGCTGCCATCTTTCGCCGCCGAAAGTACATTTTTTTGACAGTTTCTTAATTATTCGGTTTCCTAATGGTAAAACGGAAAAAATAATTTTAGAATATTAACAAACAGTAAAACCTCGTCCTAAATGGCAATTTTCTTTTCAAAATTTGAGCCGCTTTTAAGTAAATGGCGTTTAAGCGCTACTAAAAATGCAAAATTTGAAGCTCACTTTCACAGAAAGTGTTTGTGTTTTCATAACACTTCATTAGAAGTCATTTGAAACACATTAATTTACAAACACAATAGTGTTTACAAATTGCTGGTAATGTGCATATTAAAGGTGTGAGAGATCTTACATAAAAATTACATTTTTGTGATTTTTGCAAAAACAAAAAATACCTCAAATTGATCTTTATGTCATATTAAAGAGTGCAATTACCACTATCCCTTCGAAAAGTTTGATGAAAACGTTTGCAGCCATATATGAGAAAATGGCGTTTGAGCGTTTCTGAAAATGCGGAATTTTGAACTAGTTTTCACGGAAAACGGTTGAGTTCTCGAGAAAATTTATTTGATAATATTTAAAACACATGTACTCATTAATATATTAATGTAAACAAATCGCCGCTAATGTAAATATTACCGACGTGAGGAATAAGGCAAAAAATATATTTTTGTAATTTTAGAAAAATCAAAAGAATAGAGAAATATGGCGTTTGTGTCATCTCATAGAGTATATTTAGTATTATCCCTACCAAAGTTTAAACAAAAACTTTGAAGCCGTTTTTGAGAAAATCTTGTTTTTGTATTTGTTTTAATTACACATATTGCACGCAGTATTGCCCGAAAACTACTCAAATCTTCAAAAAACTGTACATGACCTTAATGAAAGAACTCATTTGGGAGAAACAATTTTATTTGGAGGAAAATCTCTATCTTCAATTTTGCAGTTGTGGAAAGACGCCGAAAAAAATGGAAACTTTTTCAATTTTCAAAAATTTAGAGTTAACCGTTAAAATCGGACCTATGCCACCTTAATAAGCGTATTTTACTCTATTCTTACAATATTTTTTTAAATGGAGGCGTTTTTGAAAATGTCCGGGGGGCTTCATGTAAAGTAACCACAAATTTTGAAGAATTTTTTTTCAAAATCTCGCGCCTCGAGTGGAACCAGATCGACCGGGAAATATTCATTTTAGAAGAAATTCTACTTGTGGTTTAGGTGCTATGGTTGTTCACAGACGGAAGACGGACAGAAGCACGGACGAACGGACGGACGGAAGGACGGACGTTTTGAAAAGAATAACTTTTTCGTTATCAGGGGACCCCAAAACGTGTATTTCCTTTGTAATCTCGAAATCTATTTTTCGCTGCATTACATAACTTTCCCTGTACTACGTCTATTACTCTGTACATGCGTATGTATACGTGAAAGTAAAAAGGATTTTCCTTAGACACAAGAAATTTAACCTATTGTAATGTACGTCCTAAACTCTAATAATAATTAATCCATTTTCACGAACTCATTTTTTTTTACATTAGGGATTGCCTTTTAAAACCGATGTATTCGATCGTTTCTTCGAGAAGGCGGGTGTCTGCAGACCACCTTATCTGCATGATGAGGGTACCCGCACGAGTCGTAGCCGTGACGTCCTCAACAGGTGGAGCCTCCTTTCGCATCTCGCCCCCGCCGACCCCGTCCCCGCTCCGCCGCCAACATCACCATCTCTATCATCACAACCGCCACAGCCTCCCCACCAACACCTTAACTACACCTTCACCACCACCATTTCCACAACTACTACCCCCACCATCACCCCAGCACCACCAGTACCACTATCACGACCACCGCCGCCGCCCACGACGACACCAGCACCTTCTCCTTCGCCATCCCCACCGCCATCGCCGCCATCTCTTCCAAGACCGCCACCACCACCTCCACCACCACCACCACTACCACCTCCACCACCCAACCACCACCACCGCCACCTCCACCGCCGGCTTCCACCCCTTCCACCGCCATCAACACCGCCATCACTTCCATTACCATCTTCACCGCCATCGCCGCCACCACCTCTTCCTTCACCGCTACTTCCACCATCATCACCGTCACAACCACCACCACCACAACTACCACCAGCACAACTACCACCACCACCACAACTACCACCACCACCACAACTACCACCACCACCACCACAACTACCACCACCACAACTATCACCACCACAACTACCACTACACCGTCACCGTCACCGCCACCTCCACCGCTGTCCTCGCTCCCTCCACCGCCGTGAACGCCATCACCACCACCACCACCGCCAGCACGCCTCCACGCCAGCGGCCGCGCGCGCGTCCGCCCTCCGCCCCGAGATGTTTATTCAGCGCTCGCAGCTGACGGAGGCGCCGCCCCCGCCGCCCGGCCTTCGCGGCGCGGCCCCCCGGAAGAGCGGCTGCGGGGACACGCCGCAGCCGGCCGGCCGGCCGCCCGCCCGCCCGCCCGCCCGGTGGCCCCTTATTAGCGCGGGGCGCGGAGGGAGATGCGAGCGGAATTCGGCCCCACGCCGCTCGCGGTCCAGCTGCCGCGGCGCTGCCCCGCGCATGCAGAGTGGCCGGCAGGGGCCGCTGCCATGTTAAGAGGCTCCCGTCCGCGGACGCCTGCGTTGAAGCGTGGCTCCCACGAAGACGGTTGCCGATTGCGTTTTGTTTTCTTTTAAGAGCAGTGTCGATGAATGATGCTTCTGACGTATTATTGTGGTAATAGAGGGGTTTGCGTAGAGTTGCGTGGATGTGTTTATTTATCTTATGGCACGTGCGTAATGCCCAGAATACAACAGATGAAGTTCAATGCAACACAATCTCACATTACAACAATAAAACAGCCCCTAAGAGGTCCACCTTCTATATCCATTCCACCACTGTCGGTATCCGACGTAGGAAATCCGTCGGATCCCGACGATAGGCTGTGAGATCACAACTCTTCACGATGTGCTGCACGGTCTGGGGGGCACTACACTCTGTCTTGAGACGATATCACGCCTCATTTGAATAAGGAAGCCGCGCATATTCCATGCCCAGTTCGAATTCGGTTAGCCGTTTTTCGTACATTGCGAGGCATATCAAAGCCACAAGGTTTTTGGCTTGTGTTGAGAAAATATGGATTGTAGTAGCTGTGTAAAGCAACCATGTGACCAGTAGCGTATGAAATCTAAAAAGAGGTTTTCATAACGTTGAGGTCGAAATGGAAGAAATTTCGAACTGAGGTGACAGTAGATGTTAAATTCCCAAAAGTTAATTCATCTTGATTGGCATGAACGCCACCAACAAGTTGCATCACGGGAATATACTCGTACATTGTTGGTAGCACATTCTGGCGTGACAGTTCGATCACAATTGCATTGAGCAAGACCAAGTGATCGATTAGCTTCCGATATACGTTGCACGCTAAATCCAGCGGCTCAAAAGTGGTGTACGCTAATAAGGTGTTTCTCGATGTGCAAAAATTGTCTTACACCGTCTGGGTGGTTCTCGATTCTGTGATTATAAGCGTGAGATTCGGAATAGGACGAGGTGGAGTGGGCAGCGTAGGGAGTCGCACATCCCTTTTCAGTAGTCGCGGTACAACCCCGCGGATGTTCTGTGGCGGAACTACGGTGCTCAGGATGCGACGTTAAGATGCTTGCCACCAGGAAGAGATTTGCGTTGAGAATTCACTTGAAGTATTTGATGTCGAGAGCCGGCACTTATAGTAGAAGAACGCTATAAATGATACCTATCGATAGGACCACAAGATGTCCGTTCGCATTGAGGGAGATAGGATTTATAATGTGGTGCAAATGAGGATTCGACTCTTATTTAGTTATAATCGTTTTGTACTAATGTTTGGATCATTATTGAACTAGTATCGGTATTTTCTTAATTCCAGATAACAGGAAACGACGGGAATGGGTATGTCATATGACAACAAGCACGAGATCCATTAGACGAAATTTTGACAGTAATGTTCATTTTCTGAAGGATATTTTCCAAGTTCTTATGTGGCTGTGAAGCCAGTTTTGTTGTTACATTTGCTTGGGCCAGACATGACGCAACGCGTAATGATTTTTGATGTCTGTTTGTTTAGGGCGAAGCGAAGGCTCGCAGGGCGTCGCAACGCGAATGAGCGAGCGGGCCGTCGGGGTGGTCAAGTCGTCCACTTGCTGTCAGCCCGCCCGAAGCCGCCAGCCGTTCGCCATTCCCGGCGCCCCCTGCCGCCGCCGCCGCCGCCGCCGCCGTCAGCTATCTGCTCTCGGCCGATCGCGGTGCTCGCCGCCGGGATACGGGATTTAATAACAGGAGCAGCGGAGCGGGCGGCGCCGGCCCAATCGCGAGGTCGCAAGACCGGTCCCCTCCTCGACAGCGCGCTCCGGGCACGCGGGGCGGGCGGGGCAAGGCGGGGCGGGATGGGACAGGACGTGCCGATGAGGTGGGCAGGCGGGGCGGGGCGAGGCGGGCGGGGCGGGCGAGACATGATGGGACAGGACGTGCCGATGGGGTGGGGCGGGGCGGGGCTCGGCCGGGCGGGGTGGGGCGGGGATCGGCAGGGCGGGGCTCAGCGGGGAACGCCGGGGCGAGGCTCGGCAGGGCTCGGCGGGGCGGGGCTCGGCGGGTGGGGCGGGATGAGATGGGAGAGGATGTGCCGATAGGACGGGCGAGGCGGGGTGAAGCTCGGCGGGTGCGGCGGAGAAGCCTGGGCGAGAGGGCGGGACAGGGCGGGTTGAGATGGGAGAGAATGTGCCGATGGGGCGGGTGAGGTGGAGGGGTGCGACGACGGGAAAAGGGGGAGGAAAGGACTTGAAATTACAGTGCAGGGAGTGGTAGTTCAAGTCGATAGGGTAAGCGAGGGTGGAGAGACGAAACGGTGTAACTCGGACGACGTAACGGGGAAACATGACGGGGCGAATTGGCGGGGAATGTGTGGGGACACGTGGGAGGAGACGTGACAAGCAGTCCTAGTGGGTAGTCGTGGTGGGGTGACATGACGCAGAAACATCGAGGGGTGATGTGGCGGGCAGTCGCGACTGGGTGACGAGGCAGGGGGATGTGATGGGGGAGGCGTGATTAGGTAATGTAGCATGTGACGTGGGAGAGACCTGGAACGGAAACGTGGCGGGGAGACTTGATGAAGGACGTTAGCGGGGATTCGTGGAGGTAAAACGTGACAGGGAGACATGGCGGGGATAAGAGACGGAGAAATACAAGCTGGAGGACAGCAGTCTGTGAGCCAACGACGGGCGACAGGGGGCTTGACGGCAAGGCGGACTGCAGCGACGGGAGGAGACAGAACCGGGTGGTCTGAAGCGACGGGGTGACAGGGACTGACGGGGAAGGGCGTTGGGGGGTCGGATGAGGGCGAAGGGGCGGGGTGCGAGCAACGCGGGCGCGCGGCGAAGCAGGGACGGATGGAGGCGGGCGAGCAGCGCAGTCGAACTCGGGATCTGCAGCGACGGCGGCGGCGGCCGCCGCCCCTTCGTCCTTTAATAAACTCATTTATCGGGCGAAATTGTCCCGAAATAATGACCGGCGAGGAGTTCCAAATTATCTGTTAACGACCGCCATTGGGGACGCGGATTCATCGCCGCGCGGCGCAGCGCTGCCCTGCGGAGAGGCAGCTGCAGGCGCGGCGGAGGGTGTCAGCGAGGGACTCGGAGCAGCTCGTGATGGATTCTCGGGAGCGATGGATAAGGCATGTAGTGGACTTTAGTTAGTAGGGAAATCATGCAGAGAATATTGAAATTCATGTTGTAAAAATTAAACGATTGTCTCCAAAGTAAGAATGAATAAACGTTTTGCCACGACACGAGAAAAGGCATCGTTATATAATTTCCTCACAATATACAATAGGGCATGGCTAAAAGTATTTATCTTGGATTAGATGTCTGGCATTTGCTTGTATTAGCTATTAGACCTTAGTATTTGCTGTAACAGAACAAAGGTAAGATTTGACGCAAATTCACTCAGCTTATCATTGCTTGAAATGCGTTCTTCCCGAATACAAGTGCACATAACACATACTTGTATACACTGGTTCAGATACAAAGAGTCTTCTACTGAGTCGTACCCCGGTTTAGACACAGTCGCCAGTTGAGTCACAGTCGTTGCTTGAGACACGACCGCTGGTTAAGAGAGTCCTCTTTGGGACACAGTCGTGGGTTAAGCCTCGTTCACCCGCTAAGTTCGCTGTCAATCGATGCAGCCACACGGGCAGTTCGATTGATTGACAGTGATTCGGGGCGCGTCAACTACGGAGATCATTAGTACCGTTAGTGTAGTGCATGTCTTTCATCGGCAGGTGGTGGATCTTCCCCCGCTGGATGGCGAGATGCGGCGCCGACCTACCGTTGACTAGCGGTAGTTTTACCCAACCAGGTATCTCCCACCAGTGGGGAACCGTCCCTGCCGGCACAAGCTCTAAGATCTCGACCGGTATTCCGGCATATTTGGTAGTGTAGTGCATGTTAGTGTGTGTGTGTGTGTGTGTAAGGAGTGAATATAGGACAAGGAAGAGGAAGAAAAGATCGCGCGCGGTCCGTGGCCCGTTTGTTAGGGTACTGCTCCGGCATTCGCCTGAAGTTGATCGGAAAAACTATGGAAAACTACCGATCAGAGCAGCCGGCCACGAGCATTCTCCTCCAGACCCGTCAGTTGCAGAGTCTTCTGTCTGAATCGTAGGTCCGTCGATTCAAGCAGAGACGTGGGTTGGGGCAAATTTGCACGCTGGACTTCCACCAGCAGAACTCGGCGCGGGAAGGGGGCGGGGCAGAGGCCGGAGCTTGCAGCGCCGCAGGGCCGCGCCGAGCAGGAAGCTCTCCGGCGGGGAAGCCCCGGCCGCAGGGCCGCGCCCACGCGCATGCGCACAAACCCGCTCCACTCCTCCTCCCCATCCCACACTCACCGCCCTGCCTCGCCCTGCCCCACCCCGCCCCGCCCCACCCACCCTCACTCAACTCCTCTGCGCCTCTTTCCAACCTGACACTCCCCGTTCTCCTTTCCCCAAATCTTCCACTCTCCCTTCCCCACCCACCCATCCAATCGCTACCTACCCGCACCGCCCCTGCCACCTCCACCCCTTCCGTTCCCTTCCTTTTCCCTCCCCGATTCTTGCTTCAAACCCCTCGCCTCCTCGTTTCCTTTCCTTCCCTCTATATCATTCCCACTCCGCTTGATCATTTCCGCCCACTCCTTCCGTGACCATTCCTTTCCCTCCCATTCCCCTCACCGTTTCTCACTTCACGTCCCTCGCCGCCAATCCTTCTATCACTTTCCCACCCCGCTTGACCATCCCCTCCCCCTCCTCTCCTCACCCCTTCAACTCCCTTCCTTCACCCTCCTCGATTCTCCCTTCACGCCCCTCGCCTCCATTCCTTCCATCCCTTTCCCATCCGCTTGACCATCCCCCGCCCTTCCCGTCCCCGGTCTTTCCCTCCCGTCCCTTTCCTCCCCCTCCTCTACCTGCCCTCCCTCTTTGCGGCCTAACGAGCGCTAAGCGCGCGGCGATTAGAGCGCGGCGGGGCAAATTAGGCGGCGGCCGGCTGCACTCGCGGCGCAGGCGCATGTGGAAGCGGCGATTAAGGGGATGTAATGGCGGGAGGGCGGAAGCGCAGAACGGGCAGGATGGACGAAGACACTGGCAGAGATAATCAGGAAATGCTGCACGAGGAAGCGAAATATTGCAGAAGGAAAAAATGACGAGGGAACCCGTAAAGGGTAAAAACGTGTTCTGCAATGATCGGAAATGACGGTGAGATTATGAAATGAAGAAAATATATGGAATTGCCCAAGATTAGGTCGCGTTAAGATTAGGAGCGTTTCCTAGATTTGGTTAGGATTACGGTTCCATATCTATATTATCTTTGATTTGTAATACTTGTGAGAAAATTCAAGGAAAGCAGCTATTGTTTCGTTGACAAATTCATTTCAATTTTATTACCTGGCAACAGCCCGAGAACATGTCACTCACGCTAAAATGCTCAAGATTCAGATAATTACAAAAAAAAAAATTGTTTCTGAGAATTTGTCCGGACCTTGACGCAAAAGTCCACAATTCCAGGAACGCAACTCGAGCGACTCGAGCGAGCCTCCGAGGGGAAAATCGATCTTCTCAGACTACCGACGGATTTTAAAAAAGAACCCCCGGCAAAGTAAGTTGACATAATGAGCGAGCGCGCCACTGCAGGGTGCATCCAGCGCGTGCGCTGGTTGCGGCGGCAGCGGGGAGGGAGAGGGGCGGGGATGAGGGGGAGGGGCGGGAGGAGGCAGGGGGCCGGCCTGGGGGCGACGCTCCCCGCCCACCGCCGCCCGCGCCGCCCGCGCCGCCCGCGCCGCGCCTCGCGTGATGCAGGTACACGCCGCGACCGCCTCTCCCCTTCCCCTCTCCTCTTCTCCCTGGCCTGCCCCCTCCCGCGTCACCCGCCGTGCGCCCGGACCACCAGCGGGTCCGCTGGCTTGCGCTGCTCAGAGCACCCTATGGGCAGACGCGGACAGCCCGCCCGCTCCCGCTCCCGCCCCACCCCGCACGGCCCCGCCCCGCCACAAAAAGACGACGGCGAAAAGAAAATAACAGGTTTTTATTCTCAAAAGCATGAAAATGTATGAACAGCTCCAAAAAGAAGACGCAGATACCCGACGATAGCAGGATGGATGGGGGGTGCAGATCGGCGGGGGTATAATACGTGTCATTAAGCTCCTCTAAAACAAACTTGGAAATATAATTAAAGTAATAAAGGAACCCGAACCAGCTCGACTTCTTAGTCCCTTGGCGGTTTTTTGGGCCCGCTCCTCGCCTGCGATTAACAAGGCTACTATATATCATCAGAGGGGACGCATGCACGGGAATCACTGCTGGGTGCGTCGCTGATGATGACGCTTGCCGCTGCGAGGCTGTCTGTCAATGCGGCACGTCACGGCCACTGTGGGACCGTTAGCCACACACACACACACAGACACACATACGCGCGCGCACGGGATACCTGCCAGCCCTCCCCGAACAGATTATTTAGTATAATCTGAAGTAGTTAATGCAAGAAAATAGTGCTGGTTGAGCATATTTTCGTATTGCTATTGCTCATTATTTTTATTAATATTGTTAATGCTAAAAAAACAAAAAACAATAAAATTGTAAATACTTTAATATCTAATTATTATATTTTTGCGAAATATATTATATGTAAACGATAATGTCAGAGCTTCCGTGTTGAATTCTTTTTCTTAAGGTCACATTTTTTTTTATTTAATTTTTTTTTTAGAACGTTAAGCTGAAGATGCAAAAATCAAAACGGGTAAAAATGAAAAAGAATCCTAAGATAGCCATTTCCGGCAATGCTCAAGTTCGACACTAGCAAACCCACGCGAATAAAACTTGGACGATTTCTGAGCATGTAGACTACTTCATAATTCCTTTGATATTGGAACTCGCACACCTCCACGGGTAATTATCGAGCATATCCTGCGCGCGTGTGGGCCTCCTCAGATTTCGGAGAAGCTCGAGACTCGTCAACTCGCACTGTAAAAACTCTAGCGAATCCTGAGCGTATGTTGGGCTTCCTGGCTTGATTAGGTTGACCTCGAAACGCGGAAATCCATACGGGTAACACTCGAGCATATCCCGTACGTGTATGGGCGTCCTAAGATTTCGAAGAAGCTTGAGACTCGTCAATTCGCACTGGTAAAACTCGAGCGAATCCCCGACATAATTTAGGCTGCCTTTGTTGATTAGGTTGAGCTCGAAACGCACAAATCCGCACGGGTAATTCTCGATCGTATCCTGCGTATGTGTTGTGAGCAGTCTAAGAGTTCGGAGAAGCTCGAGACTCGCCAACTCGCACTGGCAAAACTCGAGCGAATCCCGAGCCTAGGTGGGCTGCCTCAGAATTTCATTGCGCTCGAAACACGCAAAGCCGCACGGGTAGTACTCGAGCATACCCAAAGCGTACACGGGCCCCTTTATAACACTAGAGAGCAGCACTGGCGTCGTCGCGTGGAGCGGGCAGGCGAGCGGGCGGGTGGGCGTGTTTGCTGTCCTCTTATTGGCAGAGCACACAGTCTCCCGGGGCCCTAAATAATCCCATCAGGTCTCTTTTTACCGCGGCTGGGCGCGTGACGCTCATTCTTTCTCGTTCGACCGCAAGAAACGTGACTGAAAAGAAGCGAGAACGAGACCAACCGTGGAGGGGAGAGGAGCGTGCTAACTATCGCGTCGTGTGTGGCACAGTTCCCTCCCCCCCCCCGGGTTGAGCTATACGAGCGGTTATGTGAACGAGGGGCCAAGTCATCACTTTCTACCTCTTTTCCGTCTCGTTTGTAATCACCGGCTTCAGGATTTTGACAACGTGTCATCTTTCAGTTGGAGCGCTAAATTTGGAAACCTACTAACAAATTGTGATCACTACTTACGGATTGTAGAAATGTATTGTCATTTAGTAATTTGATGTAGTTAGGTGGATTAATTATATAATTTGTTCAGTATTCATCTCAACTAGCGGCCTGAAGCAGAAAATCTGCTTAACTGTTGAGTGGCATTTTAAATATTGTAATAAAACAATTAGATTAAACAAATGCAATTGAAAGGAATAAAATCGTATAAGATGTTGACAAATGCACATCATTTCCCTATATTGGTCCATACGTTAGGAATCGAAATAATATTGCCGTCATGATTATTCGAATGAAGTACTTCATTTCCCAGTTCATAATCACATAGAGAATGCTCGTTCATAGACATTTGGTCACATTATTGTATCAAATGAAAATTTTAAGGAAAGATTTCTATTTGAGTACACGATTCTGGAGATGGACTTTTCTTACCAACATAATAGCTACCTGACCGAAAAATATTATTTTTCCACCCACTAGATATCTGGTTCTTCGCATTTTATAAAGTCTCTGTGTTAACAGTCTTAACATCTGAAGGCTCATTGAGGTAGAGAAAAATAAATGTTTTTCTTAAATCATTCACAAAGTGGAAACATTACACCGAGAGAGAAATGTGTTTCTACTATTTAATCACTCTGCATTGGATCACGGAGTATTCATGCAGGGCATGTAGAAAAGAAACACAGCATTATCAAGTGACAATAAAGAGAACTATGAGCTGAAAAGCTTGATGATAATGTTTCTATCAAGTAAGTGTTAGTTGCCTGTCGTAGCGAACTCCAACGCAAGGATCGCGGGTGCGAGTCCCACCATGGGCATGGTTGTATTTGAGTTCGTCCTTTCAGCCCCTTTCATCACCGTGTCATTTTCACAGTTTCATAACGTTAAACCGAAAAGTAGTCGCCAATGACCTAGATGTTGATACGACCTTAAATAACAAAACAAAAAAACTATTAATTGTTTTTTTTTCAGTCATGAGATAATGAACTTCCACTAAATAAAATTTGTAATCAATGATATGAGGTAAGAAGGAATGGATTGAGACATTTCCTAGCAATGTAGGTGTTATGATTATTTCACAATTTTATCCTGTTACCGGGATTATTTATAGAGATAATTCATTCGTGTTTTCATGCTCTTACAATCCACTGCGTTTATTATAATTAAATAAACACACAGTAACAATATTACAAAATGATAAAAGCATGAACTACACGGTAAGATCCTTCTTTTTATTTTCTCCTTGCCGCTTTTTACTTTATTTCTGTTTTATTTTACCTAAAACAAGATTTTGACAACGTGTTATCTACCAGCAGGTGCGTTAAATTTGGTAATTTCTCACAAATTATTATTACTGCTTACGACTGTAGAAGCATAGTTTTGCTCAGGCAGTTTTACTACCATTTGTTGCTTCTTTTCTTCCTACTTTACCTTAATTTTTCTTCGTTTGTAAACAAGAGAGACTTACTTTTGACGTTTCGGGTTGCAGTTGGGTTACAGTTAGAAACATATATTCAAATTGTGAGTTCTATTTCCATATTGTTGAAATTTAATTTTGTTGAGGACTTGTTAGTGGCTGAATATACCTCTAATTCAAGAAATACTTCTGAACAAAAAATGCTGCTAAATAAAAATCACACAGAAATTGCTCAAGAATAAGAAATCAAATATTCTTCTATTACACTGGTATAAATGAAATATTTAAACAAACGCACACTTCGCGAATGCTGCAATAAGATAGAATAGTACAAGAATAGCAAAGATACTCTGCAGTTCTTTCCGTAGCAAGAATGTCAAATAAACATCCGTGTTCCATAACGCAACATGTGAATAACAAACATTTAATGGCAGACGTACTCTTTCTTCAACCCAAGCTGGCGTATGACGCCATCTGTGTCCTAGGCGGGTTTGCACTGAGTATGAAAATTCCGTCAATACGCGTATTATGAGAATGGACGGAATAACGCCATCAAATATTTCCATATTTCAGTCAAAATCGAAACTATTTAATTTTTTTTTATTTTCCCGAATTCCTGAGTGTGTAACGTAACTATGGACACCTCTTATCTGGCCGGATGCTGCATAGTTTTCTTTCAATTTCTGCGCGAATTGGATATTAGTAATATTGACTAGATTTTTTCCATTTTTGCGAGTTCCTGGTTATAATTGTCTTATTATATTCACCTCTCATACGACTGGAGGCTACACAGTGTTCTTTCAATTTTTGATCGCATTGGAAATTAGAGATATAAAGGTTACTTTTTGCATTATTGGATTATTTCGTCGTTTCGTGAAATTGATTTTTAAAGGGGAATTTATTTTCTGTCACATTTGTTTTTATGCTTTTAGGTATTGCTCAACAGGTTATTTTCATTCTATAAGGAAAGCATTTTCTGTTCGTTAATTTTCCTGGTAATATTCTTGTTTTATAGAACAAGAGGAATATTTAATCTACTATATGTTAGTGCTTATTTGTGTGTACAGTTGTTTCCTGTACCATACGGATGACACCATACCTTTTTGTTAACATTAAGTTGTATGATCCATATCTGGAGGAATAACATAAGTACATAATGTCTCTACGAGAAAATGATATTATCGTTCACCTTTTTCGCCATTATATTATGGCTTCCCCATCATTCTATGTCCCATTTTTAAAATAATGTTAGTTCATCAAAACCCGTGCACATTCGTTCCTCTTTCATTACACAGTTGCGCGATTTTCAATATTTCGTTTCATTTGCTTTCGACATATTGTGTCATTGCAAATGTTTAAAGACTTTATTTGTTCGATATGAACCCATGAATATTGTAAGTTTTCCGTCCAATTTCTGATCACGATGTCCTGGAGAATTTGTTTTATAATGAAGTGAATGTGTAGTAACCTATTACATAGGTCGATGTCTCGGATAAATGGTTAAATGTATAAATGTTACATACTAAACATGATGCATTTTTGTATTCCCAACTATCACTTCGGTGCCGTCTAAGCATAAATTGACTGTTCAAAGTACCCATTGTCGTAGATTTACCGTGTGACAACAAACTTCATGGGCGTGGCTCATCTCGCGAAACGTAAGGTAAACGTCCCCGTCGAAACGTTTCTTTCCCTCTGCCTGACCGCCGGTTTGGTGAGTTGGTGGGAGGCTACTTCGGCGATTACGACGATGCCGCGATCGTAGGGCGATCGTACTCGACGAGCATCGACTGGCACCAAAACCGAACGTGTTGAACACCCTGAACTAACGCCGCGTTGAACAATCCGGTGGGAGGCGATAGTTAAAGAAGGGAAGCAGCTACCAATGAAACGTTTACTCTATGCCCCGCGGAAGGACTTTTCTTGAATTCGTCACCTATAGTTTTCGAGTTGTTCGAATCCGTCCTTAAAAGTATGTAGAGATTTCTTCAGACGCAGGATTTTTTTTACAAAACTAGTGGGAATGCGCAGTGCTTCTACATGTTTGGCGTTACATGTTCTTAGCGTTATTGCTCATCAATGACTCATATTTTTTGAGAAATGTATTACATCATTTGAAGATCAAACATTCGGGGATAAATTGCTTTAAGAAATAAATGTTTGGTTTTAGTATTGGAGGATTAGGACAGGTTCGAAAATATTTAAACTTTTGCAACTTTCAAAATTTTAGAGATTTTAATGAAGATGGGAATTAGACCATAATTATAAATGTACTTTCTTCTATTCAGCAAAAAAAACAACAAACAAACAAAAAACAAAAAAACGGAAATTTCCAGGAAACGGAAATGTCTCAAGGGCTGCACGTTCAGTACCAACAAAAAATTAATATAACTTAATAATATTTGGAACGGCCCAACTACTCGTACTTCTGACTTATTTACCAAGTTTCAGCTCAAAAGCTTATAATCTGACAGAGATATACGTGGCGTGTACTTCATTCACTATCGGCTTCATTCACATCCATCCATTTATGTATTTTCGACTACAGAATTAGTTGTATTTCTTCATTACCTATAATTTTGGGTACAGGACTGATATACCTCAATCCTGACGTGTGTGCGAAGATAAAGCTCCTTGAACACGTATTTTACAACCGAAAATTCAAGATCGTTTGGTTAACTGATTCATTACTGATTCCTAGCATGTCAACTGCCAAGGTTATTAGGCCCATAAGTGGAGTTCATATTTTTTTTTCGGAGAATGTGTCGGTGATCTTCTCCCGCTAGATGACGAGATCTGACGCCGACCTACCCGTCGGCTTGTGGGATGTTCCCCAACCAAATATCTCCTACCAGAGAGGCTCCGTACCAGCCAGGACCAGCTGCAACCTCCCGTCTGATCTCTCGGCATGTACGGCGGGATGTCTGTAGTGCATGTAAGTGTAAGCAAAGGGTAAAAAAAGGACAAGAAAGAGGAAGGAAAGATCCCGCGCGGTCTGTGGAACGTTTGTTAGGGTACTATCTGGCACTCGCCTGGTGTTGTTTAAAGAAACCACGGAAAACTACCGATCTCACCACCCGGCAGCTGAATTCTCCCTCAGACAGCGCCTGAACTCGATCTAGCTATCTAGCTAATGTCGAAAATCCTGCCGCCGTCGGGACTCGAACCCTAGGACCTCCCAGTCAGAGGCACTGCGGTGACATCAATTGATGCCCTGAGCCACCTAAGCCGGTCGCATTGTTGAGGAGACTCCAATACTAAGAACACGGAGGAAAACAAAAAGTTATTTTTTTCTTTCTTGAAAAGTCACTGTACTTAGACCGGAGAAATCTCTCGATATATTTGTCATACTGTAACAGCAAAGTGGTAAGGTACGAACCATAAAAGCCAACCTCTCCCCGGGCACTTAGCGTCTTCCGTCAGTCGCCCGGCGTAACCGGAGCACTCCCTGCCGCTGGCAGGTGACGCGCTAATGACCAATTGAGCGCGCGCCCATTGTGTCGCCGTGGAAGCCGCGCGTGTGCACAAGTACAAAGAGCGCGCGTTGGGCCCGGTTGCGCTTCGTCAACGTCACAAGGTGCGCGCGGTCGCCATATTGATTTCTTGCCCATCGGCCGAGACAGGCGCGACTTGTGACGCAAGACGCTGCGCTGTTGGTTGCCCACGAGGGGGAGCGACGCGAGCGACGGCCGGATTTGAAAGAGGACACCTGGAAAGAGAGGAATATCGTAAATTACTTCGGTAGTATACCTTCCCTTTGCGGCTCTCACACGCAACCAATCTTTATAAATGAGGTCTCTAAAGAAAGAAAATTTCACGAAGACGTGTCGAATTGCTCTTTGACTTTAAAAATATGAAGGATTTGTTTAAAAACGCTTCTAAATACCCATGTAAAATGCAACACGCAACACGTCAGGATTTTTTGAATGTATATCGATAAATAACTCCTAAACGAAGCGTTCTAGAACTTTAAAAAACAATTTTTGTCAGACCAAAGGCCTCAAAGAAACCGCAATGAAACACAGAATGTGATCTTCTTGATTTTTTTTTCCCTGGTTCAACCCTTCTCGATTCTGCACCACCTGTTCAGAGCCTGTAGAATCTACAACTGTATGTGAAATTTCTAATTACTTTATATTCTATGCGATTGAATTACATGGGTGTACCTCTTTGCTCGATAATAAAGTTAAATAAGAATAGTTTTTATTGACAATGGTGTATTATATTGTTATCAATTACAATGTGACATTTAGAACAAGTGACCGAGGATAAGAGGGTCTTGAAGAAAAATATATATAACAGGTTTAATATGAAAATGGAAAAATAAGGAAGAGAGTGTGGTATAGCATGCGAGAGTTTTCGCACGGGTAACGGCAGTCGGTTCTTATTCACATGTTTGATTGAGTGATTAGTGATCCTGGGCGCGTCAACTGCTGAGATTGTTAGTTCTGTAAGTGTATAGTGGCGCAGTTCGAGGTGTAGACAGAAAGTAAGTTCTCTTGGTCGGTAGCAAAATGTGAACACAATTTCATAGTAGAATTTTATTGTAGCAGGTACAGCACATGTAGCAATATCTTCCCACATAATTTCCACCAAAAAAGGAGACTTTTGTCATTCCGTTCTGTCATTGTCATTCCGTTTTGTCATTCACTTTTGTCATTTCGGCTGATATCGCTAAAATAGTCAGTCTTGTTCCCATATGCAGTTAAGTACTTCCTCTGGCATGCTCTGTGGTAATAGTACACGTTTTGTGGATCCTTGGTACCGAAAAAATGATTTGCGGCAAAACGTCAGTGTCTCTGCCACGCGTCGGTCCGTCTGTAGTCAACACTAACGCATAAACCGTTCCGATTTTCTCTAGAATTGACACTCCCCGATCGAACTGGTTGAACTGGAGGCCCAGCGAAGTTGAAACGGATGTTTTGATTTTCGGGGATATCACATTAAGCCTTAATATTTTGAAAAGTTTCTCAAAAATGGCTAAAAATAATTGGATTCATTTTTTTTCTCAAAGAGAGCAAAGTATTACGCTTATATAAAAATGGTGCAGGTCTCGTTTTCGCCGCACCACTTCTTTATTTTCTCGCCAGCCTTCCGACAGATAACAATTTTGTACAAAAATGAAAATAAAATCGGTTCGTAAACTCTAATACACCATACTTCTCCACACGACAACTGGACGGTGTTATGCATCAACCGGCTATGCGACGTCATTCAAGTTTTGAGATAGTCGTGTTAAAAAATGTAATTACATTTTCAGCTCTAAAAACTGTAATTTAATTATTTCATTCATTGAAGCGCCAAACTACACAAACATGAGCGGAATATCTGGCGCTTACCTGTCTAATGTGAAATTAAGAACAGCAGATTCGACATCATCTAGATCTAGGTTTATATCAGGTTGTTTTGAAACATAAAATCCCTTATGTGACTGATGGCGTTTACATTTTTCGTTAATTATAAGGATATTTTTACAGATTTGGCGCCAAAATTTTGCGTACACTTTGAACATGGTCCATTGCAACTGATGGCGTCCATATCTCATTTTTTTTAAATGGCGCTTAGCCGGTTGATGCATATCACCGGCCAACTCAGTATGGAGGTAACACTATCCGAGTGAGACTTGAATTCAAGTAACGAAGGGTGAGGGGGAGAGTAAATCCGCCACTCGGGGCTTCTCAGGAAATGGGCGGGGGCTTGCGTAGGCTTCCGACGCCCAAACGAAACACACAGCTTTCTTAGTACTCTCAGCCATTTCACAGCTCTGCGCCGATTGGTTTCTTCCCTAGCACACAATGGAAGCGAAGTGAGTAAAATCACCCGTTGAAAATCATAGTGGTTATTCCTAGAACCTGAAGAAAACAGCGAGACATTGAGCGTTATAATGATCGACATGCCAACAACTGGCTGGTCTAGAGCAAATTGGTCGAATTTACAACTAGCATTAACGGAAAAAGCCATAGAAACGCGTTTTCATTAATGTTCACTGTGATATTTTGCATTTATTGAAACTTATATGCACTGAAAATAGACAAAAAATACTATTATCAGATTGGATTATGAAACAGTGCTATTAAATTTACATCTCATGTACTACCATCACAATGTACATCAATTCTAAACTGATATTTTTAGATTCAGGCCCTTGCAGGCAGAAATTGCACCTTAGGTTAGTATAGATGAATTAATGTTCAAAATTCCTATAATTTGAATTTTACTGTAATTGTTACAAAGATCATTTATGATTCAGGTCAGTACTACCAATGGTCAAAGTAGGCATTGGAGGTATGATTTCGCTTCTTTTGCTTGTCATAAAGAATTTATTGTGATTCTCAACAAGAAAAATGACAATACAAACGCATCCCCAACAAGATTTAAGTATCAACATTTATTTTTAAAGGGACCACAGGAAATTAAAAAATAAACTAGTTTCCTCTTCAATATTACGCAATTTATATTTACTTCCAGAGTGAACGTTTAATAGCGAGAGGTATCTAAAAGTTACGTGTAGCAATACTGTCCTTTGTACAGAAAATAGAAAATATTAGAAAAGGTGTCAAAGCTTTTTATAGTTCTGTCATTTTCCATAAAGCGCTCTATTTTTACTTTCCCTTTTTTAAAATTTGGACCGATTTTTGACTTTTTTAATAGTTTGCATAAATTTCACGTATAAATTGCGCGAAAACTACGTATTTTTTCAGAAAATAGTACACGACCTTTTCTAAAGATCTGAGTTCTTAGAACAATTTTTGCAGGTTTTATTTAAGACAAGAATCTCTAGTAGAGAGATTCTCTACCTTAAAATTAGTGGTTTTGCAATGCTACCTTTTTGCAATTTTCGAAACTACAGAGTTCGCCGAAAATGAGACTAAGGCCAATTTTGTATTATTGTTTGGTATATACGAGGAGGAAACTTAAAGAAAAAAATTGGAGCCATTTTTGAGAAAATAATTGTTTAAAAATTGCCTAAATTTCACGCAAAATTACGGGAAACCTATTCATATTTTCGAAAACGTGCACGTGATCTTATGTCAAGATCTTACTTTCAACAAAAGATTTTATTAAAGAAAAATCTGTCTTCAATATTTGCTTCTTGCGTTATAATACAGCCTGGTTTGCTAACGTATATTTGAATATTAAGATTTGTATTCTTAAGGCTCGATAAACACATTATAACATTGTAAGTTATAGTATTTATTGTTTTCTTGTTAAACAATGTTTTAATCGTCACATTTCAACCAATAAAAATCCTTTCATTTAAAAAAGATTTCCAGTTTTCTTTGAGATCTTTTCCTGTGAAAGGCTAAAGGATTATCGCATAATGAATAAATTCAAAGGCTGGAACATTGGATGAAGAAAAAGCCCCTATGAAGCATTCATATTTAATACTTAGTAGGTCAGATACGTGTGTACTATGAGTAAATATTACAACTTCATTTGCAGAAATAATCGAATTATTTAATGTTTATTTTTATGTCCTATTTATGTATTCTTTGTTCGCATCTTCAGTGATCAATTGAAAATTCATTCCTAAATCAATTCATCATTCGATTTGTTGTCGCAAAGCACATTTGCGGCCCCTTTTTCATCTTACAGTGAAAAGTTGCGCATCTGTTAGTGCACCGACGTTGATATTTAATTATTTTGTACGTGGGGGACAAGTTGGTATTTATATTTTCATTATTAGTTGAAACTGATTCAGGGAAATGACAGTGCTGATTTCTATCGAAAGTTAGTAGGAACATCGCCATTTTTTTCACTGACTACTTCACTCATGTCCGTCCGCGTCGTAAGTAGCCAATGGCAAGCAAGGATATATTCAAATTAAGCCAATCCCAGACGTTTATCGCCATCAGTTTGTTTACCTTTTTTATCGCTGTAAAACCTTTGTTTACCTTTTTCAAATAACGATAGCAATTGTTTTACCTCCAAAATAGCTTGTGTGCATGAACATAATTTTAAAATGTGTCGTTTTGGTTATGTTTAAAACTCTGAAATAGAATATATTATTAAAAATTCAGTGCCGAAAAACAGCGAAAGGAGCAAACCCTGTGGAAGCAATTTCAAGAATTTTGTTGGCAATTTCAAGAAAGAAAATACAAATGGAGAGCACCAACTACAAATGAGGAATTTACACATATTTTAGGTAATTAATATTAATTAGATAATTAATTACAAAAAATAAAATTTCGATTCTTCACAACTTAAGAAAGGCAATTTCACCGCTGTTCAGTACAGAGTTTGTACGAAACGGTTGCGGGCCGTGTGGAGGGCGGGGCCGGCTGCGAGGTCGGGCCGGGGCGGCGCGGCGCGGCTCGGCACGCGGAGGGCCACGTGTGCGATCGCGGGGCACGTGGGCGGCGCACGTGGGCGCCGGAAGAGAAGGCGAGGAGGCGACGCCAGGCGACGCTGCCTCAGCGCCACCTCCAGCAGTGGCGGCGCCTTCCACGAGCTGGCACTCCACTTCCGGCGCGCGCCAGCGACGCGACGCCTGCGCGACGTCGCGTCGTCCCGAGTGGGTACGGAACATCGATGTCGATGCATTCGAAACATACATCTTTTTATAAAACCTTCAATGAATTTAATATCAATTTTTTAAAGTCGATGTTTTTTAACATCGATGTTTTGTGTTTGATGTTTTTATCTACTAATCGTCAATATTTTCTCAATCATAACAAAAATCTAAAATAATTTTAAGATATTCATCAACTGAATATTCTTCAGGCCAAAGTGGCCAAGGATGAAAAATAAATGAAATAGAACATTCGTCAATAAGTAAATGAATTTTAGTTGTTGAATTATCGAATCCGATAATTCAAGTTTTGTTAATTGTCCTCATGATTTTTTTGTCTTTTTTAGTTAAATCTTAATTAAAAATTAATAAACGAGACCACTTTCAAAAATAAATCCCTTCTGCGTCAACTTCAATGGTTACTTATTCGGTTTTAAAAACATCGATAATCAATAACATCCATTGTTTGGGGTCGATGTTTTATTAACATGGATAGTTTAATTTTAAGCATTGATGTTTAAAAATATAGATGTTTCGTCGGCGATGTCGCATCCCGAGATTCTCGCCGAACACACGGGACGCCCGCCCGCCCCTTTCCTGCATTATTTATGTTTCCCAAATGCGTATTTACGTATATTAAGGTGTACGTCCAAGAAAACTAGGAATACAGAACGAGAAGAAAAATGTTAAGAAAGAGAAATAAACAGTATTTTGATGATCAGCGGCGTAGCCTCAGTTTTTGCTTAGGGCATGTAACTCGAGAAATGATAAAATAATTTAAAACTTTAATTATAATTTAAATATTTTTCATTCACCAATACCATTTCTGTCACTTTGATCAATTAGAGCACAGAAAACTGATCCAGTAAAAGTAATAATAGCTCACGTACTTCATGTAGTTTACTGGTTGAAAGTTAGAAAAATTTGACTTAAGTTCACGACCTGGCATAATATAAATGTGTGTCCTCATACCTTAATAATAAGAGCACTATCAAACCCAATGATTTTCAAAATTGTTCAATTCATATGATTTCGAACCCAGTAGCATTGGCATAATTTATAAAATGGAAAACAATGCTCTATAATTAAAATATAATAGGAAAGAGAAAATCAATCAATTTACAGACATGTAATGAACAACAGTTGACAGTTGTCCTTTGCTGCTTACATCAAGGGTTTCATCTAGTATGGCTGAGACAAAAGAGGCTTTAGAAATTTCATTTTTAATTTCATGGGACATAACCGTTCAATGAATCTGAATTTCTTGGCGAGATTGCACGAAACTTTGGAATTTTCATATCATCCTTGTCAGTTTTATCATATTTCATTATTTCACTTATATATTCCATGAAATTTTCTCTATTTGATGATCCCCTATTTTCATTATGGCTAGAAAATACAAGCTCTTGTCTCCCAAAAAAGCATACAACTCGAATGAAGTGTGATAGAATTTCCTTATTTTCCCTTATATCACCGTTGTATTTATCCCTTATGTCACCGTTGTGTTTATTTCCAATGTCTTTGGTTGTATTGCTCAACATAGCCTGTGTTCACTGTTTAAATAAAATTCTATCCTCTCATATTTTTTTCAAATATTTTTTACTGTTTCTCATGTGCTATAATTTGTCCACCGTATAAAAATACAACTCCATAATTATGTAGGCACTTTGGATCGCGTGGTGTTCGCCATTCCAGGGCTCAGATGTGGATTGCACAGTCACATATCCTTGTGCATTCAACCAGCACAATCCCTAACCTAAATTGGCTACACATATATAGTTCGTAAATGCATTAAAATAAGTTAATAAAACTTAAATAAAACGACAATGTTCATTAATTAACCTCGTTCTCTTACAAACACCGAAGAGAACAATGAAGTTTTGTAAAAGGACAGCTTTTTCGTAGGCACCACGGTAGGCACCCTGGAGGTAATGGATCAGTGTGCATCTGATTCTCAGCGCAGGCTAGGTGGTACGTATTTCAGACTGATTCGTTCATCCTTGTGAAGAATCGAATTCTCAACGGCGCAATGTTTGAAATATAATGAAATATTTTCTAGTAGAAAAAGAAAATAACAAATTGACAACTTACAATCATTTTAAAATAAAATAGCTGATATTGTCAGGGTATGTAACACATCATCCACATCCATGGACGCTACGCCCTTGTTGATGATCAGGCTTTTAGCAAGAAGGGGAAAGTGGTCAGTTTTTGTCATTTACGTTATTGACATAAACTGCAGTATTTTCTCTATGCTCTTCGGAGACCGATCTTGAGGGATTTCCTTGATTTCAAGAAAATAGTTAATAATGAATTTCAAATATTTATTTTTTAAACGAGATTTATAGAGCACGAGTTTTCTTTAAAGCGCAATAGCTAGAAAATTGTACGTCCCTAGAAATAACAGCGATCTCACTTCGTTCACCTCGAACTCTTGTCACTTAAATGAAATACCTTGCCAGTTCAGGCCTACGCCGCCAAAATGCGAAATAAAGCAAATAGTTCAGAAGATTGGAGGTTTAAAATATTATGCAAAAATCCAAAACAGTTTGTCGTTCGACGGATTGGAGAAGAAAGGTGATTTTAACCACCCATTCATACTGATGATATTATATCTGTGATAAGTTAATAAACAAATAATATTTTCTAAAGTGGTTAGACATTTTTGTACGAAAAAGGATCAGTAATTATACGATCATATTGTTTGATTCATTTTACTATTTTTTTAAATTTATGAAAGTGTTAGGTAATCCTACATTCATCCCCATGGTCGACGTCGCCGTCAGAAACTCATAATTTAACAAGGCCAAAGAATAAAAGTTTCCTAATAATCTTTGATCATACTATTTAACCAGATCGTAAAGATACTTTATGACAAATCGTAATATCTGTGACTAGTCAAGAGTTTTTGTAATGTGTTAGCATTGATTTTCCACCACAACAACACGCCAAGCAGTTTGGACTGCAACCGCACTTCTAAGTACTCACTGAATAACAGGCTTCGCTACCTTCGACAAGGTGGGTGCAAATAAGATTGCTAGCCTCTCGCGACAAAAAGAAGGAACAAAAACCTAAAACGTACATTAAGCAGCTCATATACTCTACAAAGTGTTACGGTACTAATTGAAATAAGTGACATTAAGCAGAGGACGACAGAAAGAAGAAGAAGAAAAAAAGAAACTGAACAAACACCTGTTGTGTCTTGGAGGATCCCAGATCCCAGTGGTTTACTCCGGTCGTTTTTTCTCGGTCAGAGCGGTCAGCGAGACGTGGAATACAACGTATCTTTAACATCCAACGGAGCCGACGACAAAGGCTACTGCGGCACAATGGCTCTCGACATTTCGAATCTGTGAGAATGAGCTGTCGACGTCGCAACAAAGGTGGAAGCCATGATTGGTTTTTAATGCACTCGAAGCGACGCAGTCGCGGCTGCAAAGCAAATAGCACGACCGAGAGGGCGCGGGCGGTGTGGTTGCATGGGCAGGAAGGGAGGGGGACGGGTAGGATGCAGCTAAAGGCTGGGAGTGGTGTGGATGTGGGCGGACTGAATGGAGGGTGTGAGGAAAGGAGAGAAAGAATGGAGGGAGGAAAAGTGGACAATATATTTATTTGTTGTTATTTATTTATATGTTTATGAATTAATTTATGTTCAGTGGTCTTCAATCGCTAAGGTCATGATGTCTTAAGTTAGTATGATTAATATGACAGAGATGAGGTGACCAATGTTGGAAAAATTCCATGAGGATTGATTGGAAAATGAAAACGGGCATCAGCGGAGAAATCCGTTTAGTCTCACCAGTATACCACGAGCCCCTACGAGTGAAAAAGAAGAGTTGGCGAGGTTAAGGTGGAGACGGAAGTGAAGGAGCTGGTAATCTTGAGGACAGGAGAAGGCCGGGAAGGTAGGAGGTGGGCAGGGGAATGTGTAAAAGAAGTGGCTGAAGAAGTGGACGGTAGGTGAAGGAAGAGAAGGCGAGCAAAATGAACGGAATAGAGGTGGATGGGCGAAACAAGACAGTCGGAACACAAACGAGGGCAAACGGGGAGAGGGCTGAGGAGAGAGTCGAGTGAACGATAAGAGGAAAGGACGAGAGGATAAGAAAAGAGGAACTGTTGACCAGCGGACGAGAGGGAGAGAGGGAACAAGTGGAGAGAGGGAGAAAGAACTAGAAGTGGAGAGGACAAGGGACCCAGGGAAGTGGAAGGCAAGGCTTGAGAGAGTGAGAGCTAGCATGGTGCAACGCAAATGGATGCAAGTGGCTGAGGTAGGAGAGGCAGAGTAAGTGAGCGAGCGAGCGAGGGGGAGGAGGGGTATGGGTAGGCGGCCGGGAGCAGCGGATTGATTGATTGTTTTTTGGTGTTTCCGGGCGCAACTACTAAGGTCATTGGTCCCGTAAGTGTAGTGTATGCTTTTTCATCGGGAGGTAACGGTGAGCTTCGTAGATTTTGTTGGCCATATCCGGCGCCGACCTATCGTCTACTAGGGCGTATTCCCCAGCCAGGTATCTCCCGCCAGCGGGGCACCGTCCCAGCCGCCTCAAGCTGTAAGCCCCCGACCAGTCTCTCGCTATGTTAGGTAGCGTAGTGCGTGTTAGTGTAAATGTGTGTGTAAATGTGTGTGTGTGTGTGTGTGATGAGGATAGGACGAAGAGGAAGGAAAGATCTGTGGCACGTTCGTTGTGCTCCGGCATTCGTCTGGTGTTGATCGGAGAAACCACGGAAAAGGACCGATCAGAGCAGCCGACCGCTAAAATTCTCCTCCAGACAGCGACAATACTCGGCGTAGCTATCTCGCTAGTGTCGAAAATCCTGTCACCGTCAGCACTCAAAACCCAGGACCTCCCGGTCAGAGGCACTGCAGTGGCATCAGTTGATGCACAGAGCCACCTCTCCCGGCCGGGCGCGGCGTAGAGCAGGTGGGTGAGCGAGTAGAAACATAGGCTAGCTAGTGGGCGGGGCGGCGGTGGGGAGGGGTTTAGTGCAGGGGGAGGGTCGTGAGCGTAGGGGAGGTCGCCCGCAACTGCGGCTGCGGGGAGCGCCGGCGGCGCGGGGCGGGGCGAGTGGGCCGGGGCGGGGCGGGCGGGGGGTGGGCGTGTGGGAAACCGCAGCGCTCGTGACCCGAGCGGTGGCGGCGGCGAGGGCGGGGGCGGGGGCGGCGGCCGCCGAGGCTGCCGTTTACGAGCACCCGTCCGCCGCGGGCGTCGCTGCGCTGCGCTCCGAGAGAAGGCCAGGGCCTCGCTGACTGGTGCAGCCCAAGAATGTGCGAGGGGATGTTCATCCGCACCACTGACTGCACGTCTGAATAGTCTGCCCAAGCACAATGAATGCACGAGGACGATGGAGGATGAGCTATTTGCGGCCACCTTTCTTTAATTACTTACGTCTTTATAAGGAACTAGTAGATGAATCCGTTGCCTTTACTTAAATTGTGCTTTAAGAAATGGAAAGGGGGGATGGCGATATTATGCAAAATCTCAAATAAAGAGGAACTTTTCTCTGAAAATCAAGTGTGCAAAAGGACATTAATATCGGTATCGAATTGTAGTTGTGTAAAAATTAATTTTTCTTCATATAATAGGAATTAATTATCTCAAAATAATGTTACCCGAAAATATTCTTCCAAATGATATAATCAGAGGGTGTAAACCTCACCCAAATGAATTTATCCGTTTTTGAGTTAAGCAAGGAAAAGCAGACTGATAGGACCCACAGCCGATCAGAAAAGTAAAATCATGTAATTAACCTTTATGGGCATATATTTTATTTTAAATTACCAAGAAACATTTCAATTTTATTAATACAGAGAAAGAATGATGTTTAATATGCTAAAATCTCGGTACCTATTTTAATAAACTTTTGTTTGGAATATATAGACTTGAGATTTAATATTTTTGCTTTTGGACAGGTTTTGCCATCCTTGGTAATCCAAGTATCAAAACAGGAAAGCTTCTGAGACAAGACTCACTATCGCGACGGTTTCTGCAACATGCAAAGTTCGTTGCTAAACTACTGCAATATTGGCCGATTAAATTTTATTTTTTGGAGTGTTGATGATGATGATCAAATTCTATTCTTTAAATGAAAATGTAAAGAAACATTTATTTTATTGGAGTGAGTCGTATTCTGAGTGAAATTAAATGTAAACTGATTTACCAGAAGAGTGGGAAGAAGAAAGTGATAGTAAACATGATAAAATAGAAACGAATGATGGGAATGTGTCATGTTTAAGCGAGTAAGGTAACTGATCGCTGAAGAATTAGTTGCTGGTGAAAGAGTTGATTCTATCATATTCTTCAGGTTCAAGAAAATTATATGTTGCTCAAGTGCTAAGACAATTGAGGCGAAAATGTTAATATTATTTAACAGCCACAGCGCGTAATAAAAGATGGACACACATTGAAGTGTCAAATTTTTAAATAATGGAACTTACTAACGTACTTTTAAATATTGATTTGCCTTCTATTTCGTGTCCTTTGAAATCGAAGTTTGTGCTGTGCTCTTTATGAGGCAATCGAAGAGGAGCGAATTGGTACTAAGACGGAAACTTAAGACAGCTTTTCTTGAGCTATCTGACAATTATGATCCGCACTTCAGTTTTCAAATACAGAACTCTTACGTTGTAAAAAAGTAGTACATAGGTTATATAGCACAATTGAAGACAATATTATAGTTAAATTCTATGCAAGAAAATATGTGTTTTTCATCCCTACAGATTTTATACAAGTAACCAGAACACCTGAAATATCATATAAGTTTTTTGAGAAATTCAGATGAAAATAATCGTGTGGGACATATTGGACAAATCGATATAACTGGCTTTAATGAAGGAGAGGTGGTTGCTTTAACTACATCTGAAGAGACTTCAACAACGGGCAACAAATTGTAATAATTTTGCTATTTTTGGCTTGTCCTACTCTTTTCCTGCTGCATGTGACATGTGAGATATCTGTCGCTTAGCATTATTTTCCCAGCGCTTAATTCATTAAGATGTCACTATTGACATTTTAATGCAACGTATAGAAACGACTTAATATCTTATATCTTATAATTAAATAATATTGTTTTGATTCAGCCCTTTTCAAACATAGAATCTGAACTCTTAGTTTTACAAATTAACCCAGTTTATTACAAATTGACGTTAGTGTAATATTATGAGTGAAGGGAAGAAGTAGTGTGTGTAAGAACGACTGAAATACCACATTATCTGCAGAATTTATAAAGTAAAACTGTCATACAACGTTTAGTCTTTACATGAAAGTTCCTGTTAGTCGTTATATAAAAGTTCTGTGTCCTTTTTCAAGTTAAAGAGGACATATTGCAATTTTAAATAGATTTTTCCTAACATTCTAAAAAAGTCTCGCGAGAATCCAATTCAACGTGAGTATTTGCAGAACACGTTAATACTAACGTTTTTCATACCAATGACAAATCCTCCACAAATCTGAGTTTCATCGTGCCATAAAATTGTTACTCTCTGTCATCCGCTTCTCTGAAAAGGGTTGGAAATTACGTTCCATATAAGGTGATCAACGAAGAGCAAAGAAGTAAATTTCTCATCTCCTTCAACCTCGTGATGACGCACTTAGGGCCTTCAGTGGCAGAAGGATCAAGGGAACTAAGTGCTCCGACCAGGAGGCAACGTTGCTACGGGATCCGGAGATTGAGTTGCAGCCACTGCTAGAGTGGTTTATGGACACTCCGAGGATCACAGGCCGTTGACACAGCCTTGAAATCACGATATGCGTCGGTTAATAGCCTCGTAAGACACCAACGAGACAACAACAATCTCCGAGAGAAAATGCAGGGTGTCGTTGCAAACGCCGTCCGCCTATCTCCGCTCTTCGGAAGTGCACCTGTCATCGTTGAGTAAATTGTGAACTAGATGTTTAACGTATATTAGCAGAGTCCAATAATATAAGTTAACGTTCGTGTCTAAGGCGAATGAGGTACATTAGTTTCGGTAACCTGGACCTGTTATCAACCTCTGGTGAACCCTTGGAAAACCGGCAGCACCCGAGCAACCGGCAGCACCAGAGCTAAGTTCAGAATGGTGTTCCAGAACAGGCAAATGTCTTCATTCTATTTGCTTGTATTGTTTTTAACAGTGGAATGTAGATTTTATTGTTTAGAAAGTAGTTGTTAAAAAATAAATCAAAATATTTATTTTCATCACTCTAAAACAGAAAACTTTAATTAATAAACACGTTCTCAAGCCAAGACTTCAATACCTTGAAGATTTGAAGCTACTGTTGATGTGTACAATCGCGTTTTAAGTGCAAAAATATGTTAAAAATGAAAAGTCACAAGAGCCCCTTTAAAGAATTCATACGTTCATTAACGACAAGTCGTCTGATCGTTACACTGCTAGTTTGTTTGCAATTATACTCGATTAGCGATCATTAAAAGACACGAAAATTGTAATGAGTGTATTTATTATCCTACAACAGAAATTCCACCTAAGAAATATTTGATTTAGAAATAAAATACGTGAAGGAAATGCGTACTATTCTTGCTGTTCCTGTTCACAACAGAGAGGTTTTAATTAGAGATTTTTATTCTCATAACGTAGAAAAGCTAATCCGCTCATTCCCACATTAAAAGAGATACTGATAATCACTCGAAATTAAAAATGTATTCTATTGCCAAAATTATTATTGGTGTAATTTTTATGTCATGAAAGAAGAGGATGGAAAGTGTGTTTTGCTCATCTTTGTTCCAAGTATGTGCTCTCAGCACTCAAAAGAAAATACAAAACTAATATTAGCATTATTTGCCAGTACATTTCTTTGTAAAATCTTCACCTGTCCGGTTTTGGACACTTCATTAGCGCTGTGCAATGTAATCAGATTTAATTTATTAGTGTCGACATGATTTTCACTTTGTATTGTATTGTTTTCACATCATTGTGTTGATGTTCATATCACATCATATTGTCTGATTGATGCCATACCAAATAACACCGACCTATATTAAACACTGTCCAAAAAAACATCAAAAAACCACTTGGTTTCGCTAATTTCACACCTTGGTGTACATCTCAAGTGCACCCAACACGAGTCAATATTTTTTCGTGGTAGCGTAAACCGTAAGGACACCTGCGAAGTTGGGGCGAGTGAAAAGAGGAGTTGGGGTCGATTACGATTGAACAAAATTTTGCGCTTCGTTCCAGTTATCTGTGAACGTCACGGTTCGGTTCCAGACCTTTGGACGTGAGCCGATAGAAATAATCAGCTCAGTTCCGGTTACGGTTTTCTGGTTCTCTAAGCGTTCCGGTTCGCGTCTCTGCGCGGCGCGACGCAGTGGGCGGCGGAGGCGGGGCGACCGATCAAGGTCATTTCTGTGGCTACAGGAAGTGGTTTTCTTCCAACAAGAGAAAATACTACTCAGCTTTTTACTCCTTGTAGTTCAAAAGTTAAGATGTAAGTCTTGTGGACGGAATGTTACTGGATTCAAGTTACGAAGGAAAATGCAGTTCGTTCAATGCTAACAAATTTGGCAGCGTCATGCAGCAAAGTACCGGAATACAGATTGTATTGAATAATCCCAACATAATTTCACAGTGAGTTGAAATCGGTGATTTTCAGGAACTTGCGCATTAGGTTTGGGTGGGATAGGATTTTTATCATCTCGTTATACTTCCAATATAAATATGAGTACACATTTTTAGGGCAATTAAAAAATGTCAACCAAATGCTTGAAATCTTCTAGAGGATTTTTCAGGGTATATTTTTTTCCATAGCAAAAATACGTAAAGATATTCCTGAACGTATTAAAGGACCTCACCTTGGATTTCAAACAACATTTTTTCGTAATGTACTTTTACTTGAATTTCTTATTCATTCATTGTTTTCGTGAAAGAAAAAACTAGAACCCGAAAAGTATTCTAGAAAACTGTAAGTGCCTGCGCGTACTTTGTTTAATCTCTCAGAAAATGTGCACCCTTCATATTTTTTAAATTATAAATGTATGAGATAAAAGAAAATACAAATCTGCTAAAATAACGACAATTTTTGCATTTTTTTACTATACTTGGATTTGAATGCTTTGGGCACTTTTTAAGTTGCGGAAAGTATGTACCGGTACCTACTGTAGGCATAATAATAATAATAATAATAATAATAATAATAATAATAATAATAATAATAATAATAATAATAATATAAGCAGCAAATTAATAGCTGATTTCATACTTTTTACTCAAACTTAAAATAATTGTAAATACAGAAATTTTTCTCTGTTACAGTATTGATCGTTAAATTAAGTTGTTACAATGACTTTTTACTATTAGGTACTTAATTACTAGTACACTATTTATTGATAAGTTTATTCAAAACAAGTTGTAATCATCAAAATTCGCGACTAACAATTCTTCAACTCATAGTGATGCACAAATGCTACAACGTAAATATTTTACCAGTGACCTAAACATCAAGGTGAGCTGAAGACTACCGAGCTGACGTTTTCCAAAAACTTGGAATGAAGTAGAAACTTATATGTAGCTGTGTACCATCAATTTTCATGGATCTCACTCAACAATACAATATTAACAGAGTTATGTATTTGAAAACCTGAAGATGACAACCAACAGTTGTCGAAACGTTGTAAACAAGTTTGACAATAAAGTGCATTTCAACTAATGCATTGTTTTTAATAACTAAAATTTCTATCTTTAAAAATGGGACAAATCCTGCAATATTTAATTGTTGTGAAAATATCCATATCCATTAAAGGCAAATAAAACAACTTTCCGCAAACCTAATTCAAATCGCCATCAAATGACATGACGCTAAACCCACAATGGAAGACGAAAGCTCTTTATGAAAACTGCTCTTAAGTAGACAAGAGCTTTATATCAAAAACCACTTAGGGGCGCATGGAAGTTGTTTCGCAAGTAGATAACCATTCTTCCACCTCAGCTGTTTACTCAAGAAATACAAGCCGCAAGAGGTCGCGAAACACCGTTTTCAGCGCATGTCTCCGCATGTTCTCCTTCGCGCCATAAACCGCTCCCGGCGCGGCTCGTTGGGCGCAGCAGGCAGGGCGGAGGCAAAAAGGAGGAAGGGCTGCGTCTGCCCTGGCAAGGCGGTGCTGAAATCTGCGCAGCCGCCGGCCGCTACGTGGGGAGCATATGTGCACGCGGCGATGACGGCGGCGGCGCGGCGGTCGCCACCACGTGCGCAGCGCTTTTCGCGACGAAGTGTGTTTCCTCGCGCAGCCGCGCTCCGCGCCCCGCGCGCGGACTGTGAGTGTCGTCGGCGCAACCAGCCTCCGGTCTGGATCCCGTCGCGGCTTGTCTTTCGATGGCGGTGGTTTCGTCGCTGGCGGAGGCTCGGATGGTCTGTTATCCTCTAGACCTCGCCACCGCCCCCGCCACCGTCACCGCCCAGGTATCCCCCTGCCAACGCCTCTGTCCCTCCCCCGCCCACTCCGCTCACGCCTCGCCTCAACCCCTCGTCCCCACCCCTCGTCCCCACCCCTGTTCCCATTCCCTCCCTCTGCCCCTTCCCCTAGCCGTTCCCTGTCCCTGACCCTCCCTCACCCAAGACCGCGCCCCCTGCCTCCGCCCTGCCTTACCCCGCCCCTGCCTCCTTCACCACTGCCTCCACCTCCCCAGCCTTCCCCGTCCCTGCCTCCCCCCGGCTCAACCTCACATCCTCGTGTCTCCCCCAGCCCCTGCCTCTCCCCGCCTTTGTCACTTCTCGCCCCTGCCTCTCATCGCCCCTGCCTCCCCCGCCCCATTCTCCCCCGCCAATGCCTCGCTCTGCCTCAGCCTTCCCTCCGCCCCTGCTTCCCCCGCTTCTGCCTGCCCCCGCCTCTACCTGCCCCTGCCTGTCCCCGCCTCTGCCTGCTCCCTCCTCTGCCTGCCCCCGCCCCTGCCTCCCTGCCCCTGTCTCCCCCGCCCCGGCCACCCCCGCCCCGGTCACCACCGCCCCTGCCACACCCACCCCTGCCTCTCCCGCCCCACCCTCTGCCCCTCACCCCTGTCCCCTCCCCTGCCCCCACCCCCGACTCTCTCTTCTCCATCACACCTGCCCCTTTGCTTTTCCTCCTTTTCCGTCCCCTTCACCCTCGCCCTTCACTCCCCGACCTCAGACCCCGGTTTTAATCTCACCCGCCTTCATCGCGTCATCTTACCTCCTCCGTTCCCACCGACGCCGCAATCGCTTCTCTCCCCCCATCACTCACGCCATACGTCCATGCCATCTCTCACCCCATGTCCTCCCAGCGCACGCACCATTCATTCCCGAATACTCCACTGCTTCTGTCTCCGATGCGAAACATTCAACGTTGTTTTAATGCTTTTACCAGCAATGCAGTAATATTGTTTTGGATAATCAGATTTACCATTAATTCTTGTTATTAATTCAGGCGATTAATTTGGGCGATTGTAGTAATACATTTTTTATTCGTGATCAAAATGTCAGTACAATAAAAAACATTTAAATGATTAAAACGTGTAAAAAATAACGCGTTTATATTTTAAAATTGTTATGCTAGATTTTGTTTCAATAGTTTTGGCTACGCTAGAAAATGTTTCAATAGTAATGCTACGAATTAGCTCCACCGTCTTTTCTTTCATGTTAAGCACATACGTTTGGTCCTACTTACTGATTTCTGGGTAATAATAACTGACGCATGTTATTGACATTCTATCTTGAAGTGTTGCACATTACTTCTTGATTTTATCCTAGTTAGACTCCCAGTTGAAGGGCTGACAAGCGCAGTCACACCAGCTACAGCAAGTCTCCAGTCATTCGTAAGTGTTAGTATCTTCATTTTAAGTGAAAATATGGCTTGTCTTATCACTAGTTTGTTTGTACGAAGAGCTTGGAACGGTAAAAGATACGTAAGCCACACATCAACCAAAATCGAGATATTAACATTTACAAAAAGCTTCCCCAGCCCTTAAATTCTAAATGTGCTGATTGCTCTGGCATTATTCAGAGAAGTTGAATAGTTTACACATTCTGATTTGTCGTGTTTGCCACCTTGAGAATTAATTTCTGAAAAAAATGACCTTAAAACTTAAAATTCCACAGTCTTCTGTGCACCTCACGGTCACAATCTTTAACATACCACAACAACGCATGCTCGGAATCTCTTGCTACACACATAATCGCAATCGCGATTTCAGTATTAAACGCGCAGCTTTTCTTGACCGATGACCTTGCCTTCCCCTCTCTGGGACAATAAACAGTGGAAGGCAAAACCTCGCAGCGAACACTGATGACAACATTCACTGGCGCGAAATAGAAACTATTTTCTGTTGTTCTTTCTGAAGAACTTCTGTCCATGATTTTCTCGAAACAATCTAAAGAAATGACCGAAGCATGTGAAAATCTATCACGGGACATACTTTGAACTCCTGAGAAAGTTAGAACGCAAATTATTGAGGAAGTAACGAAGGCATGACTGATCCTCCAGAGATTGGCCTGGCTTCATAAAATCTAGTGACTGATTTCGAAACTAATACTCCCAGTCTACCCGCATTTCTTCAATCCATCGCTCAAGAAAAGTTGCGCGAGTAGTACTTAAATTCTACATATTCCAAGATCATCACCACATCCTCTCCTCATCGCCTCTACCTCTCATGCTCCCTCCTTGCCTTCACTTCATCCCCTCCCCGCACCCTCACTATCTTCTCTCCCGCTCCGCTACCTCTTCCATGATCGTCACCGCTCATCCACCCTTACCTCCGTCTTTATCCTTTCTTCTGTCCCGCACCGCCCTCCGCGTTGGCTTCTGTCTCCTGTCTCCGCTTCTTTACCTCCACGTTGACTGTCACCCCCCAGTTCTGGCTTCTCCATAACTATCACTGCCTCCTCTCGTCCCGCGCCTCGGCCTTTATCCCGTCTCCACCCACGCCCTCTCCTCGGTCCCTCACCTGCTTCCAAATTTTCCTCATCTTCAATACTTCCTGTACCATGGCCATAGAGTAAAGATCCTTGGTCTATGCCATGGCCATTGTCCATGACCTTCTCCAGTGCCAAGATCTTGTCTCCTTCCCACGCACCTTCGCCATTATCCCACCCAGGGTATCGCACCCCCCCTACGCCTTTACTCCTATTTCCTCCTCCACGCCTTTCCCTGCCTCCACATTTTTTTTCTCGCCACCACTAGTTCGTCCTCCATGATCATCACCGCGTCATCGTCACTACATTCGTCTCTCGGATGCCTGGCTGTGCCGACCCGGCTCCGCTCCGCGCCACCCCGGCCCTGCCCGGCCCGGCCGCCTCCACTCGCAATCTCTCATCGGACGTCGCCAGCCGCCGAAACAAAAAGGGGCGGAAGCGGCGGCGTCATATTAATAGAACGGCGCGAGGAGAAGCAAGGGGGAGGGGGACGGGGTGCCACGTATGCTGATGGGCCTGGTTAATAGTTTCTGAGATTTCCCTCAAGACAAGTAGTGGGTAGAAGGCCTTGCAGTTTACAGATCGTAACTTATGTTTGTTCCTCCAGTTTTAGAGTGCATTTAGAACCCGTTTCGTTGTTATCTGGGCGGCGGGCGAAGGCAGCGGCTGGTGGGCGCACACGCCCGGTCCTGGGGCGGCGGCAGACGGCTGGAGGTGAAGAAACCTGGGCAAAATATTTGTTCGAGAGTTATGGTAGAGTTACATTTTTTTTTTAAGTTCGGCAGCTTTGAGTGGAAGATTTGGGAATGTGATCGCAAGAACACATTACACAACTGGGTGGTACGTAAATGCGAATTTGATAAGGGTTTTTATTTTTTAATTTATTGCTTGTCGTTGGGCACATATCTTTCGAGGCCTTTAAGGCACATTACAATAAAGAGATTTTAGAATATGGCCATCTTAAAGTCGAGATTGGTTTTCTTCTTTGAAATATAGGTTTAAGTGTTAATGCAATGAAGTTATTAAACGAAGGCTTACAAGAAAGTACATATTAATTCCCAAACTGCACACGATATGCGTATATAATATTACATAAAACATTCCCAAACATAGTTCTTCAGGTCCAGGATTTTGGAAGTATCGCCTTTTATTTGTAAGCTCACTAAATATTCAAAAGTATTTAATATTCGCTAACATATTACCCCTGCTCGTTGGTAACAAAACAGAATTAATTAATTTTTTGGAAGATCCTGTATTCGACTTGTGTACATCGTTCATCTCTAAGCCGAATAATCAGCAAACTCGAAAAATATTCATCCCGTGATTGCGAGAACCATTCGCACCAAAGTCCTTCCCGTCACTCCCATTCCCACCAATTTCCATTAACTGGGAGATGAGACCGACAGATCGTCTGGGACCTGGTGTAGTAAATTCAACTCCACTCACTCTAATCATGGAATCCCTAAAATACATATTCATAGAATTTAATTAACAATTGTAGTACAATAACTGAAATAATAATTTCACTTGCTAAAGTGCTATTTCATGTAGATATCGTCATTCACGCCAAAAACCGATATTCCAAAAATCAACAAAGGGGAGGTGCTAATATTGGCATCTCGGTTTATCTCCACGAAATTTTACGTATAATTTCATAATCGTTTCGAATCAAAACCGCCGTAGCCATTAACATACTAGAAAAAAAAACACATTTCCAAGCATTGAACTTGTAACGAATACCGGATCCTGTGCGATAACTAAAAGAGCAGAGTAATATCTCTCAAAATGGCAACTCTTCTTGGGGTGAACAAACGCTCCCGTTGAGCTACTTCTCTGTTAACGCCGCGCACAGTATTTTAAATTTAGTTCCTAAACCGTCATGTAGGGGAGACAACAGCGCATCGTTTCCGCAGGCGGCATATGCGTGATCGGGTAATGATTTTTTACGCCTTCAAAACAATACCGAAGTCGCGCAAGTAGCACGGTTGCAGAGATATAAGAAATATCATTATTAGATATTTTCGTTGCATACAGAATTACAAGTTTTTATATCAAACAATCCCCATATCGTCATCATGATATAAGTTTTAAAGATGTTTCATGGCCAAATTAGCTCCCTTGCTTTTATATTGCAGATTGTGGTGATAATCCTAAGCTCAGCCATAAATATAGTTTCTTAGTTAAGAGCGAGCATTTTCAGAAAATGATGCAAAGGGGGTGGCAATGACAACCTCGATTTAAACATTAGAATTAAGCAATGCGGATATTAAAGAGGGAGAATGAATATACCATGAGAGGTAGCTCAGGGTATTATCTATTGCTGCAGTGACTGTCTGTTGACCAGGAGGCTCTAGGTTCGAGACCTGACGGTGGCAAGATTTTCGATACTAGCAAGATGTAGATAGGTCGAGTTCAGTCGCTGTCTCAAGGAGAATTCTAGCGGCTGGCTGCTCTGATCGGCAGTTTCTCCCATCAATACTAGGTGAATGCAAGAGCAGTACCCTAACAAACAAGTCACGGATCGTGCGCGATGCATCATTCACTACACTACCACACATGCCGGGATCTCAGAGTGCCCGGCTGGGGCGGTGCTCCGCTAAGGGGAAATACCTGGTTGAGGTTGTCTCCGCTTGCGAACGGGTAGGTCGTCGCCGAATCTTACCGACCAAGGGGGCAAAATCACTACCACTTCCCGAGAAAAAAAATTTGCAGTACACGAATGGGACTAATGACCTTAGCAGTCGAAATAACTAGTCAATCAATATTGTTGAATGTTGATGGGAGGAGTAGCGTATTTATTTCATTATCTAATAACTACCAGATTCCGGAGGAAGATTCCCTTTCATTCCGCTCTTGGCAAGATTGCACTGGGAGCAGAGCAGCTGGGGAACACGCGCCCCGGCACCCGCCCACTGTGCTCGTGCGGGGAGGCGGAGCACCCACACGTGGCGCGGCCTCCGCCTCCGCCCTCGCGACTCGCCCCAGATCGATCTCGCGGCCGCCGCAGCCGCGAAGCCGCGCCCCATCTCGACCCGCCCCACTCCCTCCGCCTCGTGCTGCCCCGCCCTGCTCTGTGCCGCCCCGCCTCGCCCCGCCTCGCCCCGCCTCGCCCCGCCTCGCCCCGCCTCGCCCCGCCTCGCCCCGCCTCGCCCCGCCTCGCCCCGCCTCGCCCCCGCCTCGCCCCGCCTCGCCCCGCCTCGCCCCGCCTCGCCCCGCCTCGCCCCGCCTCGCCCCGCCTCGCCCCGCCTCGCCCCGCCTCGCCCCGCCTCGCCCCGCCTCGCCCCGCCTCGCCCCGCCTCGCCCCGCCTCGCCCCGCCTCGCCCCGCCTCGCCCCGCCTCGCCCCGCCTCGCCCCGCCTCGCCCCGCCTCGCCCCGCCTCGCCCCGCCTCGCCCCGCCTCGCCCCGCCTCGCCCCGCCTCGCCCCGCCTCGCCCCGCCTCGCCCCGCCTCGCCCCGCCTCGCCCCGCCTCGCCCCGCCTCGCCCCGCCTCGCCCCGCCTCGCCCCGCCTCGCCCCGCCTCGCCCCGCCTCGCCCCGCCTCGCCCCGCCTCGCCCCGCCTCGCCCCGCCTCGCCATCCCGACGATGTAGGAATTTCGTCACAGACTGTATAACTAAGTCGAATTTAGCCGCAATCTGGAGAAGAATTCTAGCGTCCGGTTGCTCTGATGGGTAGTTTTACGTGTTTTTTTAGTCATACCATACGAATGCCGGAGCAATACCCTATCAAAAGGACCACAGACCGCAAGTAATTTTCCGTTCTTATCCTATCCATAAAAAGTTATTCCGTCCTTATCCTATCCTTTACCAAAAAAAGTTATTCCTTGCAATCAATATTACAAAATTAAAAAATAACGAGTTATAGAATGTATATAAGAATGTATAACATTAATGTTTTATAAGACGACGAAGGAAGTCACCGGTCAGCAGCTTGAAATTTCTGAGTTTTACATTCCTAATTCTCATATATTCGCCTTTATAACCTCTAGTACACCTTTACTAAAATCCAACCAAAACCTCTTATCCCAAACTGAAAATCAATTTTCATTTTCGTCTCACGTCACTCCTTAATAAAGCCATCCTGTGCCGATTCTTTGCATTCCCAAATCTCTCCCACTCGGGACCTCACTTATATCTTTTTAGACAAATTATATCCTGTTGCGCCTAAAATACATTTCACCGTGTTGAATAGGAATCGAAGAACACTACAGTGCAGATCATGCACATGTAAATCAACGGAGATTCTACTGTAACGCAGACAGCACGTCGAGTCGCTAGAGACTTGCGGGAAATGTATTTAAAACTGAGAGGATACATAATGTTGAGAAGACCACTCTAATTCATCGTAGAGCTGGTAGATTATCTAGAATTTTCAAGAAACAGTTCTCACGTACATTTCAGTTTTGACGTGTTCTTTCCTGTGAATATGTATTTCCATTATTTGCAGTATTCATATGCAAATACCTCAAGCGAATTCATGAGTCTTGTTGGATAAGAATATTGAAATATGTTCCATGAATATCGTGGTAACATTTTAGAAACATCTCAGAACCTTCAGTGAGAAAAACTGGAAATATTTTAAATGTATCATTGCTATTCAACATATGATATCAAATACCAGTATTGCTGAAAGTGCAAGAAAATTGCAATAAAATGAAATATACTATAAAACAGAACTCGCCCATTATAGGACCACGCTATTCTCTTTCATGAATCATTGAACTGCATTAAATTTATTGCGATGATTAATTAGGATTACGATGTTTCTAATGAAAGTCCACCAATTGTCTATATCTATTTCAGAAACTAAATAATTATCATCAATACTATGTGTTCATCACAATTTACACCATGATTTTTCAAAAATGTTTTTATTAATTTATTTGCTGAGGAAAAGTACATGGAAAACCAGTTACTTTTTAAAGCAAGTATATTTTCTACTTTTATTTTGTTCACATTTGTTCCATAAATATGTTTATGTCTTTTAAACAATACTGCATTGATTTCAACTTATCAACGTCAAGTAAATGTTTTCCATTGGCTAGTATCATGATAATCTCAAATTTTCCCTGAAACGCATTACTTTGCACTCTCACCACTTATTTCAGTTGAACTCTTTGGACTTGTAACTTTATTTGCACGTATCAGCAACATTTCGAAGTTAATTTGATGCTAATTCGACGCCAAGAACTCGGTAATCCAGATTTGTCTTCTACTATTTAACAACTCGCTCCCACCCACAGGATGCTTTACGTTGCAAGACGAAACCCAGGTTGTCACGCCTACAAAGGCTGACCGAGAGTACTAGCATACAATTACACGTTTGACGGGAAATCGTTGCTTTTTCCTGTCCACTTTAGCACACGAGTGTAAATCGGGCGTGAGTGAGGGGCTGTTTACAGGACCGGTCTTTCGGTCTACTTCTTCGTATTGTTGGTGCCGTTTGTCCTGCCATAAACATCTTCTAAACCAGCATCATAAAGCGACTTCTGAGCTGCCAGCCAACCGTACTGCAGGCTCTAGTTGTGGCTGAAGCAACGCTCTTCCACAAGATACGTTTCATAAGTTGAAGTTGGTAGTGCTTCTGAGAAATTACTGTGCAAAAACGGCTAGCGGATATGATACGAACAATGTCTTGTTTTCTTGTCACCTGTTTTTGTGACTTGGAAAGATTGAAAGTGAAATGCATTATCTTCTTCATGAAACAATAAAATGTTAATAACACCTCTCAAAACTTACTTGCTAAAACATACAATGTTTATTAAATTAGTTGTTGAGTTAGAGCATCAAGAATTTTTTGTACGCACATACTTCATTGGAATACAACAATTTCTGTTTCTTTTAATGTTGTAATGTGTAATTTTGTAATTAAAATTTTGTCTTTGTTTAAAAACTATTCGCATAGGGAAATTTATTTTCCATTTCCAATTACGTTACATATACGTTATATTGACAGATAATCAAAAGATTATTGTCATTATTTTACAAATGATAACATTAAGAGGAATTCTTTGCTGTCGTAAGTACTTGTTGTGTTGGGAAGTTCACATTAAATGTAAGCGTTTAGTAGGAGCGTTTACATTATTTGTAAAGGAACAAATATAAAAATGTAAAAGAACTAATTATGTTATTTTAACATTTAACATTTAAACATAATTAGCATATACGAGAGTTAATTTGAAACCAAGTACGGGTCAAAAATTAAATATATTTTGTGGAAGGACATCAAATTGTATTAAAAGTGTATAGTCTACAATAAAAGCCTTGTGACGCTAGACTGCTGAAATAAGCCTAGTAAACGAAGTACGTTCAAACCAATAAAAACAACTAGTGTTTAAAATACCACCCTTTGATAAAAAGTGTTCATCATCAGAAATATCTGCTGTTGACAGGTTCGGAAAGTCATTTTCTTCTTCCACCTACACTACACCTTTTGCTTATTCTTTATTTTTTTTTTTATTTTCTCCCTCACAAAATTCTACACTATCAATCGATCAAATGCGAATTAGCAGGTAGCACATTCACGCATTACGTTGCAACGTCGGAGGAGAGGTCGAGTACAGAGAATCGCGTTGAGCAGGTCCGTAAAGACCTGAGCGGTGTATTCACGCGCAAGAGTGTACGGATGTTGTTGTCATTGTAAGAGTAACAATGTTTTCTAAGTGAGAACATTACGTAGGCAAATGATGCGGGCAGAACGCCGGTCGCCCTAACGACCTGAGATAATGCATGGAGTATCCTGCCCACGACACGGCATTCCTTTCAGCGCTGCACGCCGTGTAACACACAAGGTCGTTCGCTAAAGATCACTGGCTGGTCGCGTTCTAAGAATTAATCTCCTCACGTGCTTGCCCGCGCTACTACGCACTCAATGATCACGAATCTCATTCTCATTGTACGAGTAGAAACCCAGTTGATACATACTTTTTTTTAAAAGCACATCTCAATTAAACGAGTTGATTGCCATTTACGTTTGTGTATTATTCTACAAAATTACAAACTTCTGAAGTAATAACAGGGAGCAAAGAAAATAAGGTCATTCAAAGCTACCTTTGCGAGTTACCTGGCCAAACTGAGCAAACGTCAATTTACAACTCGCTGTTATAAAAGTTTTGTTTGCGAAATAAAACAGCGCTCGGGGCATCTGGAGTCGACGCCGGGGCCGTAGTTTCGGGAGCCCTGCGCGCTCTTTGGAGCTCTTTGCAACGCGCTGCTGTAAAATTTCCCTTAAATTAACGGCACCTTATCTGTCAGGGGTGAGTGCGCCGTAAACTACCATCTAATGAGGTTGAGCTCGTTAGGGTTATAGGCGAAATCTTATTAAGAGGTAATATATAACAGTGAGGGTTATACGCACACAAGAGTCGAGAAAAAAGCCTTTTATGTAATTTTTAAAGTAAAATCAATATCGAACTCTCTAAGATCTTGTTTGCCGTTTCGGACTGCTAAAAAATTTAATAACTCGTGCTCACCTGCTTTGGGTACTAAGGAGCTGCTAAGGATGTCGGTTGGAGAACGTATAACCTGAGACAAGTTAAAAGGCCGCTAATTCGAGGCTCCTCTAAGCAATTACCGGTGGGTCGAGATGAAGATGTGACTAGGAGCGGGATTTAATTTTCTTGGCAATACAGAGGCTTTCCTCCCATCGCCTGATTTGGCCCGGGCACATGCCGGCATGCCAAATACGGTTTCAGCATAAGAAAGCAACTTTGTGCCCTATTTTAATAATCAGATTGTCATACACTGTTTTTGCTCAAATCGACATATTCTAAACAGATGTAGCATTCATTTTACGTTTCTAAGCTACCCAAAGTCTGATTATAATTTCTGGATTTCTACTATATTAGACAAATAGTAATGTTATATCACTTATTAATCTTCATTGATTGTCCATTAGTTGTTATTTATTATCCATATCTTCTAATTTGAGACAATAATTGGTACAGATTAAAACGGAAACATCAATTAAAACACATATATCTGGATTTTATTAAAGTGTTTGTGTTACATGTACTACGATTCGCGAAACAGTAGCCATACACAAATATGATATATTTAATTAATTGTTTTTTCTACTCTCATTGTATAATGTTGTCATTTGATGTCTGCAACCAGTTGCATAATGATAGTCATTTTGATACAAGTTCTTGACCAATCAGAGAAGTTTACAAAGGAAGTACCATCAAGTTAATTAATCATTGAGAATCGTTTTAGCAAATGTTTCGTTCGATTGTGTACATTAAAATTGTATTTGATATTATATTATGCTGAATAGTTTTAATTTAATTTACTATGAGTATTTTTTCGTGGTATAATATTTAAGATAAAGTGGATCGTAATTTCACTTTGATCCTATTTGACTAGCGCAGTACTCCCTAGCAGGCGGACAGGTAGCCACAGCCAACTGCGGCAGCATGCGAGGGTAGACTTAGGTAGCTGTCCGTTAGGTGGCCTTGGTTGAATCAACTGCCGCGAAACTATTCATTGTAAAAGTTTAATTTATAAAAGTCGTAGAAAAAGTATGAAACTCGATGTAATGGGTATTAATACACTCGTGTTTGGTTTCCTTCCTCGCTCGTATCGCAATATCACACTCTTGTATTAATACCCATCATTACACAATCGTTTCATAATGTACTATTAAAATATTGACATGGTGAGTCTCTCTCGACATTTTACTTTGTATATGTGTGTGTTTTTTAAATATGTTCTATAATTGATTTTTATTTAGATAAATTCAACTATTTACAGAGATGGACCTGAAGATGCGGAAAAACTGTTTCGCGAAACGTAGTTCATGTTACAAGCATTTTAATAAAATCCAAATATACGTGTTTTAATTGATATGTTTCCGCTTTAATCTATTCAAATATTTGTCCCAAATTCGAAAATGAAAATAAATATTATTGTTATTTACTTTTTTGTTATGTAGGTTTCGTGTAACGTATTTAAATGTACAATCGTCTCGATGAATAATATGTGTTTTTATAATAATGATTACTCTTCCAGCGTTTAAAATCTTTCTTGAGCATACCTGAAGTAATTGTAATATGGAATATTTTGTTGTTTGCCTTTGGCTTCCTTATCCATAATTTGAAAACATCCAAGCCTTATGCATTGTTCGAACTCCAACTTTACGTTTCGTGCAGGGAGGTTTTCGTTACAACCATCCCTGTTACGCTGCGGAGTTGGTGGGCAATTTTTTCAGATAGATAATGTTGATTGGTGTTTCCAGACGCGTGAACTACTATGGTCATTGGTTCCGTAAATTTAGTGAATGTTATACCACGGGAGGTGGAGGTGTTACTCTGCTTCTGAGTTTCGGCGCCGACCTTCTCCTCGGCTTGAGGAATCCTCCCCTCCGGTTTTTTTTCATTCATGGAGGCCTCACCCCAGTCGGGACCAACTCGAAGCTCCCGGCTGTTCTCCCGATGTGTTTAATAGTGCAGTACATGTAAGAGTAAGTGTGGGAAGGAAAGAACGCGCGGGGTGCGGGTTTAGTTTATCAAGGTACTGTTCCGGCATTCGCCTGGTATTGAACGAAAAAACAACGCAAACTACCGATCAGAGCAGCTGGTCCCTGGAATGTTGAAAACGACATCCAGTGGAAGGGGACAACGCTCTGTTTTGCAAAACCCACGTTGAACCACGGCTGGAGGCGGAGGAATTTCGAAAAGCGGAACGTCCAGTGTGTCTGTCACACTTGTGGTATGCAAAAGAATCGCCGTAGAATTAAATCCTCGGACAATTTCCACCCAAGTCAAATTCCTTCCTAGCTGAGGCAGGGAACGTGGCAGGGAATAGATAAATGAGTCAGTAGTTGTTGAGTTGTTCTTTGCCGGCTACTATGGACACAATAAATTCTGATAAAAAAGGCCTTTAATAATGTTTTTACCCATTCGTGATCAAATTGAAAATGCATGCCAAGAAAAAATTAACGGATGTCAGAGGTACGTCCATGGACAAGTTTCTAGAGACTGAGCATGAAAAAACGACTACATCAGCATCAACAACAATATTTTGAAAACAAGTCTATTTCAGTTTCGTTCAGATTTCGCGTAGTCCATCGTACAGTTGGTAACATTGTCTCGTAGGTAGTTTAATGTGTAATGCAATTTAACGAGCGCTAGCAAAAAACAACGAAGGAAATATTTTCTAAATTATCACGTACGTCCAATTAACGAAAATGTGAGCGCCTCTAAAAACGGACGCATGAATCCTATCTCAGAACTCCTCCGCATCTCCTCTTCGTGCGTGCATAATGAGATGTTAGTACAAGTATTATTAGACGATGTTTTACTGTAAAGCGAGATGGTATCGGCCACTTATTGGCGATGCCGCGGAGGAGGTAGAGGAGTAGGAGGAGGAGGAGGAGGCAGCGACTCAATGCCCGCTCTAGCGGCCTCCGCCTTCCCCTCCCTCTCCCCTCCCCCTCTCACTCCACTCCTGCGCCATCTACCGCCGCGCACTTTAGCTGAAAAAACGCGCGTCCGACATCCTTTGCCGCCGCACTCCCGCCGACCACTGGGCAGAACGCATTTCTCTGCGGTCAAGCGTTCCCCAAGCGATGCTTGGTGGGCAACAAGCAGCTATGCATCTGCGTGTGTGTTACTCCCCTTTACTTTCTCGCTACGAGGTAGAAAGAAAGTTATGTAATGCTGCCGAAAAAAAGGCGAATTTTCGGCAGAAAATCTCTTATTACAGGGTCCTGGTAAGGTGAATAAATTCAGTTGCTTAATTTAGAAGAAAATAATACTCTAACACGTGGTGTAGCCAGAATCTATTTTTTTATGACTCCTTGATACCGAAAAATCGAATGTTGGCAAAAGGTCTGTCTGTCCTTCCGTCTGCAAATAACTCTAGCGGCTAAACCGTTTAGCCAATTTCCTCCAAAACTGATATTACCCAATCGGTCTGCGTGATATCGCGGGCCCTTGAATTTGAAACCGATATTTTAATTTTGGCGAAATTTAACATGAAGCCCCTGGGACATTTTTCAAATTTTCAGAAAGATGGCTCCATCGTTTTTTATTACATTTTTTTGTTGAATACTGTGAAGGACTTTTAAGAGAACGGTGCAGGTCTCATGTTCGTTGAAAATCCTGATTTTTCAGAAATTGCGAAAATTCAAACTTTTTGGGAGTCTTTGTACAATAAAAATATTAAAGATATAAAGATTTTTCCCTTAATGAAATCTGTTCCTTAAAGATAGATTTTGAAATAAGGTCATGCACAACTTTTCGAAAATTTGAGTAGTTTTCGCGTAAATTTGCGAGAAAATACGGGCGAGAAAGTATGTGCTGTTGTAGCACCACTAGTTTCATGTTTAAGGATCCTTTACGCAGATAGTGTTTCTTGCCAGTGATCGGACGACAGTGAAATGTGAAGAATTGCCAGTTAGCACTGCCAGTGTCATGGATGTGTACAAACTTGGCAATTAACACTTTCAGTGTTACCTGGCGGGTGTTTAAGCATCACTGACGACACTGTCATCTGATAATTGGCAAGAAACATTGCCCTTATATATGCATCTTTAATCATTATTTAAGCTTGTATGTAGTTGTGTTTCTACTAGCACATCACACTAGTATCAACGAAATGATTTTTTTAAATACTCTGGCCGATCATCAGGAGTTCGCATTTTTCAAGCTAACTTCCGACAATATTTTCTGGTGTCAATATGTCTTCCGGTGAGCGGCCGTATACAAGACTTTTCCTTTCCGTACACAGTTCTTTTCAGCCCCTCCTTCTTCACATTTGCTCCCGCAATTGCTCCGGCCGCAGAAGGCGTTTTAGCTGCTGATGCTTTATGGTGGGCCATGGTGTAGAAAATAAACACATTTGTAACAAACGTGCGATGATTTTTTGTTCTTAAATTTTGTGGTAACTTTCCGGTTACTTGGTGCAGGAAAGTCTAACCTAGTCTCGGCATTCGAGACTAGATGGACGGGGGAATTTTCAACACCAGATAAGATATTTGACTGGAAAATCCTACTAAATGGAAATAAATCATTGCGGCCAGCTGCTCTCATTAGACTTTTCCGTTTCTTTTAATGAATTACATAGGTGAGCGCCAGAACAGTACACGGACCGCGGGCCCCTTCCCGTTCCTTGCCCGTTCTGTCCACACCCAATGTCACTAATTCTCCTCCCACAAAGCCCACAAAGTTTCCCCCAACACAGCTAGTTTGCGAATATCAGGTCAAGACTCGGATGATCTGTAGCGAAAGAAGAATTTTTATAGAAGCGGAATCGATTCTGATACGTTGAAGATATAATGGTTTCCAAACTTGGGAATCGGAATCTATATCACTGTCCCAACAAAGCACTGCCCCAACAAAGGCCCACAGCACTGTCCCAACAAAGATAAAATTCATTTCTCCTTCAGAAGTGGCAAATGCCATTAAACTTCCCAAGACTAGAAAAACACCCGGGTATGACAACGTCACTAACAAAGCATTAAAAGAACTTCCTCGACAAGCAATTGCAATAATAACTTCAATATTCAATGCATCGTTAAGATTAGGATACTACCCATCGTCATGGAAACGAGCTGTTATACTACCATTCTGCAAACCAGGGAAAAACCCCAAAATACCAAGCAACTACAGACCAATTAGTCTTCTCCCTTCTATAGCAAAAATTTTTGAAAAACTTGTTTTAAAAAGACTCCAAGCATACTTGACAAAAATCAATGCAATTCCCAACACCCAGTTCGGTTTTAGACCTAATCATTCTACTACCCATCAACTGCTGCGACTTGTCGAAAATATTGTAAACGGTTTTAACGACAAAAAACACACAGTAGCTCTCTTTCTAGACATCTCCCAGGCATTTGACAGAATTTGGCATCAAGGACTAATGTACAAACTACGAGAAATTGGTACACCTGATTATCTGCAGAAACTAATTCAAAGCTTTCTTACAGACAGATATTTTCAAGTGAAAGTAAATGATACTATTTCACCTCTTCACCCAATTCTCGCAGGTGTCCCACAAGGTTCGGTTCTTTCACCAACATTGTTCTCAATTTTTACAGCAGACTATCCAACTCCACAGGAAGCAAGTATAGCTCTTTATGCAGATGATACCGCTATTTTCACTTCATATACTGATATCAATTTAGCCTATGATTACATACAATCCTACCTTCACAGCTATACCAATTGGACCAAAAAATGGAGAATTAAAATTAACCCCTTAAAATCACAATCTAAAATATTCACACTCAGACGTTCTCCCTTCCCTGCACCCTTACGAATAAACAACACCGATATTCCCTGGCTTTCTCATTCTTCGCCAGTCAAATACTTAGGTGTCTTACTAGACAAACGGTTAACTTGGAAACCGCATATTATTTCAACCGCCCAAAAAACACGTGCAAAAATGTTTAAATTATACCCTTTTATCAACAAAAATTCCACCCTTAGCATAGAAACTGGGCTGCTCATCTACAAAACGATTATAAGACCTACAATGACATATGCTTGTCCAATATGGCGCAACATAGCACCTACCAACCTATCCATTTTACAGAAAATCCAGAATAAATATTTAAGACAAACCTTGAATGCACCATGGTTTATTTCTAATTCCCAAATCCATCGAGAACTTCAAGTACCTCTCCTCTCGGAATTCATTTCGCAAACCTCTCAAAAATATTATTCTCTCCTCCACGCATGTCCTAACGCTCCAATATTCAATCTCGGCCAAAACTCACATTATCCTTCACGCATTAGATCCAGATTCCCCAAAGATCTCTTTCGCCCACCCTGAATCATAAAATCATTTGCCCCCATTCCCATAAACACCCTCCCTCCACTACCACATAATAAATGCAAAACTTCCGTTAGTCAAGTATTTCAAATAAGAAATTTTAAAAATAGTGAAGGGTTGAATCGAGACCCGCATTTGCCTCAGGATGGCCCCATAAACTCATGTATGTAGCATTGTAGCAGTTAAAATCCCCGAAAGACGAAAGTCGAACGGGAAGAAAATAAATGAAAAAAAAAATCTATATCACTTGATTCGATCTCTCAGTTTGACTCGTTTTGTGGTGTATTTGCAGAAATGTCACTTAGGGTAGAATTTTATTGCGTACACAGACGTTTTTAAAAGTAAATGTGAATGATAGTAGAATGTAAGTGAATGAATATTATGTTCTCTACTTTTCTCCAAAATCTAAGGAGCTAACCGACCGAGTTTGAGAATAGGCCTGACTTCTCGGATACATAGTTTGGTCGACGTATTTCTTGATAATGAAGAATGGGCTTTACAAAGAAAGGAATTCGTCACTTCCACCACTTGCGCATCAACCTTTCATTTTGTATCCTTGTGTGTAAGCATCTTTGTATTTTAAATGAAGTATCGACACCAACCTACCTTCTACGGGCCAATTCTCAATACTCAGTTTTCACTTATCAGTAGTGTCATGTTTTTCGTGTTAGTACAATGATTTCGTTCTCTTGTGGAGAGATTTATGAGAGAGAAATATTAAAAGGCAAATCAAATCAAGTTAACATATAGTTAATTAGAAGATAAATAAATCTGAATCATTAAAATTAGGTAAAAAAATATAATCTTAAATGTACCACTGGTGTTAACTAATCCTAATGATCGAGCGGTGACAAAAGACCGAGGACCGTTGGCCGAAGTGCTTTTTTCCCTCGAGATCACGCTCTTACAACACCTTTGGTGCACAAATAACTATTATTTTTTTTATCAATTCGTTATTGCTTTCGGTGCCGAGCTGAATATATCCTGCTTAACTTTCCTGGATCGAAGGATTACAAAAACAGTTCAAAGACGCTACATGTTCTCTAATGGGGGGAAAAATGGGAGGGAAATACTAAAATAAGTTCTTACCGAGTCAAATAACATATATTCTAACAAGTAATTGTAAATTTGAGTCATAAAAAAGGTAAAATATAAATCTTGTACTACGGGCGTTATCAGGTGTTAATCATCTCAGGCCCAAAACCCTTGAATTTTTTATCGCCGCTTCATTTTTAAACCCCCTTGCTGTACAAAGTTGTAAATATATAAGGAACGTTTGTTCGTTTTGGCCTTCCCAATTCGCAACTGTGCCACTGCGCCCCGCTCACCTGCGCTGATGGCCAAACGCCCGGAGTGACGCCCGCTTCTCAGGGATGCAATTAATCCTTGGCGATAAGATTGTTTCCAGCGAATTTTTGCCAGAGATTATCTCTCGATTACCTCAATACCAACAAGAGGAAGGGTTCCTCCGCCTCTACTCATGCCTTCCTCGCCCTCTCGCGTGGCCACTACCGAAGGCCTGGTTGTGCGGTACTTACTGGACACATACAAAGAAGTAATGAGACGTTTCATTAGATTCGAGTAAGAGAAAGAAAATAACTATTGTTTACTAAGTCCGAATTGAATGATCCTTTGTAAGTGCAGAAGATTGGCGAAGTGAGGGAAGTTGGAGAAGGAGCTGACGTCTGGTCTAACAAATCAAGGTCGTGTTCAGAGAGGCCACATTCTTCTACGCCTTGGCATTCAAAATGAACGTCTCTTTATCAGCGTTTTCTAGAATTCCGGTTCTAAATTTGGCTAAAAATGTGCTCGAGACGAATGTTGTCGAGAGTTTTGAGAACAGATGCAGTGTGTTGAATTTACAATGAAAAGACATGTTCTATTACTGCTTTTCTTTGTCAACGAACTAAGGACACCAGGCGAACTATGATGTATTGGACTGTTTTCATTTTCACAAGATGTTGGCTACATTTCCAATAACATACATTAGTTATAAAAATAACTATAAGCTAAATGTGTGCTTTTTTAATAAGCTATGTCTATTTTCAGACTATTCAATGAATTTTTAAGTGTCAGAGAAGCAGATAATATGATGTGTCAGGCGAAGCAAACTCGACAATATGGTAAGCCACTATCATTTTCACTGGTCTAAAAATTGGTTCTTTAAATAAGATTAAGTACAATGTTTTTAAGAAACGAGTAGTAGTCGCGCGTTTTTTTCTCTAAGTCAAGGCAATTTATAGTTTTCCTCAAAACGGCTCCACATTTTAATTTTTTTCTCGAATAGAGAAAATGCCACTTAAAAAAATCACATTTCTGACATTCTTTGAACTCTTTGAATTTTTTCAAATACATGTACACAGTATACCGAGACATATATAGGAAAAGGAGAAGTCATGTAATGCAACGAAAAAATCGAATTCAAGATTTTAATGGAAACACAAGTTTTGGGGTCTCCTGAAAGAAAGTTTTTTTTGTCTTTCTTCAAAACGGCCGGCCGTCTTTCTACAAGTTTTAAGCCTAAATTTTTGATAGTATTTTTGCCAAAATTAATATTCTACGATCGATATGGTCCGAGTGGCAGCCCTGCAAGTTTGAAAAAAATTCTTGGAGTACTTCTCATGGAGCCCCTGGGTCTTTTTCATTTTTTTTCTCAAAAAAGACTTTTTTCTAAATTTCTTGTACGAAAAGAATAAAATACACTTGGACAGATGATATAGATTAAATTTTTACTATTAACTCAAAATTTTCGAAAATTGCAAAACTTTGAGATTTTTTGGACACCTTCATAAAAGATTATTCTTCTTCAATCGATTTTTTGTTCACGATTATTTTTTTTATTGTCATGGACATGGTTTTGAAAATATTACTGATTTTTGCGTAATTTTGAGTGAAATATGTTTTGAGTGAAAAAATACAAACAATACATGAAAATGACCACTAGAATATATTTAATGAATTTAACACTATCTGCACAAAATGTGTAAAGAAAAAATTTGGAACCGATAATGAGGAAATTTTGTTTTTGGCCATGAGTCACTGAAACTTGCATGAAAAATATTGTTACATTAACTAAAGAACTAATTACTAAAAAAATTCTGTTTTCAATATTGTATTCGTAGTTGCAGAAAGACGCTAAAAATAGTTTGAACTCTTGCAATTTTCCAAACTTCAGAAGATTTAAGGACAATGGAACATACGTCGTTTTTATGTGTTAGAAAGAAAATTCAACAAAAAGTTGACGTATTTGTCAGCAAATTTTTAAAATCTTGAGAGTTCATGTAATGTACCGCCAAAATCAAGATATTGTTTTAAAATTAAAGAGGCCCTTATCATCAGCCAGATCTATCGGGCCACCAGATCAATTTTGTTGAAAATCTTGCCTACAGTTTAGCCTCTAGCGTTGTTCACTCACAAAACAGACGGGTTTACGGACAGACGTTTTGCCGTAAACCATTTATTTGGTATCAAGGACCCACAAAATGTGTATGGATCACATACATGTTAGAGAAAGAATTTAGTTATATATTGGAACAAGATTTATCCATAGTTTTAGTGCATGGTATTCCTTGGCCCTTGAACATTTGTTCTGGCTCAAGGTTTGGAATACCTCCCCTCCCACCTCAAATTCAACTGAAAATATTCACGTCTTCTGTGGGTTTCAATCCCGCAGCCTTAGTGTACGCGAATTCGAATTACTTGATCGTGCTAAATGTAAACGTGTTTATGTTTTGAAATATGATAATTTGATACAACCAATAATGAAACAAAATGTTATCTTTGTGTGCTCATGGCGCCTTTAATGTGTTTTGCAACTGTATCAAACCAATTATAATACTGAAGTGATTTAAGTATCTCATATTAGCACTAGTTACATTATTCAATATTTTTTTCCATCCTGGTACTTTTCTGCGTTTTCTTCTATTAGTACTCCTCGACCTCGACTAAAATTCCCATCATTCTTTATTTTAATGTGTCGCAGTGGAAAAACAACACCAACTTGAACGTAGTCTCCATTTAGAAGTCTGTTGGTAATTCGTCACTTATGATGAAAGATAATATAAAGTATTCATCAGGTTGAAAGTACTTGTTTCATAAAGCATAAACTCTGGATTTTTTATGAAAAGATGCTGTCAACGAAAACGTGTGAAGTAAAAGAACTTCTTATTCAGCACCACGCAAGTATCGTGATAAAAGACTTCCATAGATTTTTCTTCCCGTTTTGAAGGCCGAGATGTTGGACGCAAAACAGGTTAAGGCTGGGTTTACGTTATCTACATCCAGCTGTTTAATATTTCATGATGTATTCTTGTACTTCTTGCAGATCACTTTCCTATGGCATGAAGTGAAGATATAAAGAACAAGAACTAAATTCGCAATCCTTGGGTATTGTTTTCTCTTCGAAATCTCCTTCCCAAATGAAAAAAACAGTACAAAATGTATATCATAACACAACACATACTACGATATGGAGAATATGCAGATTTACATTGATAATGTTCCCGGAGTGCCTGCATCGGAAGTTGTGTTTTGGAATACGCTGTCGAGAATACGCTGTTTACAAATATTCCTAATATGATCGAGGTCTGTGTTAAAATGTTTCTGAATGTATACAAAATGTGGATACGAAAATCTGTTTTTACTTTCCCGTATACGTACGTATACACGGAGTGATATACGTAGTATGGGGAAAGTTATGTAATGCTGCGCGAAAAAATGGCCAATTTTCGGCGGAAAAAAATTAATTGCCGGGCCGTGAAACGAATAAGTGGATAAAACCAGTTGCTAAATTAAGAAAAAAATCCTCTATCTCGTGGTGTGGTCAAAATCCATTATTTGTTGCTTCTTTATACTTAAAAATCGATTGACGGCATTCCGTCCGTCTCTCCGTCTGTGGTCAAGGCTAGCGCCTAAACCGTTCGGTCGATTTTCTTCAAAATTGATATTCCCCAGTCGATCTGATTCTAGTCGAAGCTTTGTGATTTTGAAAAAGATTCTTTAAAATTTGGGGGTACTTTGTATGAAGTCCCCCCGGGATTTTCAAAATTTTCTCAAAAACGGCTCCAAATTTTTTCTTTAAATTTCTTGTATGAATAGAGGAAAATACACTTTTTAACATGGCATAGGTCCGATTTTCACGTACAGCTCTGAATTTTCGAAAATTGTGAAAGTTTGAATTTTTTTCGGCGTCTTTCTCCAACTACAAAATTGAAGATAGAGATTTTTTCTTCAAATAAAATTTGTTCTGCATATTGAGTTCTTTAATAAAGGTCATGTAAATGTTTTTCACAATTTTGGTAGTTTTCGTGCAATATTGCGTGCAATATGTGCAATTTTAAAAAATTACAAAACAAAATTTTCTCAAAAACGGCTCCAAATTTTTTCTTTAAACTTTTGGTAGGGATAGTGGTAAATGTACTCTATCAATGACATAAAAGCCATTTTGGTCTATCGGTTGGTTTTTTCAAAAATTACAAAAATGTAAATTTTTTTACTTGTCTCTCACGTCGTTAATATTTACATTATCGGCGATTTTTTTACATTATTATATTTACGAGTATGTATGCTTTAAATAATGTCAAGTAAAGTTTCTCGAAAACACTACCGTTTTCTGTGAAAAGTAGCTCAAATTTCGGCATTTTTAGAAATGCTCAAACGTCATTTTCTCGTATATGGCTGCAATTTTTTTCTTGAAGTTTTTGTAACGGATAGTGCTAATTACACTCATTAGTATAGCGTGAAGTTTATTTTGAGTTTTTTTTTGTTTTTTTCAAAAATTATATAAATGTAAATTTTTTGAAAGATCTCTCACATCTTTAATATGCACATTATCCGCAATTTGTAAAGATGATTATATTTGTGAGTGTAAGTGCTTCAAATAACTTCAAATAAAGTATTTTGAAAACTCAAAAATTTTCTGTGAAAATGAGCTTCAAATTTCGCATTTTTAGTAGTGCTAAAACGCCATTTTCTCTTAAACGGCACATAATTTTTAAAAGAAAATTGCCATTTACGGCTAGGTTTTTGTGTTCTTTAATATTCTAAAATTAATGTTTCTGTTCTACCAATAGGAAACTGAAAAATTAAGAAAATGACAAAAAAATGTACTTTTGGCGATGATAGATGGTAGCTGGCAAGAAAGAGTATGTGGCAATTCCGAATAGCTAGCGAAGACCCAGGAAAACAGAAAACTAATACGGGAAAGTCTGTGCCATTCTGTAGCACCACTAGTTTTACTTTTGATGTAGGGTGTAGGGAAGTTGATATTTTATTTTCTAGAAGTATGAATGTTTTTATATGCATTAGTGTATTCACTTCTTCTTTTCAGAAAAAACAATGCAAAGATTCGCTGTCTCTTGGGATCATGTATATATGGACGTTTATACCAAAATATAAATCTGCATTTGAGTTTTTTTGATAAATATGTCTGTTATCGCATTTATCAGGAAATATTCGAAAGAGCTACATTTCGTAACAGAGCGTTTTAAATTGAATACATTACAAATATTCAAACAAAATAGCACCAAGACGAAAAGCAAAAAGGTCTGGATATTCACCACATTATCTTAATTATTCTTAATGAAATTCTCTGGGAGAGGGATTATTTCTTTTTTTTATTGATAACTGCTAGAAGGAGTCGACGATCAAATTACCATATAATTAAAATGCCACTGTTTTGATTTTGACTAGCAAAGCTAACGAAATATGGTGGGTGAGGGCTAATATTAATTATTATGCGAACTCAACATTGATAGCGTATAATTGAGCCAATATTCTTCAGCCAAACGAGTAAACAACGATTAGATGAGTCTTTAAATTTGTGATGGATAGAGAGAAGATGGAATGAAGGAAATTACCAGACTCCTAAGCGATATGTCAGTTTGGAAATAAGTAAACAATCTTCGATTCAAAGACGATTTTAATGATCGGAGAAACCACACAAAAAAGAAAAGAACGAAAAAATGATGGGCTTGCGAGCAACGAGAATAGAATTGACATTGGTCTAAATAAAAACTAATTAAAAAGTAAATATAAATATTAAATTAATAAATAGTAATTTATAACATAAGTGTGTAAAATATATTTACTTCTTTATGAAATTATTTTAAATAATTTACCCTTTTCCAGTATCTTAGCGAGAGAGAGAGAGAGAGAGAGAGAGAGAGAATGAAATATCTCTCCAACTATAACTCTAAATATTCAAACGAATCAAATCTTTAATTATTTTCAATGAAATTGTTTTCAAGAAGACATAAACACATTCGAAATGTTTGATTCACTAGAATAGTATGAGCAGGATTTTTTAAATTTCACTACAGTCCGTACAATGCCACTGTTTTGATTTTGACTTGTAAAGCTAACAAAATGTGGAGAGTGAGGGCTAATTATTATTACGTGAACCCAACCTTGATAGCGAATAACTGAGCAAACGTTCTTCGTTCAAATGAAAAAAACAACGATTAGTTGAAAGTCTTTAAAATTATAATGGATAGTAAGTAGATAGTAGGATAGTCCTTTGTCTGTATGCAGAAAACCCCAATTAGGCATGACTACCTTACTCGTTTCAAAACGAGTAATGAAGATGAAAACATTAATCACGAGAGATGTATCTGATGTTGCATTTCAGCGTGAAGGTCAAAGGCTTCTGCAGTGGCCACCAGGGAGAAAGCGGGCGCTAGGACGCGGTTGGCGCGGTCCCCAGTTCGACGCCCACGCAGCCTGGGGTTTCGTCAAAGGGCCTCGCGTCGAGCCCCCTCACAGCAGCGGGGCAGGATGAGCAGGGCGGAGCGGATCGGGGGGGAGGGCACCAGGACGGGGAAAGCAGGGGCGGGATGCACATCAAACGGAACCGCCGCCGCCCCCACCGCGCCATTTCACTGCCGCTCCCACCCGCCACCTCCCGCCACCCCTCTGCCTCTACCGTCAGATACGCCCCCCAGTTGCAATCCCATCCCAACCGCTGCCAACGTCGCTGCCACTGTCGCCACAACACACCTGCCATCTCCACCATCACTCGCGTTCAAGTAGTGCCTCCACCCCTGTAAATTCCCTGCCATCACTGCTACTTCTACTTCTGCCCTCACTTACCCATGCCATTTCCACCACCACCACCACCACCACTGCATCCACTTTGACTCTCCCCTGCCAATGCCATTTCCACCTCCGTCATCTCCGCATGCATTTCGGCTCTCGCCTGTCAATACCATTTCCTCCATCGCCACCTCCGTCACCACAGCATCCACTTCGGTCCTCGTGGGCCAATGCCACTTCTTCCACCGACACCACTGGCGCAGATCTCCTGCTCTCGTAGATCTCCCACCGTCTCCACCACCCCCGCAGCCGTTTCTGCCATCGCCTTTCACCGCCACCGCCATCCTCGCGTTCCATTTCGCCCGGAGCGCACGCGCGCATGCTCCGACAAAATAGCTGCATTTTTAATTAGTGTACCACGACTACCCAATATATCAGGCTCCGTTTTGCAGCTTACTAACCGTAAGTTAATTTTCATTTACAATAATCAATGAAAATTAATAACAGACACGTTCAATTACCAACAATCAATTTCAACGTTTTGCGAACTTGCGCAGTGAATAACAAAGAACCACGCTCGTGGCGGTACAAAGTGCAGCAAAAATGTAGCGCACTCGATACGTGCATTTTATACAGACATACCGATAAAAACGGCCGTGCATTTTTATAAAGTTCGGATTTGCATAACAGTGTTTAATTTTTACACCATACACCGTCGCCTAAATGGTCCTTTAATGGGCCCAGGTTTCAAATTAGTTTTCATTCCACAAAAGATAAAAGGTTTTCGAGCTTTAAAAGTGTACAAGCCGTAGTAAATAAACTTCCCCATTTTTGCTCGTTTTAAAATTCCCCTATCTCTCGCCGGGGCGGAGGGGAAGTGGACCGAGGGCATTGTCCGTTGGGCTTCATTTAAAATGCAGGGCTCACTGCGGGCGGTTAGCGCGGGCGGCGACCAGGGCTACCAACGCACCCGGGCGGGGGGGGGGGAAGAGGAGGACAAGGGAGGATAGGCGTAGATGACAGTCATAACGCGTGTGAAGCTAATGTTTTATTTTGTTTTTAATTCGTTGCGTCTTTTTACGCAACACGTCACTTTACCCCTTTTACTTCGATTTTTCTGTAGTGACCGATGACATTAGGTCATACTTCCTGCCTTACAAAATGAATCTTTTTAGCAGTGGTAAGCATATTTTTGAGGCCACAAGCTCCGTTGAGAAGGACGTTCGCGAAGAAATTAAAAAGATTAATTTTGTAAGGGAGCAGTTGTAACAATGACCTAATGTCATTGGCCACTATAGAGAAAATGAAGTAACCTTTCTAGTAATCCTCCATTAAGTTAGTATTTGTCAATTGTTTCCTAACGACGTAGTCGGTCGATGTCTTTCATCCTTTCGCCCAGGGGCTCGGGGCGGTTAGTAACCGGGGTTCCCAGACGCTCACGTATCCGGGAACACATGGTATCTTGAATTGCTTAACTTCCGTGTCTTCACGTAGCGTAGTTCAACAGTTCGCCTAATGACGCCGGGTAGTGTTGCGTGTGCTCCTTTTTTGGTGGTTTCTGAAATACCAATACATGAGGTTACTCGGGAGTATTTCGCGTGTGAATCATGACTTAAACGGTTTAATAATGACTGCAATGATTTCTTCCCCCTTCCCCCAGAGAACAATGCACAAAATGGCTCCATGCATTAAGCACACCTCGCTTATTTATTTATTTATTTAGTCAAAAAACAGTAAAAACTGTATATGACGTGACGCTTCATGTTGACCATATTCCTTGGATGCAATGAAGATGAGATTGGCAACACCTCGAAACATGTTTGCATTGTAATTGACGAATAGTTCGTTAGCAAATTTGTTTGTGGAAGATTACTTCTTTTTCTTCCTGTATATTACTTTGATGTAAATGTTGCTTACTGGTGATAGTAGTTCGTCTGGCACCACCGTAGCGCTCTACGAGTTTTTCAGTGTAACCACTGTCCGATGGAACGATCTCTTTTCCAATAGCGATAGCGATCTCAAAACATGCAGAAACGTGATCTTCAGAGGTTATTACATATGTAAACCTTGTGGTAAAGACTATCCGTGCAGGAAAATAAAAGGGAAAATGTTAAAAACAATAATAAAATTAAAGTACTTAAATCGATGTTTCCAACCTCATCCTGATCAAATCGCATAGTGAATATTCCAGAGCCGTTTTCACTTGTGCTATTTTCTTACAAGGTAGTCATCTGCGTGGCAAGATTTCATTGCGCCGAGCTTCACAAATGGCAACTACCACTGAATTACTGTAAATTACGAAGAACTTCAATCAATACTTGGATCAGTGGCGTAAGTTCAACAGAGAAGGCCCTTGTACTGATAATATGGAGGCCCCCTAATTAAAGACATTTCATTAATTTAATTTTGGGAATATAAACTGAATTTTAGAATTGAAAAAATGTATTACGAAACAAATTACAAAAAATAAATTGTCAGTTTTGCAGTTTCATGATTTAATGTAAAATTTGGTATTTTCTTCGCATTTACAAATTTATCAATGACATTAGAAATATTATTGTTCAACTACATCGTTTCTTCGTGTTCAATTGATAAAATTCTTAAATTACTCAGACGGTCTTGTGTCATTGTACTTGGAAAAAATTTTAATCGACTTTAATTTTCATCTACATATAAGTAAATCAATGACTTGTTCTTTTCTGACCTCGGGAAATATCAAAATGCAACTCTTGTTAATATTAACTTTTTTGCTATTTCTCACTCATTTTGAACATATGTTTAAACATTCGATATAGGCACATGAAAGGGACTACCGTCGTCGAATTATTGCTAGCTGTGTCATTGTACTTGGAAAAAAGTTTAATCGGCTTTAATTTTCATCTACATATAAGTAAATCAATGACTTGTTCTTTTCTGACCTCGGGAAATATCAAAATGCAACTCTTGTTAATATTAACTTTTTTGCTATTTCTTACTCATTTTGAACATATGTTTAAACATCCGACATAGGCACATGAAAGGGACTACCGTCGTCGAATTATTGCTAGCGATTGCCACAAGAGGTCGCATAATAACTACTAGTAATAATTTGATTATTTTATCATTTGTCTTTTGTTTGCCAGAATTCCTTATTTAGCACTGACATTTACTTTTATTCATGGGCTCCGAAGCTCTCAGGGCGCCCGGACATGGTCGTGTTAGTTCCTATGGAACTTACGCCGCTGACTCAAATGTGTTGCATGTGCGGCGTCCACAATGTCGCATGTTGAGAGGGCGGGGAAGACGTGGGATGGAGATCATTCGCATGATTGATGCGGCAGTGTCTAAGGACCAGGAAGCAGTTGCTTTGATTCTGCTCGTGTTATTTTTGGAAAACAAACGTGAGATACTGATAGACTGCATGTAATGGGGTGAATATTAAAACTGCTCTGTGAAAGCTATGTTTAATATGAGATATGTTTCAGAGTTGCGCTTGTAAAAGAAAATGAACATTCTTATTGCATTTACGAGGTTATGTTCCTGTTTATAGAAACTATCAGCAACCCATTTCACCCATTTCCAGCCATCATTTCGTAGAATTGAAAGTCTTTGATATGGCTTCTTGTTTATAAATTAACTAATCAAGTTTTTCTCTGTGCATGTTGAATGCCTCAGGGTGTATATTTACTTTTGATTTTGTTCTGATAATTTGTCTGATTCTTTTCTGATAAATTTGATTCTGTTCTGCTCATGATGGAAAATGTTTCTTGTACCCCGGTTCCACCGTCTAGGAATTTTGGCGATGTTCGTCAGAACGCATTGAAATCAGTGCGACTGTGCCTGCACTCTAGAAACCCAATTTACAAGCTTCCTTTTGACGAACTCTTTCGAGAGTTTCAGCGAATGCACACAACTGGTTTCCTGCCCCAAAGTCGCTGCCGAAGGGTTTCCGATCGAGTATTTTAAACACTCACTAGAACGCAGGTCGGTCGCACTGCGCTCAAAGAGTTCTGGAAAACATGGCCATAATTCCGAGTCGGCAGAAAAAATGGTAATAGAACATGAATTGTTTGGCCAAACGGAACCATTGAACATGAGCCATTCAACGGAGCCATTCAGTCTTGCTTCATTTGTTCATGAACTATTAGATCACTCATGTACTGCAAAAGGGACATCAGCAAGAAATTATAGCAGGACATCTCAGAAGGACTGAAACGGATCTGTGAAAGTTTCTGCCATAAAATAACATAACCTCACTAATGAAATGGGAATTTTAAGTTTATTTTACAAACATAGGTCATGTAATATGATACATATTTCTCTTCGTGCAATATAACTCAATGCGAGCAGTTTTAATATTTTGCTTTCATTATAGCTCAGGTTTACATAGTAATTTGAAAACGAATGTCGTATTTCTTGGGATGTCTATCAGATGGTAGAATCAATTGGCCGTTCTCTTTCAAATATTGTCACAGAAACGGTTGCTTTTTTATGCTTTTCTGATTTTAGGTGAGATATTTCTAATTACAATACTTATAGTTTCTGAAACACGTAGTGTAAAGTATCTGAAAATTGGGGAAAAGTTACTTAAATGATGGATGATTTTTTCCCAAGTTCCTAAATAATAATGTTACATTAATTCAATTTTATTATGATTTCTTAAATTATGGACAACAAATTTTTAACAATGCAGATTTAAGTATTCATTTACGTTTTAATATATTTGATACGATAATTTCTTACAGGACCAATATTATAAAAATTATGTTAACATTTACAGATTAAAACACAACAAAGGGATTGCAATATTATAGTTGAGTGAATGCTGTGTGTTTCCAGGTACTTCAACTGCAACGGTTATTTATATCACGGGAGGTGGCGATGGTGCTCTCCCGCTGTCCGTTGACATCCGGCGACGTGCGATTTATTGTTAGTGTTCCGCGCGCGTCAACTACAAGGGCCATTACTCCCGTAAGTGTAGCGCATGCACTTGCTCGGGAGGTGGCGGTGGTTTTCCTCCCTGAATGGATGGGTTCCGGCGCCGACCTACCGTCGGCTAGCGAGGTTTTCCCGAACCACGTATCTCCCACCAGCGGGGCACCACTCCAGCAGGAACAAGCCCCAAGATCCCGACCTGTCTCCCGGCATGGCTGGTAGTGTAGTGCATGTTAGTGTGTGTGTGTGTGTGTGTGTGTGTGTGTGTGTGTGTGTGTGTGTGTGTGTGTCTGTGTGTGTGTAAGGGGAGGGAAGAGTATTGGACAAAGAAGAGGTAGGAAAAATCGCGCGCGGTCCGTGGTCTATTTGTTAGGGTACTGCTCCGGCATTCGCCAGGCGTTGATCGGAGAAACTACGGAAAACTAGCGATCAGAGCAGCCGACCGCAAGAATTCTCCTTCAGAAAGTGACTGAATTTGAATTAGCTATGTAGCGAATGATGACAAATCCTGCCACCGTCGGGGCTCGAATCTAGGGCCTCCCGGTCACTGGGACTGCAGTGACATCAGTTGATGCCCTGAGGCATCTCTCCCGGTGCGATGTGTGGGAAACTAGTGTTCCCACAGAACTTACCTCTTCCTACCCAAAACTGATTTAACAGCCTAGGACGCATCATTTCAGCAGTATATGTTGCAGAAATCTAATTTACGGTATGATCTTCTGGTTCTTCATTCCTAGTTGAAAAACTAGTACCCAAGCATTTGGTAATTCTTCCTAGAATTTTTTGGAACATATATAGCATTTTTTAACCGGCAGAGATAATTTATTATTAAAGAAAATGGTTGAATGTAGCAAAGTACGAATGTTTGTCAGTGGTAGCTCTCTCGGGAAAACATCCCACGCAGCGTGATTGTCTTTTGTCTTCTCTCGAGAGGACGACCTTTGCTCTCGGCCTCCACGATCGTACCACGCGCACGTCAGGGGAAAAGGGATAAACATTTCTACTTTGTCTGGACACCAGCGATCCACGTGAAGTATACGAATCCGATTCTCGTGCTCAGTCTGCGCGCAGCCAGTGAGCTGAATAGGCGCGGATAATTTTTAAATGCATCGTATTATAAGCCAAGTTGTAAACCCATGATGGCGTTGGAGTGAAAAAGTGTTGAAAGTGAATTGTTTCTTTTGGTGAAGTGTGCTTATGTGCTGTGCGTGCTAGACTTGTGTGGATAAGAACTTCATCATCGCATTGGATTGGTGATACTGAAAAAGGATTTCTACTGCAGAGGTAGGCCGTTGCTGGAATAGATTACTTTCTTTATGTATCCGTTATTTCTTCTGTGTCGTTAGAGCGTCTATCAAAAGTTTCTTGTTGATATTGCGCAGGAACCTCGTTTAAAATTCACTCCATGTTTCTGCTTACTAGTTACTAAAGGCACGTATTTTCTACAGCAGGGCGGAAATTAAAATGCACGGGGCGTATTCTATGAACTTTGTTCAATAACCTGTGCCGTGTTTAAATACTCGTGGTAACAAAATTTCAATGAACTTTATATTCATAGCAAAGACCACGTCCCGCAAATGAATTGTTGAGGGAAATGAAAGCCTCAGACCAAATCCTAATTTATATAATGCTTTTATTTATTTTTAAATATACATTAAGCGAATTTCAAGTATTCAATTTTAGAAATATATATTAAGTAAAATTGTGTTTGATAAATTACTAACTTCGATATTTCTTGGATATTAAATAACAGAAAATTTTATTTTAAGCATTTAGAACAAATGCTACTTTTAATTTGACAAAAAATTAGTAAAGACTGCATTTGATGTTCGATGTGAGAGGTAGTTACATTTCGGGTTACTACAAGTCCTACCGATACATCAGTAGTTCCAAAGCTTGTGGACAAATCGAAAATTCAGATCGTGATGGGGTCACAGTTTGTAACTAACTTTCAAGTTTTTGTCTATTACAAACATTATCTAGTACAAATAATTATGTGAAATTACCAAATTTTCAAATGCATTTATATATAAAAATATTTTCAAATGAATATATTTGGTTCATCTTGAATTCTATCTACAGACGCACAGCAGGAAAGACCTCTCTTGATATTTCTACTTGAAAAAAAGTTGGGTTCATATATTTAGTGTTTACTAAAACGTTATGCGATCATTTAAATTATTTTAAAGAAAAGTAATATTTTTTCTCAATTTGTTTGCGCTGGGCGCATGATATTTTTGTCGCAACAGGCGACTAGTTAGCCCGGAAACATCACGGCGTCCGGAAATGACTCGCGCAGATAACTTTCAGCCTTCTTTTCTTCCGGCAAGGCGATGCCCTTCCAAGGTCACCGCAGGGCCCGAGGAAACCGCCAGACCTTTTTTTTTCAGATAGCGCTGCATTTGTTCATGGCTGATTGTGGGTCCGTCAAACACAGTCCGAAGGGAAGTGTCTGGGAATACAAACGAGGGGGTAAAATGCACTATTTTGACGAAAAGAAGAAAAAATATTGTATTTTGAGCTCGTATGTGTGTATGAAATAGTAAACGTGTTTTTAGAACAATATGGCTAAATCAAACGTGTCGTTGATTGGGAATTTCTCGAAGAAAAGCTTGTCTTCAATGTAATTTGAATATTCTTTTGTTTTGATATTTCTGTGTGTATATAATCAATTTCTAGAATATTTCTCTGCTCTATTTGGCCCTTGCATGCCTGAAAAAGGTACAGAAGAGATTTACGTTTTGTGCATTTCAGTCGAATTTAAAACCTTGATCATTGCTCAAATTAATGAACCCTCTCAGATTAGAACAAGTTACTTGATTTAGTCTGATAATCACGAAGAACTCTTCACACTGCGGTTCAACTGCGTCGGTTCGTTCTTTGTGGTAAACCGCGTGAACTATCCGAGGTAAGGTCTGGATACAGCCGCGGTTTCAAGTGGCGTTGAGTGCTTTGCGGCTGCTGTTAGAGTTCGCTGGGCAGTGCCAGGGCGAGGCGAAGAACAGAGGTATAATATTCGCCAAGGGGCCAAGTGACCTTGTCTCTCTCTTGGCAGTCGCGCCGCGGAGAGCTGGGTGGTATAGGTGGGGGTGAAACTACAGGAATTTATGACAAGGAGGCCACAGGAAAAAAAACTCACTATTATAGACCAAAACGAAAGGGTATTTTTTTCTCCAGTTTTCTTTCGTACATTTATTTACAAAAATAATTTGCATGTAATCAATATTTTGCACCAGTATAGTTATTGTCACAAAGAGAGAAAGACAATTTTTGTTGAGTTCATTGTCGTCATCCTGTGCTACTCGAAATGGCTTTCGGAAATGACAGGCATTGAAGTGGCGGAACTAAGACAGCCGTAAGAGTGCAGCATTGTTAACATTATATTTTTTATTAAGTTAAACATGAATATTGTTAATTAAAGTTGTTTATGCCAATTTTTATGTAATTAAAACTTTTTTTATTTGTCATACAATGTTCTTACATCAAGGAATATACATTGTTTGAAAAACTTTTTCATGTGACTAATCAATTTTTCGTCTAAATATGGATGAAGCAATCAAATCAATAAGCACATTACAATTTGTATTTCTGGTTGAATAATTTTTAATATCAAAGATTGAAAAATCACGCACGATTCTGAAACATTAAATTTCGAAAATTATTTCACTCTTGTGCTGAGTGTCCAGCTGTACGAAAGAATTGATTGAAACCTCAACGAATCCTAGGTATCCATCAACAAGAAATTATCAGATTTTCCTGTCAGTACAAATTATGCTACATACACCTGTTTTTCTTTCGATAGTTAAATACTTTTACTCTGTGAAAGTGCACTCATGCATACTCTGCACTCATACTCTGAACTACGTCTGAGAAAACAATGGAATACTATATGTAGGCCTATTCAAGTCGTTTAGACTTCCCGGTGGAACCGAAGGGGCAGAAATTAATTAGAAAGTCATTGATGTCGTTAAAGTCGATTCCATTAACAAAACACATGCGTAAAAATTCCACGAAAACGTGTAGAAAAGATTTAGTGTTAAAAAATAAGGTTTTTGTAATATTTTCTGTTCGTGTTTCATATTTGATCGAAAATTAGTTAACCGGCAATAACGAAACGCGAGAGAAAACCACAGCTTACGCAATTAAACCGTACCGAAAAATGCTACTAACCGAACCGCGCCTAGCGATCGAATGTAACTACTTAACTGAAATACTAATAACGAAAATAACAGACGAGATTAATCAAAATGGCGCTGTTTGGGATAGAGGAAGCGGAAATGACGGACGTGAGTGGATAGACGAATGCGAGTGGTCAGCGGAGAGTGGGGGAGAACGTGTGGGAACGCGGGCGACGAGGGAAAGGAGATGAAGGTGGTGGGGCGAAAGGGCCGAGGATGGGGACGAAGAGTGGACGAGGACGGTGAGGGGAAAAGAGCGAGAGTAGGGACGGCGATGGAACGTCGGCGGAGAGATTTGGGACGATGATGAGGATAGGGCCGGAGGGGAGGGGCGGGGAGGCAAGGCGAGGGCGCACTTGTTGCCGTCAGGAGCACGGCCGCCTGGCGCGCGCCAATCGAGTTACCGCTCGCGGAGGCCGACGGCCAGGACGTGCCAGCCCCCGGCCGCCGCGCCGCGCCGCGCCGAGCGACGGTCAGTCGCGGCAAGAGGTGGGGCACAGAGGGACGCGTAACTGCCGTCAAGTTCATTCATTTTTTCTTGATCACCCAGTCAGGCAGCATAACAGAGAATCAACAGAAATGAAAGCAATAAAAACAATACATTCTGGAGATATTCAGATGTTCATATTTGATTTTGTCTTGATTGGTGGTTCCCAACACACACAACACCGCATAGTTCGAATTCTTCTACTGGTTTAGGTGGCTCAGGGCATCAATTGATGTCATTGCAGTGCCGATGACCGGGAGGACCTAGGGTTCGAGATCCGATGGCGGCATTTTCGTCAGCTATCTAGATAAGGCGTCGAATTCAGTCGCTGTCGGGAGGAGAATCCTAGCGGCTGGCCGCTCTGATCGGTAGTTTTCCGCGGTTTCTCCAATCAACACAAGGCAAATGAGGGAATACATGGGTCACTGACCTCGCGCGATCTTTCCTTCCTCTTGCTTGTTCTATCTTCGCCCCCATCATTACACACCTACATGTACTATACTACCACACTCTCAAGAGAGCAGAAGGGAGCTTAGAGCTTGTCCCGGCTAGAGCGGTGCGCCGCTGGTGGGAGATACCTGGTTAAGGGAAACCTCCGCTAGCCGACGGTAGGACCGTCGGCGCCAAATCTCACCATCCAGCGAAGGAAGTTAACCGCCATAACCCTGCAATAAAAACATACACTACACATACGGGACTAATGACTTTAGGCGTTGGCGTGCTGGGAATCAGCAATCAGTTAAATCAAATCAATCAAACCCTCCTAACAACTCGTTCAAAATGATGGTATTGGCGGTTCAAGGAAACCACTACTCTCTGAATGCAGATGCTATAAGGGCGGGAGGTTCCATCTTCACAGGGGCAGCTCGTTACGACTAGGTCTCGGATATTTCAGGAGCAACAGATCAAAATCTATTAACATCTAGACAAAGTATATTAGCGTCTAGTACGTTTTAGAGACGTCGTTTTCCAACATGTGTGCGCCATACTGCAAATGGAGAAACGAGCTTTCCGAAATAGCCGCTTCAGTCGTAGAAGATTTTCAACGTCATATGCGCACGAATTATCGAGAATATTCGAATTAGCATGTCGAAAATTGTGACTGAAGTAACGTAGTCTATAATATTGGGCTGTTTCCGAGGTTATCAATGTTTGAAAGGCTGAAGATTTAGCGTTTCAAGCGTTATCTCATGATACAAGTGGAGAATGAAGAAGTGTCTTCTCTTTCAAATTTATTGCTCTTTCTTCCTATTTACAGGATAATTTATATTCTTGATTTTAGTTTTATCGTGTTTGACTCTCATTTCACATTATTAAATAGAATTTCCATTAATTGGTCTTAAAGCATCAATAATTCAAAGAGTTGTTCTTTGCTTCAAAATAAGACATAACATTTCTTTCACCCAGATGACCCGATAATCCTATGGCTCATATATGAAAAATAGTATACTTTGTGTTCAATAAAATGCAAATTTCGTGGAATATAATTATTCTTTGAGTTGTTTTGAAGTTGGAATACTTCCCGCAATTGGAGGGTTATACTTCAGATAGATTTATTCTAAATCGATTTCATTCAGACAGAGATAAAGGATTAAATCCGACGTTCCTTGTTATAAAGTAAAGAACAAATTTCTTCGTAGAATATCATTTGTTACACGGGCATCGAAATATTAACATAAAATGTAATAATTGATATATTGAGTATGATAGAATTATTTTAATTTTGACGACAATGTTGCACTTATTACCAATTGCTTGTGGAGAGAAATATAGCAGTTGTCATTATCTAGTTCTTGCAAGCATTTGTTCGGGCTAACAAAGAAACTTCATCGAAAGATTTTGAGCTTTGAATATCTTCTCATGTATTCTGTAACCGTTTTTGTGAACTCCGCAATATAAACTGCGTATATAAAATGGCAGTCCGGTCACGAATACTTTTTAATGAAATGTATATTATGGTACAGAAATTATATTACTATTATATAGTGAAGTACGAGAGCATTTTATAGTGATTTTTTTAATATTTTTTGATATTTATGATTTTTTTATAATTGATTTTTTTTTTGAAATTGAGTTATGTAATGTTGGAGTATGTATTTGCGACTGCCCGTCGATTTTTTCACTGTTAGAACCACGGTATGTTTCAGTGTGTTTTCCAGTTATATCCGCATATAACATTAGTTTTAAAATTGCACTTTTCAGTAATGTTATTCAATATTGAAAATGTCATTTAAATATTCTGCAATTCTGAAAAACTGAATGATTATAATTCTCTACACATAGGACTATGGATAAATTATTAATATTAAAAAAGGGCGTGTGTTTCCGCTCTCCAAATGGAACAAAATTTTATGGAATTTACTAATTCTATTTGTGCCATAATTTTGTGTGATAGACTGGAAACGTGTATATTGTTATCTCATTTTTAAATTATTATTTTACAACCGTTGGTAAAGATTTGTATTACATTAAGTTGAATATTAAAATATCCATATTACGTTTCAGAATATTGCGAAAATGTTTTTGATTCAGAAATACACGTTCAGCACAACCAGAGTAATTCATACTCCGGAAATGAGAAATTATCGCAGATGAATCCTTGGCTCATTCATCTCTTTTAGATACGTGAAATTAGAATTTTTCGCTCAAATAATATTCCCGATTCCCTATATTGGTAATTTCCCTATTTTATTAGTTCGTCAAAAAATATTAAAATGCTATGATCGTCTTTCTTCAATATCCTTTTGCATGTTAACTCAAATAGCTGTTTGCCACGTCTGACAATATACTAACTGTTCCTTATACATAACGTATTTCATAATCACGCCAATCTGTAAAGCAATGTTCCTGACTCTTGTTTTGTGTGAGAGACTCCCTAAATTACTTCATCCAATTTAAATGCGTTGACAGCCGAAGTGTGCGTGCGGTGCCAGCCGTGTCCCGTCTCTCAACAGTAGCCTTGAAGACAATTTGGGATCTCCGACCTGCGGTGCCCGCTCCAATTAATTCAGCGCCATCGAGAGTCGGAGTTTGAGCCGCGTGAGAGCTGCGGATGCGCTGGTCGGGGTCTCCACTCGCGCGGAGCGGGGGCGGACAGAACGGCGATGGGGCAGACGGTGGAGGGAAGGGGCGGCGATGCAAGACCTAGGGAGGAAGGATAGGGATGGGGAGGACGGAGGGTAGAACAGGGGCGGAGGGAGAGTAGAGCAGGAGGAGGGAGGGTAGACCAGGGGACGGAGAAAGGATATTGCAGAGGACGTAATCGAGGGGGTGAAATGGATGGAGAAAGGGACGGATCGAGAGTAGAGGAAAGGGCACAGCAAGAGGAAGAACAGGGGTTAGAGAGAGGACAGCGTTAAAGTAGGGATCGGAGTGAAGACGGATCAGAGCGAAGCTTGAGCGGCGACTGGGGTGGACTGGAAAGGAGAGCGAAGCTAGGAAAGAGGTCGGGCACGGAGGCCAAGAAGAGCGCCGCGACCTGAACGGATATCGTGGCGGGATGGAGAAGATTGGCGGGATAGGGAAGGTTGGCGGGATGGGGAAGGTTGGCGGGATGGAGAAGGTTGGCGGGATGGAGAAGGTTGGCGGGATGGAGAAGGTTGGCGGGATGGAGAAGGTTGGCGGGATGGAGAAGATTGGCGGGATGGAGAAGGTTGGCGGGATGGAGAAGGTTGGCGGGATGGAGAAGGTTGGCGGGATGGAGAAGGTTGGCGGGATGGAGAAGGTTGGCGGGATGGAGAAGGTTGGCGGGATGGAGAAGGTTGGCGGGATGGAGAAGGTTGGCGGGATGGAGAAGGTTGGCGGGATGGAGAACGAGGAGGGGTGGGAGACGTGGCGTGGCGGTGCGGAGCGCTGCATGGCGAAGCGAGGCGGCAGCGCAGCGGCTGCTGCGAGGGCGGAGCGGTGCCGGGAGCCGGGCGGCGCGGCGGGGCGTCGGTGGCGGCGGCGGCGGCGGCGGAGGCGGAGACGGCTATGCGGGCGGGAGCGGGGGTGGCGCCGGAAGGGCCAAGCCGAGCGGGAACAACTTCGCCGGGGCCACGGCCCGCAGGTGATAATGATCAAATTTATATTCACGGGGCCGCGGCGATATCGGGGCGGCGCGCGCGGGCCCCGATATTGCGAGGACCACCGCCCTCGCGCGTCGCGACCCGCCCCTCCCCTCACATGGGCCCCGCCCCCGCGCGACCCTGCGGTGACCTCACCTTCCCGGGGCCGCACCTGCTTCCTCCGCGCCCACGCACGGCACTCGTCCGCGACGCTCGGTCGCTGCGGCTCGACCCTTGCGCCGCCACGTACGCCTCCCTCGAGCGTATCGACACATTCAAATTTTCTGTCAGTTTTTATCTATTTATCGTCAGCATTAATAAAAATTGCATGTGATCAAGACATTTTTCTCGAATTCCGGAATATCTACCCCCTCTATATGACATATAGTGGCACGTAGATTCTAAGAAATCTCTACGGCAACATTGGAAAACGTGACATTTTCGTTGCGCCGGAAGGGGGAGTGCGGTTTGTAGTTCAGGGCAATGATAAAATTGGGGACCAATGCATTGACATTTCCAATTATTTGTAGGTGTGTTTTCGACACCTTTATGATTCTCAATCCAAATATGTTTTTGGATTGGCATTAGTTTCTGAAACAATGTTTATTCTATAGAAAAGCATACATAAAATCGACAAAAAACATGAAAAAAGTTGCTACTATAATTTAACTTTGACTACCTAAATAAGTATGAACTGAATATAAGGCATGCTGTGAAAGAGGAATCTGTAGTCTGTTAGAATTATTACTGTAGAAAATTTTGGATGTCAGTTTTCTGTGTCAACTACTCTGACAGCTTTCTTCCTTCCATCTTTCTTGTATGTTCCAAAAGGAACCTCTCTCCTTGTTCCTGAACGAAATCATCAAGCTTTTCAGGAAATTTTCGAAAAGCCTTGTAGGAAGTGAGTAACTTAGTGACTCTGCAGAAATGAACCCAAATTCTGGAAAAATTTTTAACATGTTGTGGACCAATTCTTCATAGTTGGATGTTGATTTGTACATTACTCGGACCAAGAAAGGATCTGCAGATATTCTTCAAATGATTTCCATTTATATTCAAGTCTTTCCTTCATTAAAAATAGTTTTATGTGCAGTGGTGAGAGAATTACTTTTTTACCTGTCAACCAAATGTTCATTTATGGTGTTTGCTGAACCATGATTTCCCTTGTAGGTCATATCACGTTTTTTCAATGATCCTATTGTACTCGATTATCTCACATACACGTGAAAGATGAGTATTTCGTGTACTCCTTTTGCTGATCAAAGATGATGTCACTATCTTGAGATCAATTCATTAAAGCCACTTGTGCTGATGATAACCAATTTTTCGCAGGGCCATTACATTTTCATATCCCTCATGCAGTTTTGCTCAGTGAGTAATTGGAATAGATTAGTAGCATTTGGCATGGTGTAATAGCACATATTTCAGGATTGTGGAGAATCTGTCTATAACAATCCTTCAGCTCTTTGGTCAGTATTCCGGTAAGCCATTTTGATATGTAGTTCAGGGATAAGCGCACACAAGATTATCATATTTACTGAAGTATGGAAGAAATCTCGAATCTCCAATCTTGGGAAAATAAATTTTAGTTTGAGGTTTCACTCGCTTCTTTTCATTTACTCTAGATGCCAAGAGTTCAGATTGAAGTCTCTCTTCAGATCACGGTGTTCTTGCTGCTAGAACTACTGAGGTGTTGAAGCATTTCCTTCAAATCCAGATACTCTGTTACTGTCCAGTCACAGCCCAATTCTTTACCTTCTGACAACGGAATTGGTGTGTGTTAAACAAAAGCAATCTATGATGTGTGGAACACGACTTATTTACATTTTCTTGCAAAATATTGTCTTGCAAAATATTTAAACAATGTTCTATGTAGGTGTCACGACCACTCTGACCTCTTCTGATTGATCTATCTTCCCTCCTCGCGGCTACTTCTACCTAATTTTAACCTCCCTCAACTCTCCAGCCTACCTTGACTCACCTTGACCTCGTACCCCTTAACTTCTTATCTTTAGCAGTTTCACTGGTAGAGGTCACCTTGCTCTGCATAGAAGCTTTACCATGTTCGAGACCACACAACCCTTTTCTCACGCAATGCTTACCTGCAAGTTCGTATTTGTTTTCCACTGACCTGAAGTCGCCTTGTTTAACCTTCATTTGCACTTACACTTCTTTCATTCATAAACATATAGTACATAATCCATTCTTCTTCTAATTCTGACTCGGTCTTCCCCCAGACTCGTCGCCTTTCGCTCGCGATCTCTACCCCCTCCCCCCGCTTCCGTGACCTTTTTCCCGCCACGCTCCACCTCCCACGTCCCGTGTTCTTCGCTCCCTCGGCTGCACATTCTCGCGCCTCTCTCGCGCCGGATATGACCGCCACCGCGAACCCTTCCCCTCCATCGGCAGTATTCGCCACCCCCGCGTCTACGGCCGAGAGGGTGGCTGAGAGGAAGGGCGGGGCGAAAGCATTTGGAATGTGAGAGAGGAGCGCGATTTGGGGTAAGAAAGGGCTGAGGAAGGCGGGGTGGAAAGGTAAGAGAAGGTACGAGAGGTGAAATGGGAAAGGATGGGTGGAATTGGAGGTGGGATGGGGAAGATCGAGGAAAGGGTGAAGAAATTTGGAAGGAGTGATTGTAAGGGATGGAGGACGATGCAGGAGGCTGGGTGGGAAAGAGCGGGGAGTCAGCGAAGTGCGTAGAGAGGGGCGGAGAGACTCGGGAAGTGGAAACGCAAGAAGGGTGGGGAGAGGCAGGAGAGTCGCAGAGTGGATTGCAAGTACCGTTATCATAACAATTCGGGCAGGAGAGGGGTAGAGCAGGGCAATATGCCGGTGTAGAAAACGGGAGGCACATTATCCAAAGATGCAAGGTGGGCAGAGCAGGTGGGGATAATGGGGGCGGAATGGAGGCGAAGCGGGTAGGCGTGGCACAGGGCGTAGCGTGACGGGCGGGCAGGAGGAGAGGAACTGGCGTAAGTTAAGGCCAGCGGTGCTGGAAAGGATGGAGCGGGGAGAGAGCAGAAAAGAGCTGTACGGAATGGAACGAAAGTGAACAGGGGAAACGGGGGAAGATGTGCTGAGTGGTTGTTGTAGGAAATAGGCGTGGGCGGGGTGGTGTGGTTAGAAAGGCGTGGAGCGGGGCAGAGTGGACGGAGAAGGGCGGGGCAGGGCGAAACAAATAGACAGGGGAAACGGGGAGAAGAGGAGCTGCATGTTGTTGGAAGAAACGGGGTGGGGCGGGGCAGGGCGAGGACAGGTTGTGTGAGTGGAAAGGCGAGGAGAGTGGAGAGTGAACGGAGAGAGGCGAGGCAGGACGAATCGAAAACGAACATGAGCAAAGTGGTGAAGAAGAGCTGTGCGTTGTTGGAGGAAATGGGACGGGACGGGGCTGGGCGAAGAGGTGTGGGTGGAAAGGCGTGGAGTGTGGACGCCAAGGGCGGCGCTGGATGGAGCGAAAACGGACGGGAGAAACGGGGTGGAGCAGTGTTGCATGGTGTCGGAAAGAATGGATCAGAGCGATGTGTCGGGTGGGTCGGGTGCACGGAGAGAGGCGGCGCGGGAGGGAGCGAAAATTGAGCGAAAGAGGGTGAGGCCGAGAAGGCCGGCGGCGGCTTCCGGCGCCCGTATGTGGGGCAAACGCGAGCGCGCGGCCGGGGGCGGCTCCTCTCCCCGATAGGCCTCCGCGACGCCCTCCACGGGATATTGGGTGGAGAGACACTGGAGCAGAAGGATTTCGAGCCTGCGGTGGCCGTGTCTCCGCTGGCCTCCATGCTCCTCACTTTTCGGAATGAAGTCTGACATCATCGACTGCAGAAGGCCGGTATCGTTCCTTTTCAAAGATGTAGCATGATACGTATGGATCATAATTAAAGGCGGTCTTTCTTGAAAACCATAGATATGGAAATTTGGAACCTTAAAAGTAATGTGAAGTCATGTTATACATTCAGCAACTCTAAACTTAAATGTATAATATTCATTCATTTGAATGCAGTACTAAAGAAATTGTAAAATTTGTATTGAAAGATATGATCCATTGCTTTAATCGAAATACAATCTTACCCACATTAATAAATATTGAAAAATCCACAGTGAAAAATATTCACACTCAGATCAGAGGCCGAACACATTTTTTATGTCTTTCAGGCAATGATGTAAACCGTCCATACACACATATTGGAAATATGATCAATTCACTTTTTGGTGGTTTCGCTCTTTACATAAATTAGAAAATACCCAAGTCAATGTTTCCATTTTCCAGCTACATTTCATGCAAATTAAGACGTTTAAAAACTAATATTTCAAGATAAGCTTATCTAGTGCCAACATGTTTTTAGTAGCATTGCCACTTCTCTTTCTCCTTGGAATATTGCTCACCAATCTTGTTTTCAGCGATGTCTGCCATGCATACATCACAGGTGGTCATGTTTCGTAGTAATTTACTCCTAGCTAATCATGTAGGGTAATTATCTGTTATTTTGGTTACGAGCCTTGCCTGTAGGCGAGTCAGTTTTTTATATGAAACTTTCGGTACAAAATGGTCGGCGTCTATGTGAACTATTGAGCATCAGAATATAATAATTGAAAATTAAGCCAAAGAATAAAAAATCATGGACACATCATAAAAATTCTTTCTTATTTTATATATGCAATTATCTTCAAGATATTTCTTTACCTGAACGAGCTTTCTGCCTTAGAGATTTTTACCATATGACTATACCATTTTACCATTTGTTCTTCTACGTAATGACGGAACATCATAAACATCTCTTCATTTCTTGAACAAAGAATGATGATCCTCGTGAAGTGTACGAATGCAATTCTCTTGCCCAGTCTGCGAGAAGCCAGTGAGCTGAATAGGCGCTGATACTTTTAATTGTAAGCTTTATAAGCTGCTTGTTAACCCATAATGTCTTGTGAGTGAATAAGTGTTTAAGTGAAATTTTTCTTTAGATAAAGTGTGCGTATGTGCAAGACCTGTGTGGATAAGAAATTAATCATCGCACTGAATTGGCGATACTGAAACAGGATTTTTACAGCAAAGGTTTGCCGCTGCTGGAACAGATTACAGTTTGTACTTCTACATAATGATGGAACGTAATAAACATCTCTTTATTTCTTGAACAAAGAATGGCTGAAATTACACCGCACACCAATTAAGACCTACCAGCTCAGCACGGCGCCTCCGGCAGTTTTTTCATGTTAAACTGTTTTGTGGGGGCTTTGCAAGTTCATAATAAAATACATTTTTCACATATTACAGTTGCCCGGCACGTCCATTTTCGAGCGTAGAAAGTGAAACGAAAAAGTATCATGTAGTTACATAAATAAGTACACAAAATTATGTTTAATTAACACCAATCTGATGGCATCAAGCCGTAACGATTCTTGTAACTGCCAGAAAGGAAGTAAAATAATTCTCAGTGTTTTACCAGAGTACTCGTAAATGTATTAAAAACATCAAACATGCGTAGAATGACGCCTCATTTGTCTCGATTGGTGGATGGAAAGAGATCTATCCGTGAGGAACGAGGGGACACAGGTTACTTGATGAGTATACAGGTGAGTCACATAACTTTAGCACTTTCTGTAATTTATAAATGGTTCAAGTTAATGCAATGCAGTTTTCACGCAAGTACATGAGGGAATTGGACTAATTGATGTACGCATACGTTTCCCATTTTATCACTTGTATTTTACGAGATAATCAGGTAATTTTGTTTTTATTCAAATGGAATAATTCATATTTTTAGTTTATCACGACGAGCGTAAAAAGACGAATCAAACAAATGTACATATTGTCATATGTTAGATACACAGTTCTTTTAGTAATTGTAATTTTTGCGACTAGTTGAGCAGCATTTGTCCTGCTGGGGACCCCTAGAATTTAATATAAGGAACAAACATGAAAATGGAATAAAAAGGAACAAGGATGTAAATGAAATGAAAAGAAAATAAACAAGGATGTAAATGAAATGAAAAAAAAGGATATACATGAAATGAAAAAAAACAAGGATGTAAATGAAATGAAAAAAAACAAGGATGTAAATGAAATGAAAAAAAAAACAAGGATATAAATGAAATAAAAAAGGAACAAGGATGTAAATTAAATAAAAAAGGAACAAGCAAGTAAATAAAAAAAATTGCATGCTTCATTGAAGTACTTTATAGTTTAAAAATTCTTAATACCTAGGGACTTTCCTTCGCATTGCTCGCCATACCACCGATGGCGTGGACGCTCGCGCCGAGGGAAGGGGTCCGTTGACCAGCGCCCTCTCGCCGGAGGTTACGATGCCAGTGTGCCAACGCCGGAGGCACGGCCATTGTTGCGGACGTGGTCAGCGCCGGCGCCCCCGCCTCCGCCTCCGTTATGCGCGGGCGGGCGGGCGGGCGGGCCCTACTGCAGATCAGCTCCTCGCCCCACAATGGAGCGGCCCCGGCGAACAGGGTCACCCACAACACTTCGCCCAAAATTCCTCGAAACCAAGTTTGATTCTATTGTCACCGCACGCTGTCGCTTGCCACGGGACTCGCCAGCATTGTGCGTTTTTTTTTTTTTTTTTTGTATACATTCAACAGTAGAGTGTTAACAATGTCATTGAAAACTGCCAATATGCAGTATGATGTTTTTCTTGTTCCTTTTGTAACGTAAGGGTATTCAATTCTGTTGATAATATCGATTCACTGATATGTTGAGCCAAATGTGTTCGCGAGTAGGCTTACGAGGTGAGTTTACGTAATCATTTATTTCTTCGAGTACTAACAATGTAAGAGAACGGAACTCCGATGGAAAAATATATTGAATATTTACCTAGTAAAAACTTACGTCAGAGTTTCATTGTTTCTGCGTGAAAAGATAGCGAAAACCTACAACATTACGCAAGCAGTGGATTGGGTGAAGTAATTGTGAGAAAGTCAACACTTTGCGTGAGGGTTGATGTTGAAATGGCAAAGAGGTCTTATAGCGAAGGCCGGAAGATGCTAAGTGAATTGAATTCTCTTGACAAAGGCGTTACCGACGATTTCTTAATGCTTTCAAATAGAATATATTTTAAAATTGTTTAAAACCTTTGAATTTGACCATCAAGAAGACGTCTTAATTGAAAATCATGTGTAACTAAACAAGTGATGTATTTACATCGTCTATTGCGCCTCATGATACCACTCTCCTTACTTGATCATGTAGTTTTGTAAACAGAGGAGTGGGCCAGGAGCGAGGGCACGTGGGCGAATGCTCGAGGAAAGGAGAAGAGGGCAGCGAAGAGACGGAGAAGGTAACGCCGCAGGTTGGTTTTGTGCGCGCACCGGTAGACCGTAAGAGGAGCGGCGGGCGGTTGCGGAGGGGATCAGTTGCTCGCAGCCCTGGCCAGCCCCGCCCCATACCCCGCCTCCTTCCCCGCCCCGCCCCTCTCCACGCCCCTCTCCCCACCCCGCCTCTTGCCCCCACCTCGCCCCTTGCCCCGCCCCTTGCCCTGCCCATGCCCCACCACTTGCCCTGCCCCTTGCCCCGCCCCTTGCCCCCACCCGCCCCTTGCCCGCACCCGCCCCTTGCCCCCACCCGCCCCTTGCCCCGCCCCGCCTCTTGCCCTCACCCCGCCCCGCCCCGAGCCCCCCCGCCCCGTGCCCCACCCCGCGCCTTGGCCCCACGCCACAGCACCGCGCCGCATCGCCCCGCATCGCCCCGCATCTTCCCGCATCGCCCCGCATCTTCCCGCATCGCCCCGCATCGCCCCGCATCGCCCCGCATCGCCCCACATAACCCCGCATTGCCCCGCATCGCCCCGCATAACCCTGCATGGCCCCGCATGGCCCCGCAATGGCCCCGCATGGCCCCGCATGGCCCCGCATGACCCCGCATCGCCCCGCATAACCCCGCATAACCCCGCATGACCCCGCATCGCCCCGCATCGCCCCGCAATCGCCCCGCATCGCCCCGCATCGCCCCGCATCGCCCCGCATCGCCCCGCATCGCCCCGCATTACCGCGCATCGCCCCGCATCGCCCCGCAACGCGCCGCATCGCGCCGCATCGCGCCGCATCGCCCCGCATCGCCCGCATCTCCCAGCATCGCCCCGCCCTGCACCAACCCCTGCCACTCCTTGCCTTGCCCTGCCCTACCCCGTCCCGCTCCCCCTCCCCCCTCCCCCTCCCCTCCCTGCGCAACTCTGCTCGGCCCTGTTCCGCCCCGCTCTGCCCGCCCAGCTCCCCGCCCTGCCCTGCGCCACGGCCCCCCTGTCTCGTCTCGTCCTACCCCGCGCTTCTCCGCCCCGCGCCATCCGCCCCGCCCCTGCCCCGCCCCGGGCTCCAAAACCCATTCACGACTCCGCGGCGCGGTGCTCCGCTCAGGTGGGCGAACGCCCATTGAGGCGTCACGGCGCGTTGGCCCCCCGCCCCCGCCCCCACCCCTCTCGCCGTTTCTCTGCCGCTGCTCCCGCGCCCCTGCCTTGGCCGTAGCCGGCACCTTACACGTACGTCCCCCAAACCCGCTCTGCTGCACTCACCAACCCCACCTTCCCGGCTCTTCCAAGCATCCTTTACCACTCTCCGCCAGCACCACCCATTCCCTGTCCCACCCACCCACCCACTCTCTTGCCCTTTCACGCCTTTCGTCGTACATTGATCTCCTGACCCACCCATTTTCCACCCCCTTTCTTTCTTTCTTTCTTTCTTTCTTTCTTGGTTTCACCCATTCTCAGTGCTCTAGTTTACCCGTGGCAATTTGCCGCTCCGGACTTGCCCCAAAAGCCCAACGCCCGTCATTCCCCGTCGACTGCCACCTTCTCCACCCCCACGTTCCCGGCGCGCCCCGCCTCCGGCCCCGCCACCATCACTCATCGCGCCCGCCTTCGCCCCGCCTTCGCCCCGCCTTCGCCCCGCCTTCTCCCCGCCTTCGCCCCGCCTTCGCCCCGCCTTCGCCCCGCCTTCGCCCCCGCCTTCGCCCACGCCTTCGCCCCGCCTTCGCCCCGCCTTCGCCCCGCCTTCGCCCCGCCTTCGCCCCGCCTTCGCCCCGCCTTCGCCCCGCCTTCGCCCCGCCTTCGCCCCGCCTTCGCCCCGCCTTCGCCCCGCCTTCGCCCGCCTTCGCCCCGCCTTCGCCCCGCCTTCGCCCCGCCTTCGCCCCGCCTTCGCCCCGCCTTCGCCCCGCCTTCGCCCCGCCTTCGCCCCGCCTTCGCCCCGCCTCCACTGCACAGGCCAGTCTACAGATGGCCTGTGGCACAGAAGAGGGACACAGAAGCAAGCCCGGCGGAACTGGTAACTATTAAAGAGAGGCACTTTGGGTCAGTCTGTTACTTGTTCTGCCTCTAGTCCAAAGATTCGTTGAATCTCGCCAAGCTTACTCTTCTCTAACGTTTGTACTTCTTAGATTGTTGAAAATTTATTGATGTGTATTAGATAGGCGTGTGTGAGGTAATGGCTAGTTAGCAAGAACAATATTATTTATAAACGTATGTTGTAGTGTGATTGTCCAGAAAAAATTAAATGTAAAATCATCGGTAATATATCATCTCGGAATGCCTGTACTTGAGTAGCAGCATTTGATGCCTAAAATGTTTTAAATTTTATCTTGTTCCACTGTTATTCCGCAACCTTCTTCAAAACATTTTCAGATTAGGCGAATTACATACAAAAAGCATATTACTCGAATGGGGAATTGCTGGAAAGTATTAGAAATCTAAATCGAGAATTCACACATTAACTTGTAACAAATTCACTTCGAGTTTAATTTAAATATAACGATCGTGTTTATCAAGAAATTTGATTTTTAAACATTTCTCGAAGAGGGATTTTATATTCTTCTGGATTTTCGAAAGTAAAAATGATACCTATTCAGGGAGAAACGGGAATCAGTCAGGTCAGCAACTTTCTTCGTATCCCACGCATCTCACGAGGCTTTGTCATGTCATGGTCACAAACCTACCTTGATCTTCTTTCGGTGATTTTCGGTGTATCATGTTCATATGCGTATGTATCTAAACTACCTGGAAAGTTTGAATGCGGACAAGGCAACGCGAAATTACAAAACTTCCTGTCTAACTAAGTGATTGTCAGTCCGTTCAATCGTCGCATCTTCCGACAGACCGACCGACCGTTCGATCGTTCGTTACTTAATTGTCCAACTGTCCGTCCGATCGTTTGACGAATCGATCGTCGATCATTCGCCCTAAAGACCATCTAATCGTTCAATCGTCGGTCCGTCCGTCCGACTGACAGTCTCGCAGACCTTCCGACGGTCAGGCCGACCTTCGATAAGTCCAACGGTCTGACTGACTGTCCGACTGCCCTCTGCCCGCCGCCCCGCCCGAGAAGCGGAGCGAGAGCGCTGAAGGGCGCCAACGAAACCTCGGTACTTTGAAGTTCCACCCTGCGCGCCTCTGCCCGCCCCGCGCGCCCTTGCTTTGGCGTCGAGGGCGAGTCTTCCTCAGTGATCGCGGCCACTCGCCTAAACGGTGCACCCCTCCCTCCCCCCTTCCCCAGACAAACTGCGATCCTCTGCACACCGCCCTCGCCGCATCTCCACTCCAGATCATGGCTTCTCTACAGGCAGCACGCTGCCAGGTCGCAAGCACTCGTACATGGATCCATCCACGAGGCACAGGAAAGTGCAGGGTAATCACAGAACCGAAAAGATTTACTACCCTAATTCTCTTCTGATCTTTCTGTAAAGATGTGTATTGTGATACTGTTTCCTTGATTTATAAAATACGTTTCTTTAAATTACAACCAGGTGCTTACAAACACATACTGTAATTTATCGTACTATTCGTTCGTAATGTAGTTGCATACCAAATACATAATTATATTTTGGAGTGATTTCTCGTAAGAATTAAGATACTATTTTAACGTGCGAATAAACTAAACTAATTATTTCGTAAATCTTATTTCATAACAATGTTGGCCGGAAAAACAAACATGGTCTGAATTAAGAAATATTCAAAACAATTTAAAGAAAACCCACAATATTATACAAATGACTCCTGAGAAACTGGAAACTAGAGACTGGAAAAAATCTGCATTTGAGTCTGTGTTGTAGACACTTGAGACGTATATTTTTAAAAGCTGGTTTTGCACTTTCGGTTAGATAAAACGCGTGTGAAGTCCGCTGTGTATACATATCAGTGATTCAGAAAGTTTCGTTAAATATTGTCAAAAAATCGCCAATTGGATTCAACCGATTTTTCTCTCGAGGCTCGCGTATTTACAAATCAAAATGAAGCTTCTTAATTCGGTCAAGGCGTATAACATGAAACATTGAGGACGGACAATGCAACATTTTCACAACATTTTACACCATTTATACTTAACTTCGAACATCTTAATTTCGAATAGATCATTCTCGTCAAGAATGAAAACGGAATGGAAATAAAATAGTTCTTCGCAAAGCCAGAAGATTCCGCTGGCTCGGCAACCCTTTGGGAAGCCATCACAGAACGTCGTTACAGCAGATCGCTGCAGGACTGTCAACTCATTAGTGCATTGAATTGACAAGAAGTTATTAAAATAAAGTGAAGAGTGAATGTCCAACTTTCAAACGTTGCCACATCATATTAATCCACCCAACAGTTTAGCGAATGTATAAGATGACTAGGATGATTCATGGGTAGCGCACTACCTCCCCGTGGTGTGAACCAGGCTCGATTCCCGGTCGGGGCAAAAATAGAGTTGTAGCTTTCGTTAAAACCGTCTCAGTTTCTGTGACTGTGACGAAGAAAAGCTCAGACATGCGGAGTTTGCTAGTTACTGTGAAGGGAATACCACATGTTTACCACATGGTTACCCCTGAACCGTGGGAATTCAATAAAGCGGACACATCGTCTCAGATTCTGCTTCCGGCGGATCGGCTAGGCTCAGCCATAGAGGACAGCGTAAGCTAGCCGGCAAAGGCGACCGATAATGCTAAATATATACATAATATACTAGATGCTTTAGCTGTTTGTTATAGTTGTTCACGCGTTTAGGTCGACTAAAAGCAGATGCTGTGGAAGTTTCACATCGAGGCGATATATCAACTTCTTTAAAGAAAAAAAAGTAAAATCGATATAAATTAATCCTCTTGGAGTAAAAGTGCTCATCCGCAATCTTTAACTACAACTCGTTAGGTTCCTTTGTTTATAATGGACAGCGGTCTATAAAATGAAGGACGCCGACCGTTAAGGAGGGGAGCTGTTTGCTCCTGTTTGGCTGCGTTAAGTCGATAATAACAGCATTACGTGGAAAAGAATGCTCGCACACCGGGACCCGGGCAGACGTGTTTGAGCAAGGCCTTGGGGCCGGCGCCTGTCTGTGCCCCTGGAGGGGCGAAGGGGACGGCGCCGGGGGCGTGGCGGCGCCGGTGCCCCGGGGGCGGGACGGACGGCGCCGGTCGGCGCCACTGCCGGCCGACGAGCGCGCGGGTGATCGGATGTGGGAGGGGAGCGGGGCGGGGCGGAGCGGGTGGGGCGGAGCGGCGCGGCGCGGAGCTGGACGGTGTGGAGTTGGGTGGGGCGGGGAGGCGCGGCGCGGAGCTGGACGGAGTGGAGTTGGGGGGGGAGGGGAGGGGCGGGGAGGAGTGGCGCGGCGGAGTGGCGCGGCGCGGAGCTGGACGGTGTGGAGCGGGGTGGGCCGGGGAGGGTAGTGGCGATGAGGAAGGAGGGAGGGAGGGGTGGGGTGGGGTGGGGTGGCGTCAGCCGCTTATTAGTCGCCCTTACCTGCCTGCCACTCGTTACGGCCCCTAACGGTTACTCCGGCGGCGGCTGCCGGACAAGGACCAGCGCGTGGGGCGCCCGATGCGGCTCCTCCTAGAGCCCCTAGACACGGAGGGTAGCGCATTCATTGTTCCACTGATCCCCCCATTTTATGCCCAGTTGTCAGGGGAATTAGAACAGTGGGATATTCTGTGAGTTGAGAACCACGAATCTATTCAAACTCAATATTTATAATCTTAAACATCTTCATAACGTCACCAATTTTTATAGTTTCCTTTCAGATTCTGAATGCTGCGTGGTGGAGCTATCGGGTAAGAGGATATTAAATGGCGGCGGTTGCGCTACTCTCAGTATCTATGGACTCTAGCTCCTCCCTTGTTTCGCGGCCGGAAATCTCCCGACTGCATCCCGTGGTCAGTTTTCCCTCGCCCCCGCTTCCCAGTTAATCCCCTCCCACTTTTCGTTTCATGAGAAGGCATAGCCCTACTCTATCTCCGTTCATGCATCTCGTGTTTCGAAAAAAGTAAAAAACTATAAATAAGTTTGGATTCGTAAGTAGTGCATATACCGGTAGTTCTCGGGTAGATGTCCTCGCATTAGTTCAGAGGAAACCTTCGGAATTGTGTAGCTAAATGTGAAAGTAATTTGAATTCAAAAGTTTGTTATTCTATGGAACCATTCAAAGGAATTAAAGTGAACTCAAGGACTTCCGATGTCGGACAGACAGAATTTCATTCTTACGATCACGGTTACGTGAGAGTGAGTGTGATCATGGACGCGAAGTGTGAATGAGAGCGTGATTTGTAGATGAATGTGAGCGTGAACGTGATCGTGAGAGTGGGAGTGAACGTGAGCGTCATAGAATTTTCTTGTTTTTAAAAAATATCGCTAACGCAATAAAGCACAACACGCCGGAACGTTCAGCTATTTTGTTATGATGCGCTTGAAAGAATGAAAGATCTGTAACTTCGCTCGCTTTTCAAACGAGAAATGTAACGCATAGGATTAATCCAACATAGTCATGATATGAGCCCTTGACCCCATCCTTGAAATTTGGTAAGAAGCACAAAAGTAAAATAAACATGTAAATTATATCTAGGGCGGCATGTGTCCTAATAATCACATATATTTTCTCTTGAGAATAGTTCTTGAACGAAGGCAATCTAGGCATTACAGTAATTTACGTAGTCAGAGGAATGGGTCGATATTGATAGCTTAGTTAATACGCACTGATTTAACTGTACGAAACCCTAATAACAACACCCTACCTCGACCAAGTACCACCACAACTCCCAGTATCCCCAATGTACCTCATGCTCCTCTTCCCCGGCACGTACCAACTACGGATGGCATCGCGATAGGCCACTATGTGGCCCATTCTAAGAACATTGATTATTCGCTTCGCGGGCACATGAAAAGAAATTCATCCTCAAAACTTGGGCTGGTGCACAAATTAAACGAACGAATCGATTTGTAAGTTTAATACATTCTGCAAGTTTTCCTGTTATCGATTATTTGAGGAGGGCGCCACCATAGAGCCCTTAAGGTGCAGCCGCCTCTGGATTGGATTCTTTGCAATGCTATGATGAGTAGAGACCGGAAAAATATGTTGTATTAAACGTCAAAATATGTACATAAGTATGTAATGAAAACTGTAAGAATATGTAATAAATATGTAAAATCGGATATTAATATGTAACATTAAAATTCTCGAATTAAAAACCATTTATATAGCAAGAAATTATATTTAGGAAAACTGCTTATTTTACATCATACATCTTTCTCGTCAGTAGTAAAAGCGTAATCTATTATAATCCAGGACCGTAGTTTAGCAGCCAGACTAATCGCAATAGAAGCCATCGCACAAACTGGCCAGATCTACTACCAGCAAGCATACACTGTAGCATCTTCATCGAAGTGTTACGTGTCAGCGATCACAGATTTTTTTCGGAAATTAAGGTTACAGATCACAAAACGCGCTGTCAGTGATATTCTGGACACCTATATTTCCCCAATAATGTAGGAAAAATGCTGATTTAAAAAATACATCTTTTCATAAGCAAATATGAAATTAAATTGAAGAAAATTGATAAAATAAGAAAACATATTGTGAAAACAGCAAAATATGTAAAATATGTAATATAGTACTAAATATGTAAATATGTTACGAAAAAATCGATATTGTGTTACAAGGGCTATGATTCGCCAAGATAACAATTTTGAGAACGGTAAGTAGAAAGACAAAAGACATGTAATTACATAATAAATCCGGTCTCTAAACATAAATCAGAACTTGTTCAGATTTCAGAATTTGTTCTTTGTTTCGTTCTTATTTCTATAAAGGGCAACAATTTTGTATTAAAACTTCCAAGAAATTTGGACCGCCCATCCTCACCCGACAAAAGTGCTGGCGCCACCCATGTGCAACACTGGCTCCCCGCGTCACGGTTTCCGCGCGCCCTGAGGCGCCACCGGCACATGCCGACGGCGTGACGAGCCACGCAGCGGTGCGTTGCCCTTTGCCGCCGCCGCCGCGTGGGGCGTGAGTGCGGAGGCGAAGGGCGCCTCCACCGACCCTTCGCGGTCCATTTGGCGCCGGCTTGCGCAGCGGCCGCTAATGGCCAGCGCCCTTCCTCTCGTCCACCGCCGCTGCCGCCGCCATTCTCATAGTTGGGCGCCATGAAAACTATTGTTGTCAACGCGACCAGCTGAGTTCAGCTCCGACACAGCATTGCCGCTATCACCTTAAGAATGCATTCTATCTCCAAGGTATTCTGCAATACAATTACGCGTGCATTTCAACAAGGAAACATTTTTCTTCGTCTTTCACATACTGAAAAAAAAAAAGAAGTATACGAATTCGGGCAGTGGAATGAATAAACAAATACACAAACCTTTCTGAATCTGATAATCGCACGAATATAAGATAAATCGTGCTTATTTTAAAATAGAATTACTTTATATACGTGAATCTTGAATCTATATACCGGCTTAGATGTCTCTGGGTTTTACCCGATGTCACTCTCTAGTGCCTCTGACCGGGAGGTTCTAGGGTTCGAGCCTCCACTGTGGCAGGATTTTCGACACTGGTTAGATAGCTAGGTCGAGTTCAGCCGCTCTCTGGAGGAGAATTCTAGCGGCTAGCTGCTCTAATCGGTAGTTCTCCCTAATTTCTCCTATCAAAGCCAAGCGAATGCAAGAGCAGTTCCGTACCAAAGAGCCAAGCACCACAAGCTATCTATCCTTCTTCCTTGTCCTATCCTCTCCCCTTATTTACACACACTGACACTTAAATGTACTCTACTATTACACATGTCGGATAACGAATGGAAGCTTGGTGCTTGACCTCGTTTGGGCGGTGCCCCCTCTGGGGAGAGATACTTGGAGCGGGAAAATTTCTCCGTGAGACATCGTTGAGGAGAGCGCCGGATCTCACCATCCAGAGGGGAAGAAACACAGTCATCTCCCGGGATAATACATTCACTACACTAAAGGGACTATTGACCATAGCAGTTGACGAGCCCGAAAACTTCAAACTAACAGTAAATCAACTATTGACGTGCACTCACAGAGAAGAATTTTCTGAAAGCCTCAGTGGAAGGATTTTCTGGAAGCCTCTAGGAAGGATCACAAAGGTTGTGTTCGGCTATATATTAGGGAAAGTCGAACACGATGGAAAACAGTTTGGTCGTGCATCACGAAGAAATATTACTGCATTAACGCTGTATAACCCTAATGTCGTGTGGTCGCATTAATTAAAAAAAATATTTGTGGAAAAATTCTTAGTTATAGCAAAACAATTCTCTAAAAGATCTTCAGATAGTGGGTAGCACGGGTTAATACGTTTTTATTCACTATTAAAATTTGTTCTAGTTTTTGCATTTTCAATATAATTACAGGAACGACATAAAAATTCCTTTGACATTATAACGAATTGTTGAGAAAATCGAGTTCTTTTGCAAGAAAAAAGTTATTTACGGAAAAGAAGTTAGAGATGGCAAGAAAAGTAATTGATTGCCGCCCAAAGTTTACTGACATTTGCCAAAAAAATATTCTCATTATTAAAATCGTAGTATAGATCTGTCTCATATATGTGACTAAGAATCAGAAAAATAAATGTTTACTTTAAACAAATAAATATTTCAAATACATATTCATGTATTCACGTGAATTAGTTAACAGAATTTTTAATGAAGAATGAAAATGAGACATTTTTTTCTCAGTTCCATTCTTCATTGAAAATTAAATAATACTTGTGTCTTATTAAATAATACTTGACGGAAAGTTCGTGTCTTCAGAACCCGTGATCTCTGGAAGCTAATGAAATGCCTAGAACGAGTTCATCTAATACGCGTTCCAGTTACCCCCAATAAATTCTTTGGTTTCTTTATTAAAAATGGGTCCTTTTCTAGAACAGTCTAGAGTATTGAAAGCACACGTAACTTGTGTGTTTAACGTTAATGATGCTTATCTTTCTCAGATTTTAATCATGTTCCTGACAGTAGTCTTGTACTACTTATTCATTATTATTTGTAAAGATTGTATTACTTCATTGTAACGTGCTTTCTCAAATTGCTCTATCATCTTGAATGTGAATTCGATAATGAAGTTCTTTAGAAAGGCATCATAGTAGTATCTATAAAACGGGATTATTCTCTTTATAACTGATAGAAATACTAAAAGTAGACTGCGACTTTAAAATATGATTTTGCTATTACTACAAGGACAGGAACATGAATTCAGTACATCTCTCTTACAAAGCGAGCTGTTTACGGACGGATCTTTGTTTTACAACCAGCGCAAACACACGGTCGGTAAGGCACAACTCGCTGCGGCGTAAATCACAGCGTCTCCTTTAAATATTACGACACGTGACCGCGCAACTCCGCAACACGTGGCCCCATTCCATCATTCACCGCCGTCGTCGCCCCCGCTGCCCGCTCAGAGCAAGCCGTCCCCCTTCCGCGCCGCCCACGCCCAGCCGCCCCCGCGCCGCCCCCGCGCCGCCCCCGCGCCGCCCCCGCGCCGCCCCCGCGCCGCCCCCGCGCCGCCCCCGCGCCGCCCCCGCGCCGCCCCCGCGCCGCCCCCGCGCCGCCCCCGCGCCGCCCCCGCGCCGCCCCCGCGCCGCCCCCGCGCCGCCCCCGCGCCGCCCCCGCGCCGCCCCCGCGCCGCCCCCGCGCCGCCCCCGCGCCGCCCCCGCGCCGCCCCCGCGCCGCCCCCGCGCCGCCCCCGCGCCGCCCCCGCGCCGCCCCCGCGCCGCCCCCGCGCCGCCCCCGCGCCGCCCCCGCGCCGTCCCGCCCTTTCGTCGCCGCCGCCGCCGCTCGCGTGCGTTCATTAACAAATAAATCAAGTGCGACGGCCCCCGCGAGCCGCATGTAAATGGCTGCGGGCGCGAGGGGAGCGCTCGGCCCAGTTGCTCAGTGCCCCCGTTCGCGCCCTCCCCCTCCCCCCCCCGCAGCGAGGGCGTTGCCCTGCGAGCGGAGACGCGTCTCTGCCACGGCCCCGCCCCCTTCTGCTCCCCGTCCGCGCCGCCGCCGCCGCCGTCGCTGGAAGGCCGGGTGCTTGTGGATGCAGATACAGAGATGATCATAACTCAGGCGGAACGCGCCACGCCACGCCGCGCCACGCCGCGCGCAAGGCGGGATTCGCGCAGACGGCCTGTCCCACCCCTTCCCCCACCCCGGCCCGCAGACGCCAGTAGACGGCGCTTCTAGCCACCGCGCGCAGCCCCCACCGGCCAAGTTGCCTTCAAGATCGTCAAGGGCTCTGGTCCAGAGGAAGTCTAGTCGCGGATTTTTCGCAATTTTCAAATAGGACGTCGTCGTATATTTTGTTTATTGTAGAGTAAACGCAAATATTCCCAGTTTGTCGATATCGCGAATTCATCCACATCTGGGATCCTCGCCGGATTTCTCTTGTCTCGAATCCTTCCCATGGTTTGATTCGCTCCATGTCGCGAGCCACTCCGCATCGAGTACTCAGTGTTCGAATCACTTGTGCATCCAACCACTCCGTCCCCTGCTTCTGTCTATTTCCTCGATTCTTCCAATTTCTTGGAAGGTTTTATTATTTTCAGAAGATATTGTCAAATTAACCTTCATTAAGTCGGAACATAAAATAATTCGAATTGATTACAGTGACAGTATCTAAATATATTTAATTTAGATTTTAATCAGCACTGCATAAATTGTCAGCCAGGGAATTTAATGAATAACTTATTTCATTAGATTTAAAGAGGAAAAATTGTCACTTATAGTCACATATAATTGCTGTGCTATTAATGTTCTCATTAACAATTACTTCAGTTATTAAATGCATATTTCATTATTCTTTTTTAACTATCTCTGAGTTTGGGAAAATGAGCCCATTGTTCAAGGCCGTCGGAGCTCAGAGATGCGTTTCCGCATTTCCACCCCAATGCCACAGGTCCAGCTCTCCCTGCTAGACGCCGCGTAACGCTGCGCCGCGGCCACCGTCGCCTTCTGTTGCGCTGCGGCCCATCGTCCAAGACGGCGTCCGACGCCTGTCCGGCCGTCGCCGCCGCTCCCGCAGCCCCCCGCAGCCCCCGCCGGCACCGCCCCCCGCCGGCACCGCCCCCGCCGGCAACGCCCCCGCCGGCAACGCCCCCGCCGGCAACGCCCCCGCCGGCACCGCTCCCACCGGCAATGCCCCCGCCGCCACCACCCTCCTCCCCCACCCCCGCCTTCGCCCCCCGCCCCCGCCTCCGCCCCCGCCTCCGCCCCCGCCTCCGCCCCCGCCCTCCGTCCCCGCCTCCGCCCCCGCCTCCGCCCCCGCCTCCGCCCCCGCCTCCGCCCCCGCCTCCGCCCCCGCCCCCGCCCCCGCCCCCGCCTCCGCCCCCGCCTCCGCCCCCGCCTCCGCCCCCGCCTCCGCCCCCGCCTCCGTCCCCGCCCCCGCCCCCGCCTCCGCCCCCGCCTCCGCCCCCGCCTCCGCCCCCGCCCCCGCCCCCGCCACCGCTCCCGCCACCGCCCCCGCCACCGCCCCCGCCACCGCTCCCGCCACCGCTCCCGCCACCGCCCCCGCCACCGCCTCCGCCCCCGCCTCCGCCCCCGCCTCCGCCCCCGCCTCCGCCCCCGCCTCCGCCCCCGCCTCCGCCCCCGCCTCCGCCCCCGCCTCCGCCCCCGCCTCCGCCCCCGCCTCCGCCCCCGCCTCCGCCCCCGCCTCCGCCCCCGCCTCCGCCCCCGCCTCCGCCCCCGCCTCCGCCCCCGCCTCCGCCCCCGCCTCCGCCCCCCGCCTCCGCCCCCGCCTCCGCCCCCGCCTCCGCCCCCGCCTCCGCCCCCGCCTCCGCCCCCGCCTCCGCCCCCGCCTCCGCCCCCGCCTCCCGCCCCCGCCTCCGCCCCCGCCTCCGCCCCCGCCTCCGCCCCCGCCTCCGCCCCCGCCTCCGCCCCCGCCTCCGCCCCCGCCTCCGCCCCCGCCTCCGCCCCCGCCTCCGCCCCCGCCTCCGCCCCCGCCTCCGCCCCCGCCTCGCCCCCGCCTCCGCCCCCCGCTGCCGTCCCTGCCTCCGCTCCAGCCTCCTCCACAGCTGCTGCCGCTGCCGCAGCCGTCGCCGCCCCTGCCGCCACCCCCGACATCGCCCCAGCCCCCGCCGCCGCGCATTCCGACTACAAGTCCCGAGCATCCCCCGCCCTCTCCCTTTAACTTAAGCTTCGCGGCGGCGGCGGAGGCGGAGCGCTCTAGTGCCTTCGCCGGACAGCGTCGTTCCGCCTCGAAAGCGCGCCTTCAGGCTCCCGCGGCGGCTGGCGTCTTGGCGGAATCCTCGCCCGCGTCGCTCTGCGGGGCGGAAACTCGCCGTGCTCCGCCCCCCTTTCTCTCTCTGCGGCGCGTCCGGGGTTAAGTTTGTCGAGTGCACTGTTTTAGTAGTAGGCTTGCCAAATATGACACTTCCTCCGCAGACTTCGCACTGTTGCTAAACGTAAGAACGAGGCGGAAAATAAATGGCCAAAACAATACAGCAAGAAATGGTGTACGTGAACAATCCAAAGTGAACAATGTTCTACAATTTTTCGAAACTGCGCTTTTGAACTAAATGAATTCGTAAGAATAATTTCAGATTTTGTGCACAATTGAAGCGAATCCTAATTTAAAAAAATACTTTCTCAGTGTATAAACAATATCTTGTAAATTAAATAAAAAGTTTTGTTACATTATCGACGAAATACTTTCCGTGAAGTTTGCACGTCACATGGGGTTTACATTGTTGTCGAAAATAAATCGTACACGAGATATGTTACACAAATATTTATGTTCACAAACGGGCATTCTAATGCTTGAAATCTTGAAAGGAAGGGAAGTTGGAAATGCCTTCAAGCGGGTGTTCGATAATCTTAACCACAACAATGCGCCATTATTGTCTGACAAACGCTTCGATTTGTCCCTATCCTTCACCAGAAACTGTCACCGCCGTCTTATTGTTCTTTTGAATCAGAAAATATGTGCCTTCCGCATCAAAATGAGCATAGAAGCTCATAATCGAACATACGAGAAGTCAAGCTTACAAACTGTTTTTCACCACTTCCGTCGGACATCGCCTTTAACTCCTCGCTCTAAAGACTACCATTCCCTCCGTTTTCCACTCCACTTCGCCAATCGACCTTCCACACTCTTCCAACTCTTCCACTCCCAACCAACGAACGCACACTTCTTATTCCCTGCCAGCTTGTGACCTCTGCCATCGCCCGCAGTGGGCCGTCTCTGGATCCCCTCCCCGCTGCTCCCCGCCCCCTCCGCAGGGCGGCTGTGCCGGCGCGGCGCGGCGTGGCGGGCCGGCGGGCGGGCGGGCGGGCTTTGCCCTAATGCCCACGGATCTGAGCCCCGGGGCGGGACATTAGGGGCCGCTTGGGCGAGGCGGGAAAGAAGCCGGGGCGGGGCAGGGCGGGACCGCGTGGGGCGGGGCGGGGGCGGGGCGGGGCCGGGATGGAGCGGAGCGGGCGGCTGGTTAACATTCCCGGGCCGTCGCGGCCTCCCCGCCAGGTCGATAGATCCGCCTGGCGCCGGCGGCGAACGCGCGGGGGCGGGGCAGTGGCGAAGGCGAGGGCGGGGGAGGGGCAGGGAGGGCGGGCGGTGTGGGCGGCGCCGGAGGCTGCGGCCGCGAGTGCCGCGCGTCGCCCAAGCTGCGTCGCTGCTGAGGCCTCTACGCCGCAACCCTTCCTGGCACAATTCGCGCCACAACGACCACCCACTGTCATGTGAGGGGCAATGGACTCATCGACCATTCCGATGTCGAATTTTGTATTGTATATTATAACTGTAGTCACCGGCGTAGGTGGCTCAGGGCATCAGTTGCTATCACTATAGTGTCTCTGACCGGGAGGTCCTAGGATTCGAGTTTCGACGCGATACCAGGATTATTGATACTAGCTGTTTGCACATAGTTAAATCAAGTTCAGCAGCTGTCTGGAGGAGAATTCTAGCGGCCGGCTGCTGTGATTGGTAGTTCCGTATTTTCTCCGACCTACACCAGGCGAATGCAGGAACAGTACCCTAACAAACGAGCCACGTACCGCGCGCGATCTTTCATTCCTCTTCCTTGTTCTAATATCATCCCTTACTGACACACACACACACTTATGTTCACTACACTACCACACATGTCTGTACACTTGTCCGGAGCTTAGTGGTTGTCCCGGCTGGGGCGGTGTCCCGCTGGTGAAAGAAATCTAGGTGAGGAAAACACCATTAACTGACCTGTAGGTCGGCACTGAATTTTGCCAGCCAGCGCGGGAAGATCACCGCCAGCGCCCACGATAAAATTATGTACTACACTTACGGGACTAATGACGTAAGCAGTTCACGAGCCCGGAAACACCAATCAATTATTCAATTAACGTGTATTGGTATGAATCAGAGATCGCCAAAACGTCGATTGCGAGCTAGAAGAAGCTTATGGAGACATTTCCGGAGATCGGAGTATCGCACTCAAGTTTAATCTGGATTTAATTCATTGACCTCACGAAAACAGTTGCTTGCAAACACCGCGAAACTGTCACTGACTGTCTCTCTTGGTTGATTACGAGAGTTTGAGGTAATGACAGTTATGTTGCGTATGTACACTAGCCATTCATTATTTGCTGTTTGCTAATGTGTATAATTTCATGAAAGTTCTTGTTTCAGTCCTGGCTTCTTTTGGTAGTTCACCGTAAGATTGGAAACAGTTCGTTTGCTCAGAAGTTTCGTAAGTTCGATTATCGCTACTCATCAATCGATACCCGGTCCATTCGTCAGAGAAATCCGCGCAATCTGCGTGGCAAGGGCAAGACCCCTGCGTCGCCGCACGCCAGCGAACACACGTCCCCCCACCCCACCCCACCCCCCACACCTGACTCCTCCGATGCTCAATGTCCGGAGTATGTATGGCCTATTAGGAGCATCAGTACAGCAAAAATGCTGTTCAAACCAAATGGTATTCCGAAAACTGCTCAAGAACAATAAAATATTCTCATAGAATACTGCAATATTTTAAATATTTTAACAAAAAACGGGGTTTTCAAATACTGCAATAACTTAGTATAGGCAATAAACAATTTCAATGTATACCAAGAATACCGCATCAAAAAAGTTGCTACTCCATAAGGCAACATACAAATTGTAAGTATGTAATGGCAGGCGGCCTCTACCATGGAGCCTTGTTGTCGCATGACGTCAGGGGTCGTGAGGAATGGCTCACTTACTTTGAAAATTCATCGGTGCATCGTTAAGACAATAGGCGGTATAATCAATCAAATATTTACGTTTTTCAGACGGAATCGAAACTGTTACATTTTGTATTTTTGGCTGAGTACCAGCATATCTAACAAAACACCTCTCACATGGCCGAAGTCTGCATAGTTTTCTTTCAAATTCTGCACGCATTGGAAGTTAGTAATTAATTAGCATAATTCGTAAACCAATAAAATTGAAAATTGATATTAATATAAATTCATAATTAATTAGTAATACCGACATATCGTATATAGACATACCGTAATCTTTCACTCATCCATCAGGGAACTCTACCCAAGCTGCGCCGACACTGAAACCCCAACGCCACCTCCTACAACCCTTTGCATGAATGTGGTCCAGTAGCGAATCCACAGGGGCGTCGTTACCTCAAGTTGTTGGCATCAAACCCCAAGAATATTCTCATTATTTTCAACAATTTATTTTCAAATTACTGTTTCAAAAACATTAATGTTGGTAGGGGTGTCCTCTCTTCCGCGTTTGGATCTGACGGACCCATTCATCCCTCCGATACTTACTGTGTGGGTGGTTTTGTTGCCGATGTTAAGAGTTTCTGCATACGGATTCTTTACACTGCAATTCTTGGTACTCAAAAGTACGATCGATTGCACATTTGAGGCTCTGCGCGTGCGGCGATTCGAACTCGAAGTCATTGTGTTAGGGGATCTCGCTAATTGGCAGGCGACGTTTATCGCATGCTAATCGATCAATCGGTTATCTTATATCGAAAGCGCTCCAAATTCTGGCGGTCCTGTGTGCTGTCAACTCTACATTCCTATGACGTAACAACAAGACGATGGCATTAAGCTCTGTGCGTGAGCGCGCGCGTGTGTGTGTGGGTGAGTGTGTTTGTGCGCGTGTGCGTGTACGTGTGTGTTGTTACGTTTACTTAATTATTGAAGAACAACTCTGGTCGCACAAATGCGAATAAAGAGGGTGTGGCATTTTGGCAATTTGGCGCACAATCATTAGCCACAATTCGTAACTGCTACCATTTCAACCTAAACATTGTGGAAAAACTCTTTCTCGACTTTACATGCTTTTCGTCGACAGATAGCTGTCTATTTCTACACTTTGCAAAGAGTCTCTATTCATGAATCGATAGTTTCCTGCACATTCGTCCGAAGACTGACTGCGAGCCTGAGAAGTTGGAAAAGCAAAGTCCTCATTACTGTCGCACACTCGTTCGTTGTCGCTTTCTCCAAATAGGTTTCTTTACTTCTGAACTCCACCGGGAAATTTACGATCTTTCCTATTCTTGGTTTCGTATTACGAGAATTAGTACGGATACATTCTATCCGTTAACTGAAAGAATTAAAAACCTGAATTTAATGTCTCTGCTTCAAATTCATGCTGGTTTTGATGAAGTTTCTCCTCTCCTGCGAACTTCATTAGCTTCTCTGTGGAACTGACAAATAAGAAATTTTATTTACTTCTTTTCTCTTACTTCAATTGTAGATGCTTATCCAAAAAATAAATAATTAATAAGGCAAAATTATGAAAGAGATTGAAATATTAAGTAAAATACATACAATTTCCAACACTTTGAAACATTGTTTACACCTTTAAATAGAGTTACAAGGAGTTTTGTACTTTCACCGCTTCGAAATTTTTTCTATATCAGTGCGAAATATGTCGAACTTAATTTTATTTCTGTAAAATATTTTGCGTTCTTTTAGTTTAGCCTTCCTTGAACTGTGATTAGTCTCTAGAATCATATCTTGGAATTTAAGTCTCCAGGCTTTGAGCAATGTAAATAAGTATCGTTGGATACGTATCGACGCTGGATTAATGTCTAGGAATTTAGTAGATTCATTGAATTGCATTCTTACGCAAAGAAATATTTTCCGAGGATTGTTCTGGATTACAAGTAGTTTCGACGTACCAAGAAATATTTCATTTTTTTTATAAAGTGAAGTTAATAGATTTACTAGTATTCAATTTGCCGTATGAATGCGGATAGCATATCAGAAGTGATTTCACAAAAATATACACTTATAATTCTCATAATTGCATGTCTCTTAATATTATGCGAGGAGCTCACGTCATCCTCATCATGGAACCAAATTGAAATCATTTCGCTATATTCCATTTTAAATTCGATTTTTTTCTCTTTGCGATAGCTCTTTTTAAAAAGCTAATGATAAGAACCCATCAAACAAGCAAAGGTAGTTTTTATAGAAATATTTCTTGAATAATCCTGCACAGGATGTCGCCACAGGATTTCCTGATGTTGTTGCACGTACAAACGAATGGAGTTTCGAATGCTCTTTTTTGTGTACCAACAGTTACTTTCCTCCACGCAAATTATCGACTTAGTCAGTTTTTTCAAATCTAACGGCGACATTGTCTGAAAAGTAGAGGCGTTTACTTTCGTTTCTCTACCCTCTTTTCACAGTGCGCAAAAACGACCCCCCCCCCAACTATTTGTTGGCATGCACTTCTATATACGTGTTGAAACTGCGTTACCTTCGCCTTCAGCTCTTCCTGTATCCTCGCCCGCGCCCCTCCTGTGTGGCCAATCCCGCGGCCCCGAGGACTCGTAGCCGTCGCTGCTGCCTCCCCTTCCCCCACCCACCCCGAACGGATGGCTCAGAGCACAGTGGCCCGCGATGCGCCGCGACACACGGACAGCGAACAAGTAAGAAAGTGAATAAAAGGAAAGTAGATAATATGCAAACACATAGGGAATAAAGAAGTAAATATTTAAGTAAATTTGAAAGTGTCGGAGTAGATAATCGCATGTCACTTCAGACTGAAATTGGGATACATAATAAATTGTCGATAACATATCTATAACTTTTAGAAAACAAATTGTATATTACTTTCATTTGTAGTCAAAATTTAATACTACTTACATATACACATACTGAAAGGTATTGATGATATTTGAATTTTTGCCAAAATATAGCAGTGGACTATTTGATTTCCAGTAAATCTTATAAGAAAATACATATGAGTCAGTAACAGAGATTTGGAAATGTAATTGAATCGAAGATGTTTTTTACAAGAACTTATAATGATATCTTTGTGTTTTTTTTTTCTTTTTCAGTCATCAAAAGCGTATTTTCCTTTGCATCATCGTGCGATGTATCTTCTACTTGTCCCAAGGAATCCGGAGACGCGAGGATCTTGTACGATGCGGAATCGACGATCTTTATTTATTTTATTTCATTTTTTTATTTAAGGTCGCATCAACATCTAGGTCATTAGCGACCACTATTGAATTTAACGTAAACTGTGAATGTGACATGAAATGGTAATGATAGGGGGTGAAAGGACGAACACAAATACAAACATACCCGAGGCGGGATTCGACCCCGCGACCCTTCGGTCCGAGATCTCTACGACACTACTGGCTAAGCGATCTCGGTCACCGGAGATCGGCAATCGAGAATCTTGTAGAATGCGGAATCGAGGATCTTAAAGGATTGAGAATCGATGTTACAAAATTCCGATTCCGGCCTCTTCTAGAATTTGACATCTAGGTTCCTGTAGGAGTCAAAAAGAATCTCGATTCCAAATAGGATAGGTTCGCAGTCAGCAAGGAGGATTCGCCTCTTCTGTTAAACCTGTAGTGCGCACATGCGATGCCGTTTCGGCCCACTGCGCACCGCAGGTTTCACACCTTCGTGAGATGAGGCGGCGCGCTGGGCCGAGCCTCGCGGCGCCGCTGGCAAATACGCTCTCGGAATCGATACACCGAAGTCGACACACGCAGATACTCCCCGCGTCGGAATGGATGTGGTCTCGTAAGGGGCTTTGATGTCTCCCTTTCTCTCTTACAAATGGAGAGGACACTTTTTTTTTCGAAAATAAAATATTCGTGTTGGCGAGCACAATATGGGGCTGTGGATTACATCTTTACATCACTCAATTGTTTCGTTTGTTTTGCTGGGTGTTGTTTATTGTATTCAGTATTTAAGGCGAAGGAAAGGACAGTAATAAATGTATTACACTACTTCACATATAAATTTAGTGGTATGGCAGTAAACCACTCCATTTGAGTATTTCTGAGTGTTTAACTAAAATAAAAATCATGAAATGAAAGGAGAAATACCATAAACTATTGAATAGGTACTGAAAAAGTTTAGAATGTGTTAGGCACAATACCAAGATATTTATTTGTTTAATGAATTTGAGCACAATTCAAGATCTCCGTTTGGTTGATGTGTCTCTCTTTGATAGTGCGATACCAATCATTACGTGGATATAAAGAATTTCAGGGCACATTTACTCTTTAAATTTATATCTTGCCTAGGAAAACCCTTCGAGACAAGATGAGGATCTCTGTTTCGAGAATCAGAAATTTGTGTGAAACGATATGGGGAGTAAAATTAACTTAAACTGCCATCTTTTTTCTGAACAACTTTCTACCCACCTGTTTCCCTTCATACCTTATCAGTTCATCATTACTCCTTTCAAAATGTAAATCCAACCTATACATTGTTCTAAATTAGCTATTATTCGGACACTTTTAGATTTAAAAATCCGCCATATGGAAATATGATATTCGAAATAAATTGCATTTAGTAATAATCATCTGAGAATTCATTCTTTGAATATGTGCTGCAGTATGCAATATTTTCACTACAATTCATTAATGACACGACATTTACTCAAGACGAATGAAGGCTTGCCCTACATTTCTATTGCGATCCAAAGCCCCGAATGTATGTCTTTCCTTGAAAGAATGTTAATGTACAACGCTAGTCAACAATGCTATGCCTTTATCCATTGGACGAACATTACTTCTTGAGCAGTATTAATCACTGTTTAGCCAGTACGCGGTTTTTCTTTGCAGCCAGCAATAAATCTCAAAAAATAACTACAACTTAAAGCACTTTACTACTCAAGGAGTAGGCAACATCGGACAGCCTGAATGTTTACAGCGTGTGAAGCGGTAACTAGCAAAATATGCTGAACGCAAATAAAAATTGTTTGCATGCTTCCTTGCTAGTAGGCGCCAAATACACATCGTACTTTCCCACAGGATTTTCCCAGAGAATGACAGACTTCGGCGAGGTCAGTATTCGCGTATCGAACTGTCGCTCAGTTGAAGTGATAAGAGTAGTATAATCTATTTTCAAAGAAACAGCATTGCTTCAAGATAAAGATTGGAAATATTAATTAAGCTTGTCCATCTTTCTAGAGATCTTTTAATACGTAAAATGATTGCATTTTAACACCGTTTTACGCTTCAAATTTAAATCAACTAAAAATTAATTATTTTTTTGCGAACCTTGAAAATAGAAGAAAAATGTGATAACTAAAGATAGCCAGAGAAAAACTAAAACGCACTCCTGCTTAGTGACACACACGAACTATAAACACTTTACTGAAACTTCATAATTTCCATCTTACTTCATTTCGTTGATGAGAAACATTTTAATCAAGTAAAATACATTGAAAAGTGTATTTCAGAAGTCTCTGTGGATGGACATGGTGTGCCATTTCTAGCATTTTGATAAATATTAATTTTTTTGTAGTAACTAAACTATTACAAGTACCTAATTTTCAATGTATTTAATATTATTTTATATAACCGTTACAGATAATTCGGTAGACAGCCAGCCTCGTAGCACATGGATTTGTGGCAGATCTGCCCGAGTAAAGACACCAGGGCTGTGGGTTCGAATACCTCGCAAGGTATCGTTGTTTTTGTAGTGTCTATGGCCTGCGGTCTCAGTCCCTCTTGTCTCACATCTACACCCCAATTCTTCCGTACTACCTTACCCTAATCGATGACTATGTGAGATCTCTGTGCGTAATTGAGGAACAAAGTCTCCATATGCAGAACGATCGCACCTACCAATTTGGACTCATGGGCTACCATAAGGATGTATGTAATGGTATATGGCAGATTTAGACCTA